>CM021109.1:617207358-617455942 GCA_007115665.2 Sequoiadendron giganteum | reverse complement strand
TAGTTTTGTAATTATAGGATATGATTCCAACAATTGTGAAACGCATTGGCAATATGCTGGATGAATGAAGTAAACTATACAATTAGCATGTGTAAAGACAAATTCCTTAACCCTTGCCAACATCCTTCTTGCCTATTCTAAAACATGTGCTTTGGAATAGGGCATGAAAATCCATCTAAGTATAATGAAAAGGAGATTTTTGTCAGATATTATATTATAGTAAGTTGAATGAATGTAAGTAAATTAAATTTTTGCATACTTGTAGATGGTAAAAAAATTCATGGTAAGTGGAAGCCTCCCATCAACAACAAGATCCAAATATCTATGTATCTATCTCAATCGAGCCTCTAAACCCTTCAGAGCTATCAAATTTTACACTAACTTGTTATGCACAAAAGTAAAATTTTAGAGTTATGTCACCACTAAAAACTAAAGAAACAGAGCTTTGAAACCAAATCCACACACAACACAATTTTCATAGTGAAAAGTTAGCACTTTCTTTCATATATTCATATTGGTTTGATGCTTCAAACGATTCATTTCTTATATTGAAAAGTGCATTACCTTATTGAGCTTCTCTTTGTTTCGAGAATAGTTTAATATTCTCTACTTAACAGGGCCAACCACGTGAAGGTGGAAGCTCATTTGGCCCCACCCCCCCCCCCCCTCTCACATCACTCTCAATTCCCCATACCCGATCATATAACATTAATCATTCATTCATCCATTAATAACATATAACATTCATTCATTAACATATAACATTCATTCATTAACATATTCACATTCATTCATTAACATATAACATTCAGTCTTTCAATTTTTACATATTATCAAAAATATGGTTGTCAAAATAATCAGTTTTTAACATTCATTAACATATTATCAAAAATATGGTTGTCATAATATGATTACAATCACTTTTTTTTTGTTTCTTTTTTGCAGCTAAAAGAAGAAGAAGTGGAGTATCATTTTCTAAATCAGCTATCCCCCTTTAGTTGTTCAGTCCTCTGCTCATGATCTTAATGTATGCCTATTTGTGTACTCACGACATGGAGACCACTGCAATAACAAATAAATGTTAAATTGATATGTTTTATTATTATTGTTACAAGTATTTCATTAATTAGAAGAACATTAGAGTGGTTCTCTTTACCTGATGGGGCCACATCATGTTCCCGATCTTGTCTTAAAGCCCCATGCTCAACATTTTGAACACCCTCTAAATCCTCTGGAGTTGAAACATGAAAGGTTACATTAATTAATACACAATTGCAATTAAATATGTTTAAAAGAACATTAGAGTGGTCCTCTTTACCTGATGGGGCCACATCATGTTCTTGATCTTGTCTAGCCTGATCATGCTCTACATTCTCTAAAGTTGAAACATGAAAGGTTACATTAATTAATACATCAATTATAATTAAAGATGTTTAATTGTATTAATCCATACTGCATTTTGTATAGCACATGAATACATCCAGTACCAGGATGCACACCATGACCTTCATCTACAGGTTGTGCTCCATCCTCACCAAGCTGCATTCCAATGTCATGTGCAGTATTATCATTACTTTCCTGTTTAAAACAAATAGGCACATAATTACTTTATGGTGGAAATTAATATTGAATAGATTGCACAAGTATTCAATTTTAAATAAACTTCATTAAGTTTATTACCCGCATGTCAGATGCAGTGGAAGCTTGTTTTTTCCTAGTCAAGAGTCTTAGGCATTCAACCATGACTCCATAGCGTTGCTGGAAGACAATCTTCAGGTCCTCTTCTGTGGGCACTCTGTTGAATTCAGAGCCCTGCAATTTTGCATAAGATCATGAATTTTTCTTCTATGGTGTGATAAAACCAAAATTGTTTGCAATTTATTATTTGGATGCAATATTTCATTTTTTGATACTTACAATTCATGCAACTAATTTCATATAACCACCAGAGCCAAGTTTGTGCTGCCCGTGTTTTTCTAGTCTTGCCTTTGTTGCTTTCGATGTGTCGGACAACCTATGAAAAGTTTGAAATACATTAGATTATGTAAAAATAAAGAGTAATTAGTATATAATTACATTGTTGATAGTATCACATACCTTCCTTGGCCCGGTGGTGTCTTTCCTTTTTTCTTTTCAGCCTTCTCCTTTCCATCCGACACCAGGTCTTTCCACTCCCTCTTCAAAATCATGGGGGGACACTCGTACTTTTTGTTCTTCTCTAAATGTGACCTATATTGGTCCCTCACATACTTTAGATAGGTACCAAATTTCTTAAGGATATTGGTTTGGTTGAATGTGTTATTATCGAACAACACAACTAAATGGTTAATGAGCTCATCTTTTAAATCTTGATTTTGGGCATTCCACCATGTACGTATGGTGGTCCTGAAGATCTCCAATGCAATATCATTTAGATGTTTATAATAAACATCATTTCCTACAAAATGATCATGGGATCATTAGTCTAAAAAGAGTGATCAATAAGTAAATTTCAATTGGATTATATATAATAATAATTAAAACATTTTAAAGTACCTGAGACCTTCTCTATCTTTATGGGAACAAAATCCTCGATCATCACAAATGTGACCAAATTTTTTCCCGTACTAGTAATACGGGAAGATCCAGGAAATGATGCTAAAACATCACCAATACTAGTGGCCTCTACATCCCTAGGTACATGTCCCGACACATGTTCTGGCATGTGTTCGTTGCCAGAGGGTGCACTGCCTGGTGCTTGCATGCTATGTGTTGTTGACATTTCAGTTGACAATATAGGCACGGATGATGGGGTCATATGATGTGATGTATGTGTAGGAAGATAAGGATCGACACTTGTACCAACCCCTACTCCTCAGGCAACACCTACAATACCTTGATCATGGCCAACAACATCATGAGAATGCAAAAAATCTTGTAAAAAAAACACATATTTTAGTTCATGACATAAAAGAGTACAAAATATAAAACCATGAATGAACTTATGTTATAATTAAAGATCTCATGACAACTTACTTGCAAGTTTTTTGCTCTCTCAGTCAATATTTTAACGCTTTCTCTTATCTCATCTGTTTGAGGCACTATGAATAACAACTGAAGGATTTCTTCATTGCATTTTTTTTTAGTCTTCCTTATCATATCTAGAGGGTTGGCGAAATATGCGATGTAATCATCACATAATAGTGACTGCACCTCCCTATGGATGCTCTCCTCTATTGTTGGTGCCTTTCCCTGATCATCCGACTGCAACAAGAATATTTTAAACATTATCGAAATTAACCCAATAAACTTATGAAAAAAACATAATAATAAAACATTTTGCTCGTATCTAATTTGTACAATTACAATGAAGTAAACCTGTTGGGGAGAAGCACCTGAAGATGCATAATGATTTGTGCTCTGGGTCAGAGCCTTCCCCCTATGATCAATGTCCCACCGTGACAAAAAATAAATATAAAAAAACATTACCGAAATGAAACCAATAGACTCATGAAAAAAACATAATAATAAAATGGTATATTGGAGTCATTAATTGGAGGTTGGGTAAAATGGTATATAGTATGTACCACCCCCATAGTAATAGTGTTTGTATCTATGCGATTCAAATTGTAATCGATTAGCAACTTTTCCCCTGTAATTGATTTTATCGCACATACGAATACACGGTTTCCCTCGCGCGCCTCAAATATGCAATTGGGTTGCTTGTTTATTGACCTAGGTCATGTATTGTTTATAAACCTTGCAATATTCCTTGATGCTTTTGGCCTTCCATCAATGTACATAGCCACTCCTTTATTTTGATCCTTATCTTTTAGCTGTATATAATTTGCTAACAGTGCATACCTACGCATACTTCGTGTATATCGAACCGGCTGCATGCAATCTTTGTAACTGTAACAAGGTTCAACATATTCCATCAATTTAGTAACTTTTTTGTAACATAACTTTATGCCGTCCATGCAAAATAGGCCCAAACCATGTAATGACAATGGTGCTATGCGATATATCCTCTCGTTGACACAAAAATTAGTGTTTATTGGAGGAAGTTCCTTGGGTACCCATTGTTTCCATAGATGTTTGTACCTCAAGGGAACCTCAATGTCACCTATGCTCTCATCATCATAAGAACATGAGCCCCCCTTCAACAAGAAAAAATTTCATGCATTTACAAAATTTTCTTCTAATCTTTTGAACTCTAGTTGATCTCCCTCTTTTATACCTACTACATGTCTCACTTTCCTCTTCTCTTCTTGAATTTCCCTCGCTCGAGGAAGACAAATCTAAAAAATACCTATTTGGTGGTACCTGTACTCATAAGGATGTTGGATGAAGTTTTTTCATGGTGATGTGATCCCAAGGTATGGGATTGGAGGATTAAAAACCAAGGTTGTCACTACTAGTCAAATGCATGTGTAGGCAACAATAGTTGTGAATGTATCAATAAACCTTGTAAGGGTCTGATGATTAGAGATCACTTGGTAAGCATGAGAATGGTTTGTAGGGTCACCAACCTTGTGTTTTGAAGCCTTGGGTTTTGGGAACATACAGAGGATTCATTGTCTTGTTTCTTGGAGGTTGATTGGGTTTGTTGGTGGAAGGTTGCTATTACTTTTTGTCCCTGTCTATGAAATTTTTTGGACCACCTTCCTCGAAGACAATAGTCCCTCTGAGGTAGTACTGGTGTTTGGTTAGTTATTCTATGAATTTTTTTGGACCACCTTTGATGTGAAATAGCCCCATGTGCAACCATCCTTTCAGTTTATTTCTAAATGGATAGAACCCTTGAATTTAATGATTAAGCTCCACAAGTTTCTACCCCTATGGTTTTTTGGGTCCCCCAAATAAAATAATAAAATATGGGCCCTACTCAAAAGAACCCCAAAATGTATCAGAGTTTCTTTCTTTCTTAAGAATCCAATTAAAGAGGCCAATTGGGTCCCTCCCTATCCAACATTCCTTCACCATTTTCTAGACACCCACAACATCTTCAAACCATTTATACTCTTCTGGAACTTGAAAAAAAGAAGTCCACTTTCATTAGTGTTCTCTTTTAGGCTTTCCCTAGTGCTGGCATCTGTACTATTCTTTTGGAGGTTTGGTTGAGTCAGTGAAATATTTAGAAGTGTTTAATGGCTCCTTGTCTTTTTTTCATCTCTTGTATCGATGCAGGAGCACCTTGGCATAATTAGGCCTCTATGAAGCAATGTTTTGAAATTTGATTCAATGTTATTGTTCCTACTTTGTAAATAATTTTATTAGAGTCATGTTTCATATATTTGAGGTCATGTTGAGGTCATTTGGTGTTTATTAAGTCCAAAAGTGCAAAAATGAAAACAATGTAAAAAGTTGTCAACTTAATAAAAAAGGCAATATTAAGAGATGAAGAGTCATTAGGGTCGGTTAGAGGCAGTTAGAAGGCTAAAAGTTAGTTTTTTTTTTCTTTGAAAAGGCTCTTGTATATTTTAGAACTTTGAGGGTGGTTGAATAAAGAATAAGTTCAAGAAAAATCTCAGATTTTTAATCATTTTTCTTCATAAATCTTGCATGTCCAGGCATTGTACGAAATTGTACAGCCTTGAAGGCATGGTAGAATGGTTGGATATGGTAATAATCTCAATCACCTTCCTATTACATCAAATTTCATGCATTTTAGTTAAGATTTGTGTGAGTTATTGTGGATTTACTTCAGACTGCTAAAACCCTCAGTTAGGGTAAGCAGAGACATAAATAATTATGTTTCTCCTTTATTAATTGGTGGAATCTTTTGGTTTCTTGTGAGATTATCCTACTATGAATGTTATTTCATGTTTCAGTGGATTTAGGGAAAAATCATAAAGATAAGATGCGAGGGAATGAATTTTCTTGATTGAAAAACTGTGTACAGTCTATGAACAAAGTAATTATGAAGGTTAAGCCCTTAGGGTTTTGTGAAAATACTTTGTAAATGAACTTTGATGCTTTGAAGAGCATATATTAGTCAAACTAAATATGTCCCAAGCATTGGATGGGATATGGTTTACATTTGTTTGAAGTGAAATGGAATGGAAATTGTGTGGTCTATATTAGCCTAAATACTGTTTTGGGTCAGATTACTTTATGTTGAGTTGAAATTGTGAAGTTTAGGACAGTCATAAAGAGAGTTAATGGTAAAATGAAAGGGCAGACTAGGTGATTGCTTGTTTTTATCAAAATGAAGTTGACTAAGGTGTTTGAAGGTCTGGTAATGGTTTGGAATTCAAAAGCAAAATTTGAGTGTTTGTGTTGAGTTTTGTGAAGGGAAATATAGTTGAATAAGTGTGTCAAAAGAAGGAAAGTTCAAGATTGTTTGTGACTTGTCAAATGAGATTGTGTGAGTTTGTTTCCTTCCTTTGAATCTACATCATGTACTTCTATACGTTCTCTTATGGATAGGCACTAGGAATTTTTCATTGCACTCATAGACCATGTATTGTTTTCAATCCCTTTGATCATTTGTGGATCTCAATATGTAAATTTATTTTATCAAAGTTTAGAAATTTGAACCCTAGTGAACTTCGTGTGCTGTTATGTGATGGAAATTCCTTTCAATCTTATAGTAGAAACAATATGCTAAGATAGATACAAAAACTACAGTTCATAGGCCAAAAATGGCCACCCAACTGATTGAACATCTCAAAGCTTGGTTGTTCAAACTAACCAAACACTAGTACTAGGTATTACTTGGGTTTGTCAATGGGACATTGGCTTGAATTGACCAAAATATAGCATACAAAACCTCGATGGGAACAAAAAGAGTCTAAATCGCTATACTTGCAACAAGATTTCTAAATGTGGGGGGAAAATCACTTACAATCATTGTCCCTTGGTCAATTTTCCCTTTCTGAGTGCCCTCATCTCTCGCTATGGATTTCCTCCTGCCAAATGGTTCATAGTCTTCCTCCTCAAATCAATGGCCTTGCAACACTCATCCAGTGAAGTTTCACAACTCTCCACTCAGGGGCTAGATGTAGTGGTTCTTGGTGAAACTCTCCAGTTAGGGTCTTGATGCAGTATGCTATGTCTTGCTCCTGTGCACGCGGGGCCAAAATTCATATGTCGTGCTCCTGCGCGCATGGGGCCAAAATTCTAAATATATAGTTTATATATATGCTATGTCAACATATAGTTTATTTTATTTTCTATAAAATATAATTTTTGTATGGTGGCTTCCTGAGCTTATATAGTTGGTTTTCTCTTTCTTTATAATTTTTGATGATCTATTTCCTATGACATGATTGAATATTATCTATAGTCCTAGTGATTGTTAAAAAGGCTTATAATATGTGATTTTTAATCATGATGGATGTCTAAGAATTAGTGATTTAAATACTACTTGACTAAAAATTGAGCTATCTGATATTTTTTCATTTAAACATCATGAAAGAAATGCTTGCAATCAATGTCTTATTAATGTAGCCTACAAGGTTTCTTTTCCTAGTTTTTTTTGGTCCTATTCTTGTTATGACTTATTTTTTTACATTGGTCTATTACAGTAATGGGGAGCATATCTAGTGAATCAATTCTTTCATTCTGTTTGATTCTTATCCTTTTGCATAACTATTTTTATTCTATCCTATAATTCATTGATTATTGGTTTAAAACACTCATTACAACTAACATGGATATGAATTATGATGTGGGTGTGAGAAGGGATTGTTGAATATGAAGGAATGGCTTAGGAAATTACTCCTTAATCCAAATGAGTCATTTTCTTGTCATGGAATGTGTTAAGAGACTTTAAAATTAATATATTTAATCTAGTTAATATTGACACATCTAAAGCATGCCAAAGACACTTCGGAGATATGCTATGACATAAAGAAGATTGTTAAGGTGATGTCAAGTATTGATCCATTAGGGTAGGAAAACATAGATGCATTGGTACAAAAGGTTCCATTCAACTTGGAGGAAATGGATAATTACCTAAGGGGCTAATGTGAGATTGGACCATGTTTATATTATGATACAAATAGCTTGGGAAAAGGGATGATGAAACAATTAAGTATGGGAAATTGTAGAGATAAATATAACACCAAGGGAAGAACACTAGAAATAATTTCAGCACTATGGATTAATCAAAGACTCAAAATTCCACTAAGAGGCATCCCTTACCTCTTAAATTAATTCCATAGGTGGGTTTATCCTCCAATATAGTGTCATTGGTTAGCTTATCATGTGAACTTACGCTATAAGCAAGATTACCATACAATTTCATAACATGCATGACCTCATGTTTGAGTCTCAAAACCCTACCATATCGTCAATGCATGCATCTAGGCTAACCATGTCAAGTTTCACTCCATACAAGCACAAATTGAAAAAATTTCAATGTTGGCTCCATTCACATGTTACTATGCGGGGTCAACATGAGGAAACACTAATTTTTTGGGAATGAAATAACCAAAGATATGATCAAATAATATCTAATCATAAATAGTCATAAATTAATTAGGATTTGATCATATGGAAATTTCTAGGAGAGCTACAATAATTATAACATCATGAATTAACAACATTAAAAAGTACATCATGAATTAATTATGTAATGGCATAAAAATTGAAAACATCATGAATTAATTATGTAACCATATAAGTCAAATATAATTATATCAAGAAATCAATATCAAATAGATAATATAATCGCATAAATCATAAATTTCAATGTCATTGATCTTCTTCTTCATCCAAATCTTTGTGTGTATCATCGAATCCAGATTCAACATTGTAAGGATTGGTCATATCATCATCATCGTCATTGATATCAGTTTTGATAATGTCATCATCCACACAGATATCATCTTCATGAACATCAACTCCTACACCATCATGATCTAGTTCCTCTTCTTTGACATCTTCGTCAGGCACATCATCAACTAACTGTTGATCCTGACCATCATCTACATCATCTTCTAGTTCTTAGGTATCTTCTTCTCCCACCACATTATAATTTATCGAAATTCCTCTTGGATCATTTCTAACAACAAATGACCAACCCAGATTACCTGGAACCTTTGAGTAAAATATCTGCTCACATTGGCTTGGAAGAACATAGGGCTCATTTCTAGCTCGCTCGATCGACCTTTTATTATCCATGGTAAATCCATTATCATGTTCAATAACAATTCTCTTAGGATCATTTTCATTCAATCGTAGCTCGTACCATTGGACGATGAACAAAACTAATTTGGAGGACTTAAAGTCACACTCAAGTATATCATCCAAAATCCCATAGTATCGATTTTCTGAGACTTCTGGATGTATGTCACTTCTAGATGAAACATTAGTCACCTGAAAGACTGCAGTTATCCCAGAATCACAAGTTTTCTTCGTGTCATCCAAATTTTTGATTCAAAATTTATGACCATTGCACCATATAGCCTTGTGGTGTTTCACCTGCAATATGTCAAACATGCAAAAATTATTGCATCTTCAGTTGATAAACATATTTATTCTTGGCTGAATGTATGAAAAGAAAAGAAAACTCAATATATATATGCATCAATATAATTGAAAATAATTAAATAATATGGGTGATTAATATATTTATACGTACTTGTTTATCTCTTAAACCATATGCTAAATCAATTTCCCTTGGTGTAACATTGGAATCTCCATTACGATGAGCTTCTTTAACCAATGAAGCCACACCTTCCCATGTTAATGTGCGACCAAATTGTTGACATTGTTCAATCCATACCATCATCCAATCAAGATTGTTTGCGACATGCAAATTTAGTGCATCCCACTCTCGACCAATTGTATAAAAAAAAATTGAAATTCACAAATGACATATAATTAGTTAATTACCATGGTATACGACCTTAATTTATAATTGATGTACGCAAAAACCTAACATTCCACTACCAATGATCTTATTATCTTTCATAAGAAACCTCTGAACTATATGTATCCAAGACCCATTGTTCACACATTTCAATTTAAAGAGATATAACATAACGACCAAGTAGTATCTATGTCACCCCGATCATTTTTTATGTTTATATTGGCAAGATACAATATATCGGCACAACAACTAGCAAGCATCATCGATAAAAACATTGCAGGAATGGCCTACGTGTGTCAGAACTAGAATTTTCATTCAAAATTCTGATGGTCCTTTGATATGAAATCAAATTTTTTCCTTAAATCCCTTGATTTTACCATCCACAAGGTCAAAATTTCCTTTTACCACCTTACCACAACCTCCAATAAAGCAATTCACGGTAGCGCAGTGGGTAAAGTAAGTAATACACTATATATCGCTATACTGCGGAAGGTTGATGTCTTGCCCATGATAGAGCGGGGTCATGGTTAATATTAATAGAGGGAATCACTATACCATGCGAGGGGTTGAAATGAAGCTTGTGGTAGAGCGGTCAGCTAAGAACAAAGGTAACAATACACTGCCAAACCGCAAAGGGTTGGAATGGAGCCCGCGGTAGAGCGGTGTAATAAGAATAGAGATAAGGAGGAACCACTATACCATGGGGGGATGAAAAATGTCATGCTATAGTGCAGTAATATGTCGTTGGAGCATTAAATGAAGGCCAGGGTAAGTGCACAAAGATGGTTCCCAAAAAGGGGAGTTAAGTGGACAAATTTTTTATGAAATAAGGAAATATTGACCTTGGACGTGAAATTGAGGATACTTACACTCAAATTTTTGAGATGGAACAAAAAGAAGGATTCAAGTGCTCCGAGTCTACTTTCTAAACTACTAATTAATTTTGGAAATGGTTGAGATTAAGGAGTTCAAACGAGGGATGTACACAAATTGGTGTTGTTTTTGCCAGAAAAACATAACATAGCAACTCTTGTATGACCCTTGTACGGTGAATTTTTTTTTTAGTATTTTTATAATCGCAATAGTTAGAAGTTAGTTAATAGTATGTAGTTGAGGCATGATTTTTCTGATAATTTTTTTAATGAATATTTGATTTTTTTACCAATTTGCGAAGTGGACATTTCCTGAAAAACATAATTTTGGCCGTGGCACCACTACAAATTTTGGAAACTAATTGATTTTTGTTTTTTTTTAAATTTTTTAATTTGTAGAATGAAGTCTAGTTTCTAAAAATGTAATTTATTTGAAAAATTGATGAATGGTTAATTTATAATGAAAAAAATACCAAACACTGCTTTTTGGCAAAAAAAAGACATACAAATAAAATAAATTATGGATGAAAGGCTTAACATTTTCAGAAAGTGAAAAAAATTACATCGTTGGATAGCTAAGAGAGAACCCAACATTACCCATGTGTTCAATTTTCTCAATATTGATTCACGTGCAATCTTGACGGTGAGCACAAACTCGATTATGAGAAATATGGTAGATTTTTTAAAAACACGTCTCTGGTCATTGGGAATGCTCTCCAAGCCTTTGGGTTGGTATTCCAAGGCAAATACCAAGCCTAAGGCTCGAGAATTCCCAAAGCAAGATATAACCCAAGCGTGTTATAGCGCGCTCGCGTTATATCTTACTTTTCACATGGTTTTTGCTTCTACAACAAACATGCCAACTAAGACATAACACGAGTGCGTTAACGCGAGCGCGTTATAATGCACTCGCATTATGTCTTCCTTTATGTTAAATAATATATTGAATGTATGTTGATATATTTGTATGTTTTTATGTACATGTATGCTTGTATGTCATGTATCTATGTATCAATGCATATATATTGTATGTATGCCTCTATGTATGTTAGATTGTATCCACACATGTATGCATGTATGCTTGTATGGATGTAAGATTATATGTACATATGTATTATGTTTGTATGTATCCATTTATGTATTTCTTTAGACGAAGGGAGAATTTAGAGAGAGAGAGTTCGGAGAGATGGAGAGGGGGTGGAAGTGAGAGTTTAAGAGAGAGGGAGTGGGAGAGAAGGGGTTGGAGTGAGAGGGACTTACCTAGGTAGGGTGGGAGGGATAGAGGGAGGGAGAGAGAGAGAGGGGGGGTGGGAGAGAGAGAGAGGGAGAGGGAGAGAGAGAGAGAGAGAGGGAGAGGGAGAGAGAGAGAGAGATGGAGAGAAAGAGAGTTATGTAGGTAGGGTGCCAAAGGGAGAGACTTGAGAGTGTGAGGGGGGTGAGAGGGAGAGACTTGAGAGATAGGTAGTGAGAGGGAGTGTGAGAGAGATGGAGTGTGAGAGAGAGGGAGTGGGAGAGAGAGAGTGTGAGTGAGAGACCTGAGAGAGGGAGAGGGTGTGGGAGGGAGTGACATGATAGAGGTAGAGAAAGAGGGGGGTGGAGTGAGAGGGACTTATTTAGGTAGGGTTGGAGGGATAGATAGAGAGAGGAGAGAGACAAAGAGAGAGTTACCTAGGTAGGTTTCCAAAGGGAGAGACCTAAGAGAGAGAGGGGGTGGGAGGGAGAGAGAGGGAGAGAGATGTAGTGGGAGGAGAGAGTGGGATAGAGTGGGAGGGACATAAAGAGAGATGGATAGAGGGAGCGAGAGAGGGTGGTAGGGATTGATTGAGTGAGAGGTGCGTAGAAAGAGGGAGATGGTAGATAGAGACAATTAGAGAGGGTAGGAGGGAGGGAAGGAGGGAGAGGTGAGATGTATAGATAACGAGAAAGTGATAGAGGTTGAGGGTATAGGGTTGAGGGATTAGGGTGGAGGACCTATAGGGTTGATGGTTTCTAGGGTATTAGGGTTTAAGGTTTGAGGGTTGAGGGAATAAGGTTGATGGTAGAGGGTATTTGGTTGAGGGTATAGGGTAGAAGGTTTAAGGGTTTGGGGTTAAGGGTTTAAGGTTAAGGGTTTACTTGGTTGAGGGTAGAGGGTTTAGGGTATAGGTTTGAGGGTATATGGTTGACGGATTAGGTTTAGGGTCCAATGTAAGGGGTAGAGGGTTTAGGGTATAAGGATTGAGGGTTGGGGGTTGAGAATTGAGGGTTGAGGGTTTAATGTATAGGGTAAAGGGTAGAGGGTAGAGGGTTTAAGGGTTGAGGGTTGAAGATTGAGAGTTTAAGGTATAGGGTTGAGGGTTGAGCGTTGAGGGTCCAATAAATAGGGTCGAGGTTATAGGGGTTGAGATATTAAGGGTTGACAGTTTAGGGATTAGGGTAGAGAGTTTTCTTGGATTTCACAGTATAAGGGTTGAGGAATTAGGGTTGAGGGATTAGGGTTTAGGGTAGAGAGTATTGGGTTGAAGGGTTGAGGGTTGAAGGGTTGAGGGTTGAGTGTTGAGGGTTGAGGGATTAATAGGGTATAGGGGTAGAGGGATTAGGGTTGAAGGGTTGAGCGTTGAAGGATTAAGAGGGTATAGGGGTTCAGAGATTAGGGTTTAAGGGTTGAGGGTTGAGGGTTGAGGGATTAAGAGGGTATAGGGGTTGAGGGATTAGGGTTTAAGGGTTGAGGGTTGAGGGTTCAAGGATTCAGAGGGTATAGGGGTAGAGAGATTAGGGTTGAAGGGTTGAGGGTTGAGGGTTGATGGATTAAGAGGGTATAAGGGTTGAGGGATTAGGGTTTAAGGGTTGAGGGTTCAAGAATTAAGAGGGTATAGGGGTAGAGGGATTAGGGTTGAGCGTTGAGGGTTGAGGGATAAATAGGGTATAGGGGTAGAGGGATTAGGGTTGAAGGGTTGAGGGTTGAGGGATTAAGAGGGTATATGTGTTCAGGGATTAGGGTTGAGGGTTGAGGGTTGAGGGTTGAGGGTTGAGGGATTAAGAGGGTATAGGGGTTGAGGGATTAGGGTTTATTGAGGGTTGAGGGTTCAGGGTTGGAGGGATTGAGGGTTGAGGGTTCAGGGATTAAGAGGGTATAGGGTTGAAGGGTTGAGTGTTGAGGGATTAATAGGGTATAGGGGTTGATGGATTAGGGTTTAAGGGTTGAGGGTTCAGGGTTCAGGGATTAAGAGGGTATAGGGGTTGAGGGATTAGGGTTGAAGGGTTGAGGGTTGAGCATTGAGGGTTGAGGGATTAATAGGGTATTGGGGTAGAGGGATTAGGGTTTAAGGGTTTAAGGGTTTAAGGGTTGAGCATTGAGGGTTGAGAGATTAAGAGGGTATAGGGGTTCAGGGATTAGGGTTGAGGGTTGAGGGTTGAGGGTTGAGGGATTAAGAGGGTATAGGGGTTGAGGGATTAGGGTTTAAAGGTTGAGGGTTGAGGGATTATGATTCTCCCTTCCTCTCTATCTCCCACTCTCCCCTTCTCCCACTCTATCCCACTCTCTCTTTCTCCCACTCTCTCCCTCCCTCTCTTTCTCCCACTCTCCCCCTCTCTCCCTCCCTCTCTCTCCCACACTCTCTTTCTCCCACTCTCCCCTTCTCCCACTCTCCCACTCTCTCCCTCCCTCTCTTTCTCCAAATCTCCCCCTCTCTCCCTCCATTTCTATCTCCCACTCTCTCCCACACTCTCTTTCTCCCACTCTCCCCTTGTCCCACTCTCCCACTCTCTCGCTCTCTCCCTCCCTCTCTCTCACTCCCTCTCCATCCCTCCCTCCCTATTTCTCTCCCACTCTCTCTTTCTCCCCCTCCCCCTCTCCCTCCCTCTCTCCCTCACACACACACACACACTCACCTCTATCTCCTCTACTATAAGGGTGCAGGGGACAAATATAGAATTAGGATAGAGGGTATAGACAAAGAGGGAGAAACTAAATATATTAAGAAAACCATATTTCACACAATGGGCTCATGTTATAATGCAAGGGCGTGTTTTACTCCACTAAAAACGGTAAAAAATTCTATATACCCATGATTTCAAGGCCCATAGTCTGCATATTCCCCTAGTTCTACGCGTGCTCCGACAAATTTTTTCTTTTTGATGATATTGTGAAGTGTGCAAGCATGTTTTTCACATTCCATCACCTTTTCCATGATCTTTCTACCACCTTTACATGAAATAGCAAAGTTTCCATGTTGAAAGACATAATATCAATTGAATTTTGAATTCCATTGAAAACTGATATACAATTGAAGTTTAGAGGGGAACAAGATTTTGAACAAGTCAAATTGTTGTGGAGTTTGAAGAGAGAAGAAGCTCTTAGCTGAGGCTACATAATTGGGTTGAACTCCTCCATTTGAAATTCTAGTTTTTTAGGTATGTGAAGTCTTTACAAATTTTCTTTCATTCTATTATGGCTTGCTTTCATTTTTGTTTGTCATTATAATTTATAACCTTTGTTGTCATTGTAACTATATTTCCCTTCACAACACATTTGATTCATATACTCAAATTAACCTTAAGAGTTCCCAATTCCTTAAGGACCTTCAAAACACCTTGAAAATCTTTAAAATAACTGATTACAATCAACTAGATTCCTCAAAACATCAACCAATGATTATGTCATTCACAACTTGTCTTAAATCTTCCATAATGGCACCATTGTTTACAAACACAAACTGTAATTATTAAGGCACAAACAAACCATTATTTGCTTAAGAAATCTTTATTTGAGTTAGTACAAAAAAAATGAAACCTTTGAGAAGTCCACCCTTACACACAAACTTAGTTCCTTTGTTCACTGTCCACATTACTAGTAGCCAAGCATCTGCAAACTATCACATGTATCTCCCAAACCATGCACACACTTCAGACTGTGATACTCATTTTTGATGCAGAGTTAGAGGACCCAAAACCATTCAAGATGTAAAATTGCCTTCAAGAGGCATCTAAAAAGATTAAAAAGGCCTAATGGACCAATCCCAAAACTCCTCCAAGTTGGACAACAAACAAAAACACTATTTCCCACTTTTCACCCTTGGAATCTAGTACTAGTGCAAAACCAAATTTGGGCCCTTAACTCCAAAACACCAGGAAAATAAAAGAATGATTCTAGCACCCATTTCAGACTTGCAAGACATACCTTAACCCATCACATGACTCCTTTGGGACAACTTTAAGAAAACTGACCTTTTCACTGTTTTAGGCCTCCAAGTATGCCAATTTTATAAAGGAACTACCCTTAGATCCTCACACTAGAATTCAAAACCCAAAAATAGTATTTAATTAGGTCTAAAAACAAGATATTTTCTAGGTCTTAGGACCTTACCCGCTCAACTAAGCTTCCAATACAAAAACTCCCATTTTTCAATGCAAAGAGGGAGAGTTTATAGAAACTTCTATACCCGGGCCTTCCCAGACCATTCCAAAGAATCAAACACCTTCAAAATACCCTTCACAAGGTCAAAAGTTCATTACATAGACCACTCCTTCGACACTTTTTCAAAATCACTCCTTGGTTCCTCGAATTCTCATGGAAAAGTGCTTGTTTCAACTTAAGAATCCCATCCTATTGTCATTAGTTTCATTCCAAGGAATGTTAAACAATAAAAGACCCTACTCTAACAATTTAAATGCCATCCCACCAAGAAAAAAGTCATAAAATTAGGTGGGATGGTCATTTCATAATTAAATCCTACTCAAACCCTTGTCTGGCTTGAAATGAGCAGTTTCAGAAAATTGTCAATTGCTCCCTTCAAATGTACTGTTAAGCCCTTAGAACTGATGCATTAGAGAGTTAAGACATGTGCCTAAAATATTATATTAGTTTTGTATCAAGGGGAGGCTGTACAGATCCGTACAAGTGTAGGAATGTGCAAAAAAACCAGTGAATTTCTGGAAAACAACATTTTTTGATCATAAAAATGGATTTAAAAATGAACAATACTCCTCCCTTCGAGCCAATGGAGGTTGTTTAAACCTTTTTCAATGAAAACCAACTCCCCCCAATTCCTATTACTAAAAAACAACCTCCTTTGAAAGCATATAAAAACTTTGTCTATGCTTCCATAGTTTGTATACATTTGTCTATGGTAGGCTAACTTTTGTACACAATGATTGTAAGTATTATTTATATGAATCCTTCAATGACATATATTTTTCAATTAACTTGAATGTATACATTTTTTAGGAACTAATATTCTTCTCATTACCATGGTACAAATAAAATTATCCACCATGCCGAAGAAAAAAACAAAGAGGAAACTAAAAGACGAAGAGAACAAAACCTTCAAAGAAAATGAGAGAGTTGGGTGGCGAAATATCGTGAAAAGAAGAAAATGGAAACAATTGATGAAAATAATCCAATTGTAGAGGAACCTCAACCATCAAAAAGTGAATGGGAATTGAAAACACAATAGGCACGAATGCGAAAGCATCATTGTAAGACAGATTCAGATACCATAGTTGGAGATACACCCTCAACGACAAGTGAATATGGACACCTTTAAGCACAAGCGAATATGGAGGGACACCATCTAGCACAAGTGAATATGGACGGACACCATCTACTACAAGTGAATATGGAGGGACACCATGTACCGCAAGTGAATATTGTTGGACACCATCCAACACATCTCAAGTTAAGAGTACATCATCACTTAGAATTGATGAAGAAGGTATGCCATCATCCCCATGTGAACCTCAAGGTATGTCTTCTTCTCCACCCTCAATTGAAGGTATGCAATCTAGCCCACCTTAATTAAATATTGATGAAATTTCTAATGTTGAGATGTATGTACCTAGGAGAACACCACCTAGAATTTTGCGTAGAAAGCCAAAATATTTGATTAATATTGATGATGAGATTTTGCAGCACATGGAAGGTAAGATTTCAACAGGCACTTATAGAAGATATGCTGATAAGATTTGGGAACGATTCTTTGAAAGGCTAAATGAGACTGCAAGATGTCAACTATTTGTTGAAATGATGCAGGGTGTAAAGTATAGGAACATCATGAAGACTCTTGGGTTGAGAACATCAAATGCATTGAGTGAAGACAATATTGTGAAGAATCTAATGGATGATTATGAGAATTTAGGTAAGACCTCACACTCAAAGGATAGTAATGTCACCTGACATGTCATTACATCGAATTTGGTAAGATGTCAAACAAAGAGAGGTCGTCTAATTAAAAAGACTAGTGAAAAAATGAGAATTAGTAGAAAAACTTTATCAAGAGCCATTCAATGGTGGCAAAGAATTGAGGGAAATGATTCAAATGAATTATGGGCATTCTCGGGGAGACTTTCACGAAAAGATAAAGAAGTTGTCGAAGCCTTGAGAACACTAATTGAAGAGTATTGGAAGAATAACACAAGGCCATCTCTAAATCAAAGGGATGTTGTAAGAAGAAGAATCGGTAGTCGGAATCGTGAGCCACATCCAAAGAATTTTTTGGATATGACTCAAACCCAATTTTTTCAAAAATTTGAAAATAATTATCCTCAAATTAGAATTTCTCAAAGATTTTTTAAAATGCTTAAACCTTTTTATATCAAGATAAATCACACACACACTACTTGTTGTTGTAGACTTCATATTGAATTTTCTAACCATTATGATGTTTATTGTTCTATATGTTTAGATTTGCATACTACCGATGTTTTGCAAGATTGCGGCATACAACCCCCACCAAAAGCTTCAAGAGAGTTCTTATCAAATTTTTTATGTGAAATCAAGGATGGCCATATATTCTATAGGACAACATGATTGGATGGTTCATGCGAGCATTGCGGTTGGTTCCATCGTATGCTAGTATGTCAACATATGGAAAGCACATATGAGGTGGGAGAAAAACTAGTAGAGTTCGAGAAGTATAAAATAGTGGCATATGCTACAAAATATGGGTCTCAAGCAAAAAGGTGTGAGTTGGTTATTGAGAAGATTCCAGTGTACCAATTTATGACCACATTTCGTGACAATATATTATATGAGTATGCAATGCATACCCATAGAGCCCGATGGTTGGATACACAATTCAAGCTATGCAAGGAAACCTTTCCAGTTGGAAGCATAGTATCCGTGGTTGAATTTGCAGAGAACTACACTCTACAACCACAACATGAGGTGCAGTCACAATATTACAACTCCACACAAGTTTTGATATTTGTGCACATAACATTCATTCATGCATCTGATAGTATAGATGAGCAAAGGAAGGTATTGAGGGAGTACCACTTTCACATTAGTGATGATCACACACATTCTCCAAAGTTCGTGAAAGGTTGCTTTCAGATGTTCTATAGTGGTTTGGCTCAAAGGGGCATAGAATACAATCGACATATAATATGGTTTGATAACTGTGCAACACAGTTCAAGAACTCGTGCATGTTCTACTGGTTGTGCAGGATGCATGCCATTATAGGTGCTCAACATATGTGGAACTTTTGTGAGACCGGACATGGAAAGGGGGAGCATGATGGTGCAGGAGCATGTGTGAAAAGAGCATTAGCACGAGAAGAGTCAAAGTATAAAGACAGTGCAAAGTTGACAGATGCAAAATCAATCATCGAGTGGTGTAATGATTTGATGGGTCTAGGTAATGAAGGTACGTCTTTCGTTCATAGATTTTTTTGGTTGATGGATGATACTGACATTGCACCATATGAAGATTGTTGTACTCTAGCAGGATTGAGTGAGGTACACTCTTTCCTTAGCTCAAATGCAGGTTCATGGAGTATCGATACACGAAAGATGGCATGCTTTTCTTCTTCATGTACAATGCAAGCCTAGAATGATTGTGAGTTAGGGGAGTGGGTTGACAAATGATTCACAAGTTATCTTAGCCCACTTCACACGTATCGCCCTCCAACGACATTGGAACTAAAACAAATGGAAGCATCGGTCGACTTTGACCACGTATCATATCTAGTTCAACCAGGTGACATATCTACTTGCTTAGTTGTTGAAATTCCATATCGTTATCTTACTTTGTACTGTATTCGTAATGTTGATAAATTTCAAGAGATTTTCTGCACATATCAATGTAGGGCATGTTTATGCAGTTATTGCAGATGAAGACAATGAAGAGGGAACAAACTATTACTTGTGTCATTGTGTTGAGGCCAAAAATAAATTGGAGGCCCCAGTTATAGATGGAGAAAACATCGAATACCCTATAGGCTTAGTTGTGGTTACTGGAACATGGCTTAGAAGGTACCCACATTCAAGTGTTAAACATTGTCTATTTCAGGACTTTGACATGCATTGTACGATTCTTCATTACTCAAACCTTGTCGTGGCATCCAATGTTCATTTGACCAAATATGGGGGTAGAACTTTGAACAAGACCTTGTGGAAGGTCCGTGAGTCTGACCATGAGGCTATACTTGACACAATAAAGAGTAGAGTAGACTTGGATGGTTTGTTGGATTAATTTATAAGTATATGCACATTGGTTCTTATTAATTTATACTTGTATGCACATTAATTTGTTTGATGCCAATGCTATCATCTTCTTTTACAGTGATTGGTGTCCCCTTACAAAAAATGAAGATATATGAGCCATCCAAGAGAATGTTAGCCATAAAAGCAATGCAACATCCTTATTTTGATGATCTTGACAAATCTCAATCAATATTTTAAGCCATTAGAAAAGTGTGTGCAAAGCTTGGTGAGGGAATTTCAAGTTATTCATTTGAAGTTAACCTTATCATGAACAACTATGATGTAGACATTATAAGAGTATTTGAAATTTCAACTTACTCTATTCATGAGAGGTGTTGTGTACAATAGGTATGTTGGAATTCCCAGTGAAGATGTATGACCAAGAGTGACTAAGTTGTGAAAATTTCATGCCTATCTATAAGTGCATTCCATCTATTTTTATTCATTTCCATTTTGGATGCTCTTTCTTTTTCTCTTTTACTTTGCGTATTTGTAAGTAAACTACTAAAAATTGATTGATCTCTCGTTACAGAAAATGCTGATTTAAGAGTCATCAAAGAGAATCTCAGCCAAAAAAGCAATGCAACATCCTTATTTTGATGATCTTGACAAATCTCAATTTTGATTTCAAACCATTATAAAAGAGCATGTGAAGCTTAGTGAGGGAATGCCAAGTTACTCAATTGAAGTTAACCTCATAATGAGCACCTATGATGTAGACATTTAAAGAGAATCTCGAATATATGAGTGACATTGTAAAATATCTATGAGAATGAAGTGCCTAAGGCATTGTAATAAGATTTACTTACATAATGACAAACTCCCATATCCGTAATTGTAATAAGATTTACTTACATAATGACAAACTCCGAGGCATTGTAATAATATTTTCTTACATAATGCATTGTTGGGGCAGAAATTATCATGTATCCAAACCCTCAAATCTGCAATTTATCTCAAGAAAAACTCACTCCACCATGCTAAACCAAAACCCTTATTTTATGCAATATTTTATCAAACCCTAGGGTGAAACCTCATTTTTCATGCCCTTTTCCATCAAAATCTACAAGGGCAACAACATAAACCCCATAAAAATTATTCCCTTTCACTTAGAAATTTATTGTCTGATCCTATAGGATTGCGTTGGGCCCCTCTAGAAAAACCTCTCTTGGTTTTGCTTATCTCGGAGTGGTTTTCCCATGGAGGCAGATTTTCACTTGATGGAAAAAGTGTTAAATCAAGTTGTACAAAGTTGCAAAGTGGTGCAACTTTCGTTCTGCAACTTATGTGACCAAGTGGACTGTTCCAACATGTCTGAATAGGTAATTGTTATGATAGGAATGGTCCTCTTTCGCATCGAAACACGTGAAATCGCTCCGAGCTATGTTCCACTGGATCGATCCCTTAAGGGTCCAAAGTGCAAAATGACTACAAAATTCAGCATGCTATTAATCAGATAACATGATGCTTAGAAACTTCTCATTTGATCCTATAGGATTGCGTTGGGCCCCTCTAGAAAAACCTCTTTCATTTTTGGCTATCTCAGAGTGGTTTTCCCATGGCGGCGGATTTTCACTTGATGGAAAAAGCATCAAATGCAAGCAATGCAAAGTTGCAAAGTGGTGCAAATTTTGTTCTACAAATTGTGTGACCAAGCGGATTGTTCCAACATGTCCGAATAGGTATTTTTATGCTAGGCATGGTCCTCTTTCACACCGAAACACATGAAATCACTCTGAGCTATGTTCCACCAGATTGATCTCTTAAGAGTCCAAAGTGCAAAATGGTTGCAAACTTCAGCATGCTATTGCTCAAATAACATGATGCTTAGAAACTTCTCATCTAATCCTATGGGATTGTGTTGGGCCCCTCTAGAAAAACCTCTCTCATTTTTGGCTATCTCAGAGTGGTTTTTCTGTGGCGATGGATTTTCACTTGATGGAAAAACATCAAATGCAAGCAGTGCAAAGTGGTGCAACTTTCGTTCTACAACTTGTGTGACCAAGTGGACTATTCCAACACATCCGAATAGGTATTTTTATTCTATACATGGTCCTCTTTCGCACCGAAACACGTGGAATCGCTTCGAGCTATGTTCCACCAGATCGATCCCTTAAGGGTCCAAAGTGCAAAATGACTGCAAAATTCAACATGCTATTACTCAGATACCGTGATGCTTAGAAACTTATCATCTAATCCTACAAGATCGTGTTGGGACTTCTAAAAAAACCTCTCTCGATTTTGGCTATCTCAGAGTGGTTTTCCCGTGGTGGCAAATTTTCATTTGGTGGAAAAAGCATCAAATGCAAGCAGTGCAAAGTTGCAAAGTGGTGCAAATTTTGTTTTGCAACTTGTGTGACCAAGCAGACTATTCAAAAACATCCGAATAGGTATGTTTACGCTAGGCATGGTCCTCTTTCATATCGAAACACGTGGAATCGCTCCGAGCTATGTTCCACCAGATCGATCCCTTAAAGGTCCAAAGTGCAAAATGGCTTTAAACTTCAACATGCTATTACTTGGATACCATGACACTTAGAAACTTCTCATCTGATCCTAGAGGATCGCGTTGGGTCCCTCTAGAAAAATTATCTCGGTTTTGGCTATCTCAGAGTGGTTTTCCCGTGGTGACGAATTTTAACTTCATGGAAAAAGTGTCAAATTCAAGTTGTGCAAAGTTGCAAAGTGGTACAACTTTCACTCTGCAACTTGTGTCACCAAGCTAACTACTCCAACACATCCGAATAGGTATTTTTATGCTAAGCATGGTCTTTTTTTGCACTGAAACACGCAGAATCGCTCCGAGCTATGTTCCACTAGATCGATCCCTTAAGGGTCCAAAGTGCAAAATGGCTGCAAACTTCAACATGCTATTACTCAGATATCGTGATGCTTAGAAACTTCTCGTCTGATCCTACAAGGTCATGTTGGGCCCCTCTACAAAAAACTCTCTCAATTTTGGCTATCTCAGAGTGGTTTCCCCGTGGTAGCAATTTTCACTTGATGGAAAAAGCATCAAATGCAAGCAGTGCAAAGTTGCAAAGTGGTGCAACTTTCATTTTGCAACTTGTGTGACCAAGCAGACTGTTCCAACATGTCCAAATAGGTATGTTTACGCTAGGAATGGTCCTCTTTAACATTGAAACATGTGGAATTGCTCTGAGCTATGTTCCACCGGATCGATCCCTTAAGGGTCCAAAGTGCAAAATAGCTTTAAACTTCAACATGCTATTACTTGGATATCGTGACACTTAGAAACTTCTCATTTGATCTTACGAGATTGCGTTAGGACTCTCTACAAAAACCTCTATCGGTTTTGGCTATCTCAGAGTGGTTTTCCCGTGGCAATGGATTTTCACTTGATGGAAAAAGCATCAAATGCAAGCAGTGCAAAGTTGCAAAGTGGTGCAACTTTCGTTATGCAGCTAGTGTGACCAAGCAAATTGTTCCAACACATTCAAATAGGTATGTTTATGATAGGAATGGTCCTCTTTCACACCGAAACATGTGAAATCTCTCTGAGCTATGTTCCACCAGATCGATCCCTTAGGTTGGAGGAGTCTAAAGTTGCAAAATTGTAAGTTCCTTAAAGCAAAAAATTTGAAATGCAACGATTACTTGTTTTGAAAGTTGGTTTTTAGTTAGTTGAGGGCATGGATTAGTTAGAGAAGGGTGTCAAAAACTATGTAAAGTCTTGAGAGGTTCGAATGGAGGTTGTTGATGAACTTTTGGAGAAGATCTAATAAGAATTATTCACACTATTCTCTATTTTTTAGATTATTTATACAAACTTGCTGATCCCGTACTAGGTATGACCTCCAGCTTCCTGTACAGTCCCAAAGCTGACATGGATTGAAAGAGGGCTGATTTCACAAGAACCCATCTCTCATGATAATGAATGGCCCACTTAGCACTCATTGCATCTAGGTGATGCTCACAGAGGCGAGGCACTAGTCCCTTCTGGGAGGTCACCCATCCCAGTACTACTCTAGCTCAAGTGCTTAACCACGAAGGTTTTTTCCCAAGGTTAAGCCCACTTAACTTGCAACCCCATTTGAAAAACCTTCAACAAGTGTTGTGCCTTATGAAACATTCATTATAGAGCCCCTTTAGCTCATCAATTGATAAGTAGGAGGTATTTTCTACAATGTGTCAAATTGTGATATTGCTATCAAGATTCAATTGTGTAGTTTTTGAGTATAAAAGAGAAAAAGAAGGGAAGATCAAGGTAATCAATTTGCAAACTTATTTTTATTATTGAATTACATTTGCGAAAATCGGGACAAGTAACCTTCTTGTGGACTTAGGGTTGCAAGATTTGATCTACAACATGTTCCACCATTTCTTCAGTAGGATCAAGAACACACATAATGAAGGCGTGTTTGCAGCCATGAAAGATTATGGTTTGAACTATCCAAAAGAGTGATGTTTTATCTCGACCAACCATATCTATACTATGGTTTTTTTAGAAACAAGGATGGGTTCTCTCTTCATTGACATATACATTATTCCTCGATGTGCTCACACCAGTGTTAGAAGACTTGGACTCACCTCAGACTTGAAAAGACAATTTTTTACTTGGACTCGGGCTCCGAGCCCAGACTCGACAAATAGAAAAACCTAAGAAATTCAAATATTTTTAAGGATTTAAAACTTGTTTCATGCAACCTTTAATAAATAAACCTTAAAGACACAATAGCATTATCAAATAGAAATTACTATGATCCCATACACAAAGATACATCAATCACACAAGTATAAGCACAAATTTTAGCTGAAGGAAATAACACATTTAAATATATAATATTGTGATATTGCTATCAGGATTCAATCATGTAGTTTTACAAGTCAAACTCATTGACCCATGATTCATGAGTAGTGGTTCACAAGAACCCATCTCTCATGATAATGAATGATTCATAAGGAGGAAGATAAATCTTCATACATTTCTTCTATCAAAAATGAGATAAGTGCTTGGTTTCATGAAGGTCATCAGGCAGCCATTAATGGGGAGTGGATACATGAAGAACCGATGGAGAATGATAATGGCTTCAAACCTACTATAAAGGATAAATTTTTTCGTTTCAACGATGCAAGAGGTTTTTCGTTTGACTACCAAAATGAGCCAATGAAGAATGCATGTGAAACTCCTTTGAACCTTGAGGGTGTTCTTACTCCATCTCAAGGATCATGCATTGAGGATGACATAGATCAATGCTAGGGCTAACCAATTAATAATTATACACATGAATAAGTCAAGCATGTACATCTCAATAAGGGAAGTACAAGTACTCAAAAACATGTAAGCCTCAAAAAGTATACACACGAATACATAGTATACACAAATTAAAACAAAGTATATGCACAAATACAAGGTATATGCATGAAAACACGTAAGCCAAAAATATACATTCAAACACACGTAAGTCACAAAGTATACACATAAGTTGTAAAGTATACACTTGAATACATGTAACTCATATCTATTGAACCATCAATTTAGAGTGCAAATATGGACAGACATCGATAAAAGATATTTGTATTAACCAAATAGCCATGTAGGCATACATCAATATATGCCAATATAAGTATGAAATATATGTACAAAATAGCTATATAGGCTTACGAGAATGCCATATAGGCATACAATCTCAAATATGTCCAATAAAAAATATGTACAAAACTGCCATGTAGGCATACAACAAAGGGCTCTGGAATCAAAAGTCATTGCTCTCCATGATTTGGAAATAAAATCTTTCCCTTTCCTTTTCAATCAGATGGTAATAGGTCTATCACTCATTTTTGTTGCGCTCGAGGAGTGCTCTTGCTGCTCCTCCTAGGGTTTAGTTCATTGTGAAGTTTTAACTGTTACAATAAGAAGTAAAGACATGAATATATAGAAATTCTATTATAAAAAATGATATATTTGACAAAATAATCACTTACTGCCATCTCACGATCTCTCTCCACAAGGGAAATATTCTCACGCCCATGCTCAAGCATGCTCAAGCCCTGTATAAACCATACAAATAGAAATTAAACTACGCGAATCAATAATGGTTTGATTTTTCACTAACTAACATCTATAAAAACAAATGTAAATGTAAATTTACTAATTTTCCTCATACCTCTCCTATTAGAGATATCGAGGATTGTATAACAGATGTCACACCGATATCCATTGCCCTCATCACATTCAAAGGTGTATCGTCGTGCAACATCTGAAAATAAAACAACAAATTATACAATGTAATCAACGATGTGCATATAAACTACACAAATCTATTAAGTAATTGATTCATTAGATAAAATCTTTATTCTATTACCTCCATGTAGGTTTGAGTAAATCCACCACCACTAGGAAGTGTTCCATCAAAACCTTCAATATTAGTTTGTTTAACATCCAAAATCGTATATTAAATTACCATTCGTAAAACAATGCTATTAACATGAAATAAATTTATAATTGTTTACTAGTTACGTACCCTAGCGATAGGTGTACTGCAGAAATAAGTTGGTGGGGGGCCAGTGTATCCAGTCTCAACACTGTGACCCTGCAATTTTATTAAAATCAAAAATTTTTTTTAGTTAATCTTGCATTTCAAAATCGAAATTTAATAAATTAAATTCAATGAACATGCACTAAATTTTACCTGACTATCAATGCCATATGCCTGATGCAAAATGTCAGCCGCCCTCTCCATCTCCAAAGCTACAGATGGATCTTGCGTACCAATCTCCTGAGTGTCGGTGGGGTCATATGAACAAGTAGCTCCGCAAGATTGACACACATGTGTTCGAAGGCCACCACTCAAAGACTCCCCTAGATGGCATTGTAGAATAGGGCTAGTATGGTGGATGACACTTTGGGTCAAAGTGCTAATCACCTACAATGTCTCTACATTAGCCCTTTCCTTCGCGATGGAAGACATAACAATGTGCTCACGAGGTGGCCTAGCAAGAGCTCGTCTACCTTGCCTCGTAGGATCTGGTTGTGCACCAGGTCTATCTTGAGTTGATCCCCCACCTCTCCCTTGGAAATCCCTTATATCAAAATAATTTGGGATCTTATTCAATATGAAATCACTGTATAATTTCATAAGGAAATATTGCGAGATCTCGCAATTGTTGCACAGTGGGTAATCAAAGACCATGTACCACCTATCATAAAACTGGCCCCTAATCTGTTGGTGGTGGCACCAATGGATAGGAAACCTCTTTGCATTAAGGGTAAGATTTTGATTTGTGTGCGGGTCGATGAATAATGAGCACAAATCACCTTTTGTAATTTTTAAATCCTATACATCCTTGTATGATAGTTTATTTGCATAATAATCCCTAGCTGCCTGCCTCCTATCTTGCCATCCAGTTAATTGTTTGCTATTTGAATCTACATTTTTTAATATATCTTTGAATGAATTTTCTAGGGTCATTCTTTCTGTGGTTGAACCATTTGGATCACTCAAACTACTGATAAAATCCTCAATTTCACTTATTAAATTTTCTTGAGTGCAGGAGGGGGTTGAGTGATTGGTGGAGGAGGTTGATGTTGTGGTTGATTTTGATCTTGAGGATTTGGTCGGTCCTCCTATTGAGGATTTTAAGGGTTTGTAGGTTGATTTGCATCTCCTAAAAATTCAAACAAATATATATCAAATTCAACCTAAAACTAACAAATTCAAAACAAAAACCATAAAATCCTTACCTCTCACAGCTCCTCGTCATCGTGGCACCATCGTTGCGAAGAAATATTAATTGTTGGTGAAGAAATTTGTTGAATTCCTCCTCCTAGAACATGAGAGTGAAATTGTGGGGGTTTTGGTCACGACTGCAAAAAAATCAATCGAAATGCTAATGACAGATTTGCATTTTTTTCTTTTAACAGTCAATAACGCAATCACGTTATAAGGTGCTTGCATTATTAGTTTGTAGTTGCCGAGCCTCAGGTTCAACATAACGAGCCATAATGTGAGCGCGTTATAACACAATCACGTCATTGATTTACAAATTTTGTTTTGGAGGGTGTCCATGGAATTTCTACCCATTTCCATGCACCCACCTACCAGTCACATCAATTAACATCGAAGTATGAAATTCAACTTGGTATGAAAGATTTGAATGATGAAGAACTTATGATGTTAAATTAATGCGGTATGATATCAAAATTTAACAAGGAAAATTATGAATTCGTGCACTCGTGCTAGCAAAGTTGAATACAAGTGAGCTCAAAGTATGACAGAGGAAGAATTCTACAGAGTGAGAAAAATTACAAGTAATTCTACTTATCATTCATTGAAATTTAAATAATGGTGCCAAAGAAATCAGAGGCAGGAACTAAAAAGGAAGAAAAATCTAGTAAAATTTCATTGCGGTCGCCATTACTTGCCCTGTTACCTAGTTCAGTAGATAAGGGTTCTAAGAAAGTATTTAAGGATTGAGCTCAGGGATATAGGGACCCAATAATTCCACAGTTTGGGTGGAATTTATATTGGTATTTTTTTAGGAACAAAGATGAAAGGGTTCCAGTGTCAAACCCATGGACTTTTGACATAGGAAAATTAGTTGTTCCTAATGTTTTTGCTGATGTCGAGCTAATCAGAGCCTTGGCCAATAGATATCATGCCCCATAAATAGGTGTTTTGACCTAAATAGGTAGGCTGTCACTGAAATTGACTTGGGGAAACTGGAGCACAAATATAGAAGGTTGAAAAGGACCTATAGAACTAATGAACTCTTCTTACACATGAAAAGGGGTGACAAAAACATAGTCCTACCCATTCACTCTTCAAAAATGGAACCCTTTCCAGTGTTTGACTTTCAGACCTATTTCAAAAATACCTACTATGCATTATGTCAAATTCTTGGAGTTGATGCAGATGAGAATATGTCGATAGGATTGATGAGAATGGCCATGATTATCCAACATCCTAAATCAAATGTGGAGTTTAATTTTGATTCATTCATTAATGAACAAATTCATGAAGGTCTGTTATAGATTAGGGAAGCCAAGGCCCCCATAAATTTTAGAAAGTACTCATTATGTCATTTGATTCTATCTCAAAATGAAACAAAATGGAAAAAGAGGATGAAATTGAGAACACATGAGAATGGAGATACGCTCCCAGTACAAATTGGTGTTATATTTGGGGTAGTAAATGCAATGAAAGTGATTATGTTGTATTTAGGGATGATTTTCTCATCAGACTGATTTCTCAGCTTGGTTTTCCTACACCAAGATTACCACAATCCCTAATGGATGTCATGAGACCCCTGCAATACAAACCGGATCAAGGTTTTACACATAATTATGCTGATTGGTTTTTGATGCCACAACACACCATCATTAGGGTATATGGTTGTGATCAGGCCCCTCATATTTTTACCAAAATTTGTGCCTAGCAGAGTTTTGTTTTTAGAATTTATGTGCCAAATGCTCTAGATGGAGCATGATTTGATGAAAAATCAGAAAAAGGCACATTTCTACCTGATTTGATGGTATTTTAAGAATTATCAATTGGATTAGATATGTTGGAGGAATAAAAAAGATTTATAAAATCTATTTTTCCTCTCAAATCAGGGAAAGAGAGAATATGTGATCCAGAAGGACACATCAACAATATCAGAAGGACCCTACTCACAAAGAGGGAAATAACACATGAATTTGATCTGGAAGAGGATGTAATTAGAAACCTAGTCTATTTTGTAGATGTGTTCGAAAGAAGGAAAATACGGTTAATGATGATGAGATGGGAGGATCAAAAGAGAGGAAAAGATAAGAAGTTCAAGGGGTTTTTTGATGAGGAGCCAAATTTGTTGAAAAGAATGCAATTAGTCCTTGGTAAATTTGATGAATTATCTAAAAAGGCTCAAGAAGAGAAATCAGCCCCACTTCCTACACCCCAGCCACTAGCATCCACAACCTCTACATCACATACACCACCTCATCACCAATTCATCCATCTCCTCCATCTCAAACAAATGAGCCTCTTGCCAAGAAACAAAAGATTGGGTCACCAATGGACTATGAATCAAGTGATGAAGAACAAGAGGCAGTATTAACTTTGGATGAGATGAAAGAGGTTGTAGAGAAACGAAAAATCCTTGAGCCTCATGATCCCAAGATGAGAATATCAGAGGAGGCTATTGATGAAATGTAAGATGATGAAAGAATTATTGCTTCATTAATATTCACGGAGGATGATGAATTTATCCATACTAGGGAGTTCAAAGATTTTTGGATAAAAATGAAGATGAAACAATTCGATGATAGACTGAATATTAACCTCATTGGAGCTGATGATTCAAAACATGCAGAAGTGTAGGCACAAACAATGGCAGAGTTAAATATTGACAATGCCAATACTACTCCTAAAGAAGAAAGGGAGTTAGTGTTGAAAAGTAACATGCTCATTATACCAGGAATGGAGATCTCCAAAGTGCTTATGTTGGATCAAATCAGATCCCAAGATGATCCCAAATTGGTTGCATAATTTGATTCAGAAGAAGGAGTATTAGGGACTTGATATAATCCAACCACCTAGACCCTTGCCCTATGGACAAAATATAAAAGCACAAGGAAGCATAGATTCTAGATGTGGTGTAGGAAATGAGAGGGTCTTCTCTTGTCATAACTATGATGAAAACTACTCTCATAGAAGCAACAACCATGACAATGCATTCAACAATGTTTACAAGAGATGTAGTGGAAAACATGGAAAAGAAGATGAAAAAGTATTAGAAAAGACTCAAACTATCAAATGAGGAGATAAAAAACTTATTGAAACAACAATTGCAACACACCACAAAGGTAAAGGGGAATGAAATGGTTGTATATCATCCACTTGATTCAGTTGAAGATCCATAGATTCAACAATTGAAAGAAGAGGTTGAGAAACTAAAGAATCATAATATGGATGATATAAAATGGCACATCTTGAGTACCTTGGAGGAAATACTGAAACAAAGAGTTGAAGTTTTAAAAGAGAAAATAAGTGGAGTTCACGAGGGCTTCAATCATTTGGTAAAAGCTTTGGAATAGATAAATACTAATTCCCCTATCTTAGAGGAATTGCAGAAAAGATGGAAGCCCACTTATCATATCTTAACCACTTTGTGTAAAGCCACACAAAGAGATCTTGATGCACCCCCAAGGTTAAAACCTACTCAAGAAATGGTAAAAGGAATCATTGATGAGCATAAGTATTTGATTGATATGAAGAAGAAGGTAGAAAACAAAAGGAATTCATTTGATTCAATAAAACACAGTTTTAGCTCTATGATCGTTAAAGGTGATGGTAAACTCAAGGATGTAGATGAATGGATAAATGAATTTGATCAAATGGTTCCACTATGTTTGACACATATACAGGGTGATGGTAATACCAATCTGGAAAACTTTCATGCTCTGCTTGATGGAATTGTTGCATTGGATAATGGTTATACAAAGTTCATTGTAGATGCCAAAAACTTGCTCGATAGGTGATGGAAAAGCCACCTGTCAAAATTCATTGCTGCATAGGAATACAAGTGGCCGAATGATTTAACCATAAGCAAGTGGCAGGAGAAATACTTCAGTTTAGATGAAGATTAATCATTATCAATCTTTATTATCATAAAGTAAAAGCTTTGCACAGGTCTTTGGTGACTCGGGCTTTTACTCAGAGATTAACATAATTATCATGTGTTAGTTGTTAATTGTTTCAGTTATATTTTACATGTTAGTTAATTTTTGTTATCAAAAGTTGTGTATTTTGGTCCGAAGCTTGTTGCCTCTCCTATAAATAAGAGAGACCAGGATGAAGAAAAAATAATTAAGATGGGAGTAGATAGAAGAAGTAGGAGAATAGGGATTGATACACGTATAATTTTTTTGATGAAGTTAATGGAAAATCTTTGATTCGGTGGCTCTATGTTGGTATCAATTGTTTGTTAAGTTAATTGAAGATATTGCCAAATTATCTCCATATTTAATATTACTCTATTGTTTAAATTGATTTATCAAGCATATTTTCAATTTATCAGTGCACATTTGTTGTATCTGTGTGGCATATTTAATTGGGTCTTTCAAGTAAAGATTAAAATCCTCTTGATTATTCACAACAACTTGGAATTTTTATTTTGTACTATTAAAGAATAATCTGATAATTACACCCCTGTCTGTTTATACAAGTTATAAACATAAAAGTTCCAAACAGTTAGAATTATTGCCAGTTATAAGTCACTTAACTCTGCTTTCTATTTGACTCCATATACCCAATAGAGCACTGGTCCCTCACATTGCATCATTTTAGTTTCATTCATTTTATCTTTTACATTTGTGAACTGAACATATTAGATTTTACATCTGTTAACTGAAAATATTAAGATTAGCCTTGATATTGTTTATACAATATATACCAAAATGAGAATTCATTTATCCACTCCCACTTGACATTGTGGATAAATTATTTTAGGGAATAAACACAAATCAAGTCTGCTTCATTCATATAGGTTTACCCACCTAGGTCTAGCAACACCTAAAGAGAAGAAGGTCTAAACCATTTGGCCTTGTATGTTACCCTAAAGACACCTTTGTTGGGTCTTCTTCTTACATATATGAAATTCAAATTGTAATATTTGATCATCAACACTTTTTAAAGATTTTAATACTTTTCAACAGTGAAATACTTTTTTATGGAGTAATACAATACCAGTAGTTTTCTATTTGTGTGTGGAAGATTATTTCATTTGGACTAGTTCTCTGCTATTTCTTTTCAAGTAATTGAAGACAATGTAAAATGTATTCTAATTAATCTCCATGACCATCTTATAATTACCTCTCACTTTCCTCAATCTACCTTTCCTCATTAGGTACTCCCCTTCAAATTTTTTAATGGAGTTGGGATCCCAAATGCGATCTACATGGATCTTTGCTGCGATCTTAGGAAGATATTCAGTAATGTACACCATGGTCTGGTATACCATATATCCCTCCACCATAGAACTCTCAGGATTTTCTCTTTTTCTAACCAAAGCCTTCAAAAATTTCAAGTGCCTCTCAACCATCCACATTGATCTTGTGTGTACAGGTCCACACAATTCAATCTCCTCAACTTGGTGTATGAGGTAGTGTTCTTGTGCATTGAAAAATGTCGAAGGTAGAACACTTTTGCATTTCACTTATTTGACGAGGAATTTTTCTCTTCCAATAATTTATATTTTCTTTATGGATTTCTTTAGATGACAACCATCTACAAGTGATTCAAGGCACAAATATATTAATGAGATTTATCAAAAATATACAATATATTACATAACAAGTAAAAAAAATAGAAAATATAAGATCTATACAATGAATTGAACAAATATTGCTACTTACCTCATGTATTTTCCAAGATCATATATAACTTGCTTGACATTTCTGTCGAAGTTGTTTGGGAGAGATAGAGGTAGAATGTACTACAACAATTATAAAATGATCTTTTCATTATTTTTCCAAAAGTAGTAAACATAATACATTCAAAAGTACATGCAGTATACAAATATATATAAAATATACTAGAATAATTACCTTAATGAAGGTATGCCAATCATGCATTTTCATCCCTGACCCAAATTCACCTTTCTTTGTTATGATATTGTTTATGTTCGCAACAAATCCTGTGGGAAATCAAATTTTTCGTATGACTTCTTTTATAGCATTGCTTTGTTGCTCCATTAATAACCAAGGAAGGGCGCTTATATTAATTTGGTCTCCATTGCTATTTAATTGAATGAAATTTTTCATTGCATGATTGGCTTCCTGAATGTCACTACAAATTTTGACAATTTTTTCTTTGTCATGCCCTCCATCCAATATTTTCCGTAATGTTTCTATTATATTCTTTCCAATATGCATTGTATCAAACAAATGCACAATTTATAGCTGCTCATTGTAGGGCAACCTACTAAATTGTCTGGGATAACTTTTCAGTCCCTATGGAAGCCAACCATTAATGCCTTGGCGACCTTCATGAAGCATATAAGTTAAACAAATTAACAATGAAAATCATTATGAATTACAACATGAGTAAAAAAAACACAATATAAAAATATAAATTCCAAACATATCATATATGATAGATAAACAATTTGATTCGATGTATAACCTTGACGATTAATTATATTATATTCCAACTTCCATTGGCGAGGTGTCATTCTTCGTGGTTTTGATGTAGTCTCTTCTTTCCCATTGAAAATATGTTTTTCATTAGTTTGATACTTATGATTTCTATGGAGGAAGTTCCTATACTCATCAAACACCTGCTTTCCTAAACTTGTTGAACGATGAGATTTCATTTTTGGACCACAAACTGGACATGCAAATTTTCCCTTTGTTTGAAGACCTGCAAGATCATATATAATTGGATTAAATGTGTCAATTTTTATAATTATATATAATGAATAGATTATTTAAAAAATATGCATGATATCTACTTCATAAAATTAAATATCGTTAAAGTGCAGTCAATCGTTATAACATACCACAAAAATGTGTTAGCCTTGGGGAATCATGAATTGTCCATACAAGCATTGCATGGAATTTAAATTGTCTTTGTTCTGTTGGTCTAGAGACGTCATTCATAGTGACACCATTCCATAAATTTAGTAACTCATTGATAAGAGGCTCGATATATACATTCATATCTTTAACTTGGAACTTACCTAATTGAATGAACATAAACATTACATAATTTTTATAGCCATTTTACTACAATATATATAAATTAATGTACATGACTATTAAATGAAAAAAATATAAATCATTATGCAACAAATAAGATAAATGAGATGCTACTATGTTAAAGAAAATTGATGTAAAAAAATACCTGGAACAATCATTGCCAACATTATTTTCTCCCTCTTTATTGACATCGATGGAGGAATGTTATTGTTAATAACAAAAACATGCCACACCGAGTAAATAGATCTCAGCTCTCCAAATGGATTGACACCGTCTGCTGCCAATGAAAGCCTGAGATTACGAGGTTCTTCTTTAAAGTGTGGCCATTTTTCCTCCATGTACCTAAATGCAGAACCATCCGTAGGCATTCAAAGAATGTCTTCTCCACTTCTATTCCATGCATGGTAATCCATAAATTGCACTAAGCTTTCAAACCTAAATAATTATTGCATACGTGGAATAATGGGAATATAACAAAGAACCTTGCGAGACACCTTTTTTTTTAGTTGATCTATTTGATATCTACTGATATGAAATTCTAGGCGTTTTGTTGCAAATTCATGTTGTTTATGATATATAATATGATCATTGGGACATGCATCTATTGCTTAATACTCCATTCCAATATCTTTCATAATGGCAGATAAATCTCGGTATGAGCGAGGTAAAATATTTGGTGGTGGTAACAAAAATTCACCTATCAATCTACAACAAAAAAATAATTTGATAATATAAAGAATATTAATGGTACATATTTCATCCTTTATTTGCTAGTGATGAACTAACAACAAAAATAGATGAAAAAAGATGACATATATGACATACCTTAACATCCGTGAGATTTCTATGTTGGATAAACCTTTCATAACCTTCAAGTTCACCAACAATAATACAATAGAGAGAAGAGTTGTTTGGGAGCCTTCATAAAGGGGCTTGTATGCCTTCTCAAGTATAGGTAAATCATGAACATCATCAAAGTCATCTCGATCATCATGATTAGCTGCGCCACTAAATGTGTCATGGATCAATGTATTTGTACCATCATCTTCAATTGTGTTTTCTGGTGCATGATCATCTTCTTCCATAGGATCATTAACTTCATCTTCAATATTCACAACTCCACGTTCCTCCGCTTGCAAAACCACATTCTCCAAGCCGTGATAATCCATATCATGTGCCCTAGGGCACCCCACCTTTATAATAATGATCGACACAAATAAACCATGATCATGATCAAGTGATTTTTTTAATATATAAAAAATGTTAAAACTATATAAACATTTACAAATTCAATCAATATAAAGACATATAATGAACAACTTACCAATGGACGATAATCATGCCCCCCTTCAATGTGACCATGCTGCCTACAATGTTTCTGAACTATTGTGATTAAAAGTATTCTTGTCTTTAAGCCCTTACAATTATTGCAAGGACAATAACATTTCCCATCACCCTTTCTTTTCATTCTAGCCCACAATATAAAAAGTGTCTCTTCATTTTGTTCTGCACTAATATTATTTGACATGATTTTTCTTTACCAAGCTTGAATATTTAGATCTTCAAAAAATATCAAACTCACACTCCAATAATTTTTAATCATAGATAGGTAACAAAATATAATAATTCATATATTTTGCACCAAAAAAATTCGGCCTATAACCTCCACAAATTGTCACAAGTATAGAAAATTCGCAAGTATAGCAAAACATTGTCGCAAGTATAGATAAATTGTTGAACCCACTTTTATTTATTAAAAAACATTCGTCGGAACCTCGAAAAACACTAACCATATACCCGTCGGCCCACAAATTAAGGAGGCTAACCATATGTCGACCCACAAATCAATGGAAGGGGATGGTTGACTTTAAGTGTATGTCTAAACTGCGATGAAAATCATGGAGCTTTGCAATTTCGACGAATGTCAGGCATAAATTTTATTTTATTTTGAAAATTTCACATTAAATACATAGGTACCTTACGATACATCTAATTATACATCTTTCGTTGGAAAGTTTCATCGTATTTTGCACTCAAATGAGTTAGTGTCACTGGTATCCTGGTTTTCAACTAGCCACCACCTAGAGGCGCCGAAAAATCGGTTTTCACCCCTAAGTTTATTTTGTATTTAATAACAGTCGGAATCCGGTTTTTAGATACTAACTGGCTAACAATGATTGAAGCTTTTCATTGTTGGATCATTTATTGCTTTTTTTTTTTTCATTTTTCATTTTTCATTTTTTCATTTTTGAATAACTACATATAATGATGAAATAAAAAGAAACCCTTATATGGATGATGAAAATGATACCAACCAAAGCATAGAGTTTTTTAAGAATCCCTTCAATGGATGTTACTATTGTAACTGGTTACATGATGCAGAGCTTGAAATGATGACCAATGGCAAGAAATATACCTCAGTAAGAGTGACCATGCATATATGCATAATAGGATTGCATAATATGATCCCATTTAGCACATGCCACCATATCTGAAAGCTGATTGCAGAAGTTTTGAATACATGCCCAATTGCTTGGTTGAAAGAACTACTGACAAGAGAAGCAGTCTTCCAAAGATAAGGCAATGTAGTGAAAGACCAATGGTAGTCTCTCAATAGATCCATATAGATATTAGATAGGAAGCAATACTTATGATGAGGTGCAATGGTCTATAGTAGAATATGCTCAAGCTCCTTTTATGACCTTCACATGTCTTCAAGTTGTCTCTGGATGTGTGGCTTGTGAATAATTATCCAAGAACATGGTATTTCAAGATACATGGTTACACCAAGGTGCATTTTATCCTCCACATGGTCTAGCATCAAGGATGGTGAAAAATATAATTTATGCTTGTTAGTGTTGAACATGTGGTTAAAAAAGAAAAAACCTTTTGTTATCTCCAAAAGTGTAGCATAGAAGAAACTTGGTGTTCACCATTTAGTTAGCAAGGCTAACAAAATGTTTCTGTGAAAGTTCATGAAGAGAAGCATCACCAATGGTGTAAAAGTTTTGGGTAACCACCATGAAAAACCTGTAACCATATTCTCATGACCAAGCATACCAAGCATAGTAATGCAATATTACCCATTTAATAACTTTACCATTATAATCAATTTGTTGATTGAAAAATTAATGGTGGAGTTATATATATGAATAAATATTTCATAATAGTAAAATAGATGAATGACAATCAATTCTTGTGTAAACATAATATAAATGAAATACTAATCAACACAAGAATTCCTACCTTGATTTAGCCCAAAGCTCACACGTGTGGGTTTATTAAAATACCAATGAAACAATCAATAAAGATATTATCAAGAGTCAACCAATGAATTCCAAAATTCAAGGGATTTCCTTTCCCCCCAACTTAATTTCATACTAAAAAAGCATGAGGGTGTTAGGATAATCCAAAGAATCAAGAAAGACAAAGATATTATAACACCTTGAGCTTTGCCAATGAATGGTCATCTTAAGATATTCCAAAGAATCAATAATTACAAAGATATGTATTAATTAAAACCTCGATTCTTATTAATGAACAATCACCATTGTGTACTATGGTCATTAATGCATTTAAAACCATTTAATTGTGCTTAATCAATTATTAGTGGGCCTAAATAAAAAAGTGTGTGAGGAATGCACATTTTTACCATAAGCCTCCAAAGATCTAGATGTTTGAATATAAACAAATTTATAAACGATAGATCATGTAGGCTTTTATCATATATTTCTTGAATGACCAATGCATATTGTTCAACATTTCTTATTGCAAGATTAATTTCAGCACACACATTTATGAGGTCAATTGTAAAATGAGACTCAATTTTAATTATTTCTTTATATGTGTGAATGTCTTCTAAAGTTTGTGATTTTCCAAGTAAATAAGAACTGAGTTGGAAATCATTCAATTCATCATATTGTTCTTCCAATTCAATTAAACCAAAATCACATCCCTCACTTGCATTAATGTATTTCGATTGCAATTCACCAATTCCAAGCACACTATTAGAATGTAAAGGGATCCATGAATATGCATTATTATATGCAATTTCAACCACCTTATTATGTAATATCTTATTAGGCATCGTGACTTCCTTTGGTGGATATGGTGAAGTGGATAGTATATGATATGAAAATGGTAGAAGTTGTTGTGGATATAAAGTGGGCGGGATTAAGTAGGATGGGTATGATGGATATTGGGGTTGTTGTGATCATTCATTATTCCATTCTTGGTAGTATGGATATTGTTTCCATTCACCATATCTACTAGATGAAGAAGCATTTTGTGAAGAAACATATTTTCTTTCTAATCCCGTAGAATGATAAGACATGTTCACATCATTAATCATACCTTGATCTTCACAATTTAATGCATTAATTTGTCCTTGAGACACGAAGAAGACTAGTTCACATTCCCATTTATTGTGATGAGGCTCACTTATAACTTGGATATCCGTTAGCTCATCCTCTTGATCAACTTGGAATGTGCACCCAACTTCCTCCTTGCAACAATCAGAACAACACATGGTTAAATACTCATCAAAATTCCATTGTTCTAAAAATTCATCACTTATATGTTCTTGATCATTTATAGAAATAAAATTTGTAGATGCCTGTGACAATGGAAGATAAAGATAATCTATGTTGCATTCATTAGATAAAGGGGGTGTGAAGCCTTGAGTTTATCCTATTCTAAAGATGCAAAATAACTACTATGCAATAAGGGAAGAACACAAAGGTACACCTCAAGATTAGCCTAAAGAATGATAACACAAAGAAAGAAGATGAAATAAAGATTTCAAATGATTATACCTTTGTGTTGTTGAATCCCTTGGTTGGCCCTTGATGTTATATGCTTGTATGCTCCTTTTATGGCTATGAAAATGGTGTATTCAAGATGAGCAATGTGATATTTTGATGAAGCTACAATGGAAAAATGCAATGCTAATGCTAATGAATAAATGGCTAAGATGATGCTTGCAAATTGAGTGGGAAAATTGATAGCATATGGGTGAAAAATGACTAAGTCTTCTCAATGAGAGAAAATAAGGGGCATTTATAGAGGGATTTGAATTCTCTAGAGAATTCAATGGCTGAGATTAAACCAACAAGGCCAAGATGGAGGGCTATGGTGAGTTAAGGACTCACAAGCCCTCACATCTTGACATGTGGAATGTGAAATGGCCTAGGATGAGATGATGTGGTAGTGAGGTGGAAGGAAGGTACATGATGTGGAGGAAAGAAAAGTACCTTGAAAAATGGATGATGTGACCTCTCAATGATCGCATAGGGAAGAGGAGAATCTTGGGTGAATAAAAGTGAATTAAAAATTCACATGATTGAGAAATATTATGGATAAGACAAGGTTCCAAAAGGAGAGGTGGAAAGTACCTTGGATAAAACAAGGTCCTTAAAAAGGTAAGTACTTACCCACATGTGACTTGATGTGACAAGTCAAAGATTCTAGAAGACTTTAGCACATGTGATGTGACAAGTCAAAGGTTCTAGAATTTGTATGGGGAAGTGAAATATTATTTGGAAGAATAAGAGTGAATTAAAAATTCACATGGGGAAAAGAGGACCCTTGGATGAATAAAAATTAATTTAAAATTCCTTGGGGGATGGGGAGAGTTGACCAAGGTACTTATTAGGCTTAACTAATAAGTGATTACAAGATAATTAGTGGTTAAGGAGGATTAGAAGCCAACTTACAAAAGTTGGAGGGTGTGACACATCCTAATCAAGGATTAGGTATGTGCACATCCCTAATGAAGAGATTAGGAGGTGGGTTAGGATTAATTGAAAGTGATGTGACATGTGAATAATTAAATAAATGTCATATTTATTTAATTTATTTGATGAAAGGGTAATTAAAGGGGTAAAGTATTTAATTAGTTAACTAGACACCTTAGGGATTAGAAGAAATTTAGAGGTATTAATTAAATAATAGTGATATTACTTAATTAATGCGGATAAGGGGATATTTAGACAAAAAGGGATAAATTTGGATAAATAAAGTGTCCAAATTTAGGTGTCTACATTTTTCCCCTCTTTGAGATGGTGTTACGAAGTAGCATCATTTCAAAGAATATTAAAACATAGAACCCAAAAGAAGATGGTCAGATTGGGAAAGATGCTCCAGTCATCAAAAGAGTGACTAGAAATAAAGATAATGGGGGTGAAGATGAAGATTAGGGATTGAGGATGCCCCCTCGAGAGGACATGTAGGTTCAAGAGAACATGGGCGTACTCTCAAAATGGATGAGACGATGAAAGGGGAGATGAGGAAGATGATGCAAAGTGATGGATAAGGGAGGATGACAAGCAATATGAGATTATGAGAATCACAAATGGATTTTAGGACAAGAGGTGATGTTGCCCTAGTCAAGCTACAAGACAAAATGGGTTGATGATGGATGGACTATTATCTTTAAGGGAATGATATGTCCCAAGACAACAAAAGAGGATAGGGAAGGATACATTCCAACGATGATGAAAGTGTTGTTGATGAGGGAAAGATACATCCCAAAACTGTTAGAAACCCTAGATCAGACATGCAAACCTAAACAGCTTCCACAGAAGAGAAAACATCAAAAAAGAAGAGCTTTGCATGTCAATGTGCAAATTGATATTATTTAGAATTAAGAAATTACAATAAGAGAATTGCTTTACAAAAGCAATGTATGCAACCCTAATGTTGACCTAAAAAAAGCTCAACTAAATAAAGCTTACTTATTAATTAAGTAAACTAATTATTACCTAAGTAAAGTTATGCAAGTGTAATTAAATATTAATTACACTAACACCCTCCCATAAGTGCAACTTAGGGAGACTTAAAAAAGGAATGCACCTAAAACTAAGATGAATGCAAGAAAGTATGAATGGGTCCCAACAACAAGGCCTGATCAGGTACCCATGTACAAATGCAATAATGAGGTAGAGAAGGAAAACCTAGTGAGACAACCCGCCCTACAATGCGATGATTGCTGCAAAGAAGCACTGGAAGAACACTGTGGAGTAACACTGGAACCGCAATCCGACAAACAAGGAAAGATAATTCTGTCTACAAGAAACCATATCAAAATCATAATAATGTAACAAAAGACCCGATGCCACGAAACACTCAAAAACACCAAACGGGAACAACCCTGGAACCCATAAAGCAACAATAGATGAAATGAATGATGACATAATCTGGAAGCTGTGTATCTCGATGCCGATGTCAAAATAAGACTGAAACTCTTCCATGGGAAAAAGTACCATAAAGACTCAGAAACATTAACCACAAATGTAGTGGCCCTCAAACTGAGATGGATCCAATGCGGATCATTAACCATAGGCTCTCAATCTAAAGTGTGAACTGATATGAATATGAAATGTGTCAAGCTAAGACAAAAATGTGGCCAAAAGAAACTAAGAAACAAGATTACAACCCATGTGAGTTTCCATCAAAATACAATGAATATCAAAGTGCATGCACACTCTAATCAGATTATTATGCAAGAAACCCCCCTGATGGAACTTTATATTAGTTCATTTATTACAATACTCAATGATTGCAAAAGGAGAGAATGCCTAAAAATGCATAAACATAAAATTAAAAAAGACCTTATATTTATGTATAGGACTGAACCATCTTTCCAATGCCACAAGAATGGCGAAAAAAGGATCATTGAGTCAAAAGATATGCCCTCCGGAGTGAAAAACACAAGATCTAAGTTCAAGGACTTGAAAAATAAAAATTTAGAAAAATAGAAGAAAAATACCTTCACCAATGGATTGGTGTCGGAATTAGCTTTCCAACGGTATCTCATCTGCAAAAAAAGGACACCATACACAAAAGTTACACTCGATTTTGTAAAAGTGCTCCAATTTGGCCAATAAGGCCTGCAAGCAGCCCAGGGGGCTGAAACAAATTCGGCCCCTGGTCCTGTGCATGACCAGGGGCTGGTGGATAGGGGGTTGGGGTGGAGCCCTTGGTCGTCCACATGGTTTGTGTAGAACCATGTGACTGAATTCGAAGTAGACTGGGCCCACGGGGGCTGGGCGGACCTGGTGGCGGACCGGCGGCTGCCTGGTGGCCTCTCAATGGCCGCCAAGTGGTGCTTTCATGCGGTTTTGATCTTTTTCTTTGATTTTTGCGCCGTTCAAAAACAACACGAGGATAGGGAAGGGTACATCCCGATAAAAAAAAGTTATTGATGAGGGAAGGATACATCTCAAAACAACACCAAAGGATAGGGAAGGATGCATCCTGATGATGAGGATGATTGGATCAAGGCTTGTAACAAGGCTGGGGACAAGACCAATGATGTGATTAGATGATTTGTGCTAGATTGAATGGGTTAGGATTGGATGAAGATGTGAGATGGTTAAAATGAATGATGATGGAGGTAAAGATGCAATGCAATAGAAGATGCAATTTTCCATTTTTAGAGCACCAATTTTTCTATAGCATAAGACACTAGGTACCATGGTATGTGGAACCAAGGCGGATTAATGTCTAATGCATACACAAACACAACAAACAAGAGGGTTATCCCAACACCCCAAAGTCGTGATGACTTTGGTCAGGCTAGGTATTGGGATAACCAAAAGCACAAAAGGATGTCCCAACATAACGCAAGACCATAGGGGTATTGGTGGGTACTATGTGGGACAACCAAGAAGATAACAAACAAAAGAAAAAGCAAGATATGCCCCTATGTTAACTAGTCAAAACACACCATGATAGATCATGGCGGCCTTGAAAAGTGATGATAGGGAGCTCAAATGATAAACAAAATGTCAAAAGAATCACAATCAAATTTCAAACTTCCTTTGCCACAAGATCAAGAGGATGGATGGGGTTGATGAGGTTTGTTAGGAAGGATACATCCTATTGAGACCAAAGATGTAGGATAGATTAGTTGATCGATATGATGCGGGATATCTGAAACCGATTGGATCGCATGAGACTAATGACCTTTTTTACTAAGCACCAACTAGGAGAGGGACATACGTGAGGACACAACAAGACAACATGATGATAGGACGACACAAGAAAACAAAACCCTAAAGACCTAGGGGCTCGAGGGTTGATCAAAGATCAGCCTTTCCTATGTGAAAGCACATAGCCCTTGTAGTTGGATAAAAGACCATGGATTAAAGCAGAAAGAGGACAATGGAGACCTTGATGGATGGTGCAAATTAGATGGTCAAATCCCCAAGGGGTAGATCAAATGGTCAACCTTGCCTACGTGAAAGCACAGGGGCAATGTAGTTCAACACAAGGCCAAAGACAGACGATAAAAGATAGAACCCCGGGGGTGGATCAAATGATCGACCTTGCCTATGTGAAAGCGAAGGGGAAACGTAGTTCGACACATGACCGACGATAAATAACATATAGGGGATGGTGAGAGGACCATGATAAATGGATATAAGGATGGAGACGATATGATGAGCTAGGATAGGTCATGCGAATAGGATGGTTGATATGTTGGATGAAGCTCAGGGATGGGATAGTTATCCAAATATTCAAAAGATGAATGGGGAGGATGAGACGATGGATGGATAAGTGATGAGAAGTGATGAGATAGGAGGAAGATGCAGGAAATGGATAGGAGTGATGATAGTGAGATAGAATAGCATTGGATTTCATGGGAGGAGCTTGTAGATAGATACCAATGACAAGGGATTATGAGATGGAAGGAGAAATAGAGGTAAAGGGATGTAGAGATAAGGATAAGGAGATGGAAAGATGCTAGGATGGATGGATAGAGGGATAAGGATTTGGGAAGGTGAATAAGAATATAAGGATAGTGAGATGGATGAGATGTTTAGATAGATGGATGGGGAGATAAGGCTGTAAGGACATAAAAGGAATAGTGGATGGGTGTATAGGAAGATAAGGATTTGATAGAGGGAAGGGATTACAGGATGGATAAATGGATGGGGAGATAAGGATGGGAAGGATGGGGAGATGGAAAGGATTACCTAGAGGGATGGATGGACAATGTCTCCCAGAACTCTATCATAAATAAGGAGATTCCCCCACTCTAGATGTGTCATGCGTGACGAGGCTAGTGGGATAGCAGGATGGGTGGATAAGGGAGTGAGATGGACATGGATAGGAGATATAAATAAGGTAGGGAGATGGATGGTGGCATGATTGGATGGATGAGGATTGTAGATGGATGTACATAATATGCATGGATCAAAAAAGTAGATGGGGAGGATAAGGAATATGATGGGGTATGGATGAGGGGAATATATGCCAAGAGGATCCAAAACATGTATATATGTTTGCCCCTATCTAGGTTCGAATCACAAGGAAGTTGGAAGGACTAGGGTAATTGGGATATGATGGATAGGATGTGGGAGATAGGTAAATATAGGAGATAGAGGAAAGGAGTGTGTAGGTGGATGCTGCCCCCAATTGGGGAAGTAGATTGGATGGGGGATTTACGCATGAGGCCTGTTTGCTAGGTTTTCATCATGATACTTTATCCAAGGTGCTTGTTTGCCAAGTTTTCACCATTGGATGAATTATTTTCTCTTTTTTGTTTTTGATTTTTTCTGACTTTTTGGACTAGGATGTGGACGAAGATGGATAAAGATAGGGATATGGATATGTGGATTTAGAGGATATTTTATAAGGAGATGGATGAAGGACTCAAGCATCAAGTTCCATATGAGGTAATAAGAGCCCATGTTTGAAGCAACTATTCAGATGTTGGTACAACCTTATTAGTAGGGATGGATTATGCAAGAGGATGGATTAAAGGGATTTGATGGGGTAGATATGTGGGATAATGGATGGGATACTAGAAAGGATATGGATGGAATGATGGAGTTAATGTGTGATGGGGGATTGTGTGATGGGGGATTGTGTTCAAGACCAACATTGGCACATGTGATGGTGGATGCAAAAATATAGGTGGATGAATGGGTGGAGAGTGTGGCGATAATGGAGGAGTTGGGATAGTGAATTTTGGGACATAAGGACCCAAAATAGATTTAGAATATGGAGGATGTGAATGAATAGTTGTGGGATTAGCAAATTTGGAAAGAAGGTACATGACCAACATTGGCACATGTGGTGGATATGAAATGATAGGAGGGTTGATGGATGGAGAATGTGGCGATAATGGAGGCATTGGGATAGTGAATTTTGGGACATAAGGACCCAAAACAGATTTAGGAGATGGAGGATGTGAATTATTAGCTTTGGGAATAGCAACTTTGCATGTCGTCATGGATTTTTCATGTGAAGGCATCACCTCTTTTTTCTTTGGGATCCACATGGTGTTGATTTTTTCTTTGGTGGGCCTTTGTGGCCATTTGGATTGATTTGGGTTTTGCACTTGATTTGTCTTTTCTTCAACATGTCTTTTGAAGGGGACATGAGGAGTTGCAGATTCATGTGGACGTTTGGATTTATTCATTTTTTCTTTGGCATCCAAAGTGCTTTTAGTAGGAAGGGGATGGGTATGGGGAGATGGATGATGTGGAGAGGACGTGGATGGAATGATAAAGGTAGGATTTTGACGAGGATGTGTTAATGTAGGATGTGAGATAACATGTATGGAGTGGTGCTTTTGTTGATCTTGATTATGAGTTATGAAAGGATTTTTATGCTGTGCACTAGGGATAGGTGGTGGATGGATGAAAGGATGAATAGGATGAGATGGAGGAGGGGGTTTTGGGATATAAGGGCCCAAAATGGACTGTGTATATGGAGGATGTATGAAGGTTGGTGGAGGGACATAAGGACCCAAAATGGATTTAGAGGATGAAGGAGGAAGATGGATGGCTGTTTTGAGGGAATATAATGGAGGGGGGATGACGACAAATGATTTGGTGGATCAGTGAGAAGTACCTCTTGTGAATTTAGAAGAAGATTGTTTAGGATGTATGGAGGTTGTACCAACATCTTTGGAGTGTGAATCTTGGGAGATATATCCAAGACTATGTGTGCCTGGATGTTCTTTAACCTGGATGGGTGCTAAAGTACCTTGCTCATGAAGGCCTAAACCTTTTCCTTGATAGTTCATGTTCTTGAGCATATGATGTAGGGTAGGATGCTTATTCTTTTGGAAGCATGATGTGAGTGCATTATTAGGTGAAGAAGGATGGGTGGTGCATATACTTTGTTGTCCTTCTGTGAGAAGACCACCATGGATGAGTGTAATGTTATTAAGGTGATATAAAAGTGGTGTTGGGGTGATAGGTTTGGGTGGCGATGGAGGATCATGTGATGGAGACGAGGGGATAACAGTGTCCTGATCATGAGGAATGAGTGGGAAGGGATTGAGAGAGGGATTAGGTGGTATGACAAGATCTAGAACTAGCGAAATAGGTGATAAAGGCTCATGAGAGGGAGTGATTTGATCTTGAGTGCATATGGGATCATGGGATGGAGCGAGAGAGCTAGTGTGATCTTGAGAAGGAGTAGATAGGATGGTAGGATCAGGATTCAAGTGAGGAAAGGAATAGTGAGATGAGATGGATGGGGGACTGTGATCTTGGGATGAAGTGGATGAGATGGCGAGATCTATGTTTGTGTGCTTTGGATCAAGCCCTTGGCATGGTTCAACATGTGTGGGAGGCATGATGATGGAGGATTGTTGGAGGGACTCCTTAGGTGGGGGAGATGGGAGGATGGAGGATTCATGAAGGTCATGGGATTGAAATTTGGTAATATTAGGACTAGGAGGAGTGGATTGGATGTCTCCAATGGATTGAGTTGATCTAGCAATAGAATATGGGAATTCAATGGAATTAATGGGTGTGACGGGCTCAACTGTTTGGATGGTGCTAGGAATGGTAGTGATAGGTGTAGGACAGAGGAGGGCCTCATCACTAGTGATTGTACATGATAGAGTGGGAGAGCATTGTTTCACAACCTCAAGATGTGGATTTGGGGATGTCTCTTCTGTCATGAGTCCTTGGGCGACATTTGGAAGGGACATACGATTAGGTGGGGTGATGGGAATGAATGTAGGATTAGGGATGGTTATGGGGATGGAAATGGATGGAGGATTAGGGATCGGTGGATTAGGATTAGAGATTGGTGGATTAGGATTAGATGTGGGGATGGGAATGGATGGAGGATTAGGGATGGTTGGAGGACTAGGATTAGGGATTGGTGGATTAAGGTTAGATGTAGAACTAGGAGGAGATGGAGGATTAGGGTTAGGTGATGGGATTGAAATGGATGGTGGATTAGGATTATTTGTAGAACTAGGAGGAGATGTAGGATTATGATTAGATGAGTGGATGGGAGTAGATGGAGGACTAGTTGTGGTTGGAGGACTAGGTGGGTTATGTTTAGAGGGGGATTAAGATATAATGCAATAAAGGGGGGAGAGACGTAAGAGGATGCACATGATGAATTAAGATAGGAGGATGCAAATGCTGGATTAGGTTGAGAAGATTGGGATGGTGAGTAATAGTAGGAAGATGTGGATGAAGGATTAGGATGGGGAGATGTGGAATTAATGTAAGGATATTGGGATGGGGGATTGTGATAGGAAGGTGTGGATATTGGATTAGAAAATGAAGATTGAGGTGGTGGACCACCATAGGAAGACATGTATGGTGAGTTGGCATAGAAGGATAGGGATGATGGATTAGGATAAGGAGATTGAGATGGTGGATTAAGATAAGAGGAATATTGGGATGGGGGATTGTGATAAGAATGTGTGAGTGTTGGATTAGGACAGGAAGATTGGGATGGATGATTAAGGTAGAGATATTGGGATTGTTGATGATGATGAGGATAAGAGGATGTGGATGTTGGATAGGATAGAGGTTGAGAGGAAGGACATGATGAATATGTAGACAATGAGGATGTTGGATATCCCTTGTCAATGGTAGAATAAGGACTGTTAGTAGATGTAGATAAAGGCATGGTGGGATAGTTCAAAGGAGTAGTTGGATTTTGGGAGGTGATTGGAGAGAGCTTGCTAGCAATAATAGCATCAAGGGGATCTATATAACACTCTTCGTGATCAACAAGAATTTCGTTATCGTCATCAACGTAGTTAGGATTTCCCTTGACTATTATTATTGGTTGTACAAGAGATGGATAAGGATTCATGATGCTAGATAGAATGGATACAGATGGGAAAAAATGATTAGAATGAAAGAATAGATGAATAGGATGAATTGGAAGATGGAAGAAGATATAGGTGGACTAAAGCTCAAGTTGAGATTCAGGTTAAGCTGAGATTCAGATGATGGGATCAAAGCTTCGATTAGAATATGATGAGATTGATTCTGCCAGTTGGATTTGGAAGCTAGATTTGTTTATTTTTTGTTTGCCAACTTTTTGCTGTAGAGGGGCGAACTTGCCTTGCCAGGGCAGATTTTCCCTCATAGAGGGGCGGATTTTCCCTTCTGCAAGGTAGGTCCACCCCATTGCTTTTGGACTCTCCGAGCGGGTAATTGGGCTGTTAGAACAAGGAGATTGGTGATTGGAATGGGGTATTAGATAATTAGATTGGGGAAATAGATGATCGAAGTGGATGAACAAGCACTCAAAACTGGTAAACAATCGCTTGGAATGGATGAATGAGTCTTAGGTCGTAGAGATGAAAGTTCGAAACGAGTAAAAAATTGATCATAATGGATGAACAACTCTTGAAACGAGGAGATGGATGCTTGGAATGGATGAAAGATTACTCAGAATGAGTAAATGGAGGATCGAGGGGGATGAAAGATTATTCAAAATGAGTAAAAAATTGTTCGAAATGGATAAACGACTCTTAGGTTGCGAAGATAAAAGCTCAAAATGAGTAAATGATTGATCATAATGGATGAAAATATCTTGAAATGAGGAGATTGATGCTTGGAATGGATGAAAGATTACTCAGAATGGGGAAACAATGGCTTGAAATAGACAAATGGAATGTATGCAAGTTTGAATTTTGGTGAAAAATGGGGAGAAACAAATGTTCAGATTAAGTAAATAGGTGCTCAAAATGAGGGGGTGATTGCCTTGACTAAGGGGGTGATCACTCAATGTGATGAAAAGATGTTCGAAATAGGGGACAATTGTTCGAAATGTGAAAACGAGCAGACGGGTGCTTGAAACGACTGAATGAATGATGAAAAAGGTTGTTTTCAGGGAAAGTTTGCCCCACTGCAGGGTAGGTTCGCCCCTCTGCAGGGCAGGTTTTCCCTTATGTAGTAAATTGTAGAGAAAGTTCACCCCACTATAGTAAACTATCAGAAAATAGGGACTTGACTTAGACAAAAATTGCAAATGGACTAAAGGGTGAATTGTGATGACTGAATGAGAATGAGAATGTTTAGATCACAACAAATGATAGGGTTTTAAGTTCCCAACTATTTTTTTTTTTGAATTGGGCAAAAAAACCTAATGAATGGTGGAGCGAGCTCACTAGTAGATGGAATAAGTCTTTTGAATAGTGAAACAGGTTCCCCAAATGATGAAATGAGTAATTAGAATGGGAAAATAAAGTTTGGACATTCGAAATGGGTAAATGGATTAACAAAACGGGTGAAAAGATGCTTTGAATAGTTAAACAGGGCTTGGAATGGTTAAACGAATGCTTGGAATGATTAAATGGAGGTTCAAAATGATCAAAGAGAGGCTTGGAATGGTTAAACAAAGTGAAATTGATTATTTAGGGGGGTAGGTCCGCCCCACTGTAGTAAACTGCAGGGCAAGTCTGCTCCACTATGAGAAATAAAGACTTGGTTTGGATGTAAATGACTATGGAAAAGGTTTAAAATGATAATAATGAGGCTAGCTTGTCAACAGATTTACTGGTTTCTCATAAGAAGACACTTTGAACAAGCACAATCCTATGATTAGCGTTAAGGGTGTGGCCGATAAAGGTTTTAATCTAGGATGCACAAGGTTTCTAGGGAGTCCTCGATATACTCTCGGTACGTGAGGCCCAGACAATGAACACCAGCCCATCACAAGTGTGAGTCAAAAACCCCAGTGAGATACTGAAGGGCTCAGACCAACTCTTCACGTCTATCTAGGTATCACCGTAGCTTCGACGCTCCACCAGACATGATGTGAATGGATTGGGGTACAACTTTGGCTCTCCTCCCTTTCTATACCCCGCTGATTCACATGGTTGGGATTGTCCCTTGGGTTGATGAAATCCCCAAGCAGGTCCCTCTAAAAAGAAGGCACTGATCATTTCTAGCTACTCTCCAAGCTCACACGAAGTGCAAGGGGAAAGGGAAAACAAACTAGTTCCCCCTTGGGTGACACAAAAACATACATAAAAAGTAGTAAATTTTACTTCCCCCTAATTAAACTATGTGCTTAGATGAAAACAACAAAGAAAACCTTTAAAATTTGAACAAACAGATGGCCTTGCAAGAAAATTTTAGTTGTTTTATCCTCCGTTCTTTGTTAATTACAAAATTATGTTGCAAAATGTTAGCAATAAATCCAACTATACCCATAAAAAAACAAGGTCAGAGGGTTAAAACCTAAAAATAGTAAAAAATTGAGACAAAAACGAAGCTAAAATGCTTATTTTACCTTCCAAAATATTCTATTTAGGGCATATCCACCCCTCTGCGGTAAATTGGAGGATGTATCTGCACTTCTGGAATAATCAAGAGGGCGTATCTGCACTTCTGCAACAATCAAGAGGGTGTATCCACACTTATGCGGCAATGAAGAGGGTGTATCCGCACTTTTGCGGTAATCAGGAGGGCGTATCCGCACTTCTACGATAATTAGGAGGGCGTATTTGCATGTTTGCAACAATCAAGAGGGTGTATCCACACTTCTACGATAATTAGGAGGGCGTAGCCACACTTTTGCGATAATCAGGAGGGCGTATCTGCCCCTTTGCGGTAAACTGCTAGAAATAAAATGTAAAGTAGGGCGTATCTGCCCCTCTGTAATAAACTGTTAGAAAATAGAATGCAAACTAGGGCGTATCCGCCCCTCTGCGGTAAAATATTAGAAATAGAATGTAAAGTAGGGCGTATTTTCCCCTTTGTGGTAAACTGTTAGAAACAAAATGTAAAGCAGGGCATATCTGCCCCTCTACGGTAAACTGATAGAAAGAATGTAAAGTGGGGCATATCCAACCCTCTGCGATAAATTGTTAGAAACATAATGTAAAGTAGGGTGTATCCACCCCTCTGCGGTAAATTGTTAGAAAAAAAAATGTAAAGTAGGGTGTATCTGCCCCTCTACGGTAAATTGTTAGAAACAAAATGTAAAGTAGGGCGTATCCACCCCTCTGCGGTAAACTGTTAGAAACAAAATGTAAAGTAGGGTGTATCCACCCCTCTGCGACAATTAGGAGGATGTATCTTCACTTCTGCAACAATCAGGAGTGTGTATCCACCCCTTTGCGGCAATCAGGAGGGCGTATCTTCACTTCTACAACAATCAGGAGGGCATATCCACCCCTCTACAGTAATCAGGAGGACGTATCCACACTTCTACAGGGAAAATCCACCTCTCTACGACCTATTCCTACAAACAAACTCAACAACAACAAACATGAAATGAAGGGACCCGTTTGTGGGTCCAACCGGGTGTGCCAAAAATGTGAAGCCTTGAGTTTATCCTATTCTAAAGATTGAAAACAACTATTATGCAATAAGGGAAGAACACAAAGGTAACCTCAAGATTAGCCTAAGGAATGATAACAGAAATAAAGAAGATGAAATAAAAATTGCAAATGATTATACCTTTGTGCTGTTGAATCCCTTGGTTGGCCCTTGATGTTATATGCTTGTGTGCTCCTTGGATGGCTATGAAAATGGTGTATGCAAGATGAATAATGTGATATTTTGATGAAGCTACAATGGAAAAATGCAATGCTAATTCTAATGGCTAAATGGCTAAGATGATGCTTGCAAATTGAGTGGGAAAATTGATAGCATATGGGTGCAAAATGACTAAGTCTTCTCAATGAGAAAAAATAAGGGGTATTTATAGAGGGATTTGAATTCTCTAGAGAATTCAACGGTTGAGATTAAACCAACAAGGCCAGGATGAAGGGCTATGGTGAGTTGAGGACTCACAAGCCCTCACATCTTGACATGTGGGTATAAAAATATCACCTTGTGTTAACATGATTTCCCCACCAATTTCTTCATTTTTGAAGTATTTTTCTTTGAAAATTGATGTATTTGAATTACCTTGAAAATGCAACATTTTATATTTTTTATGTTGTTTCTTCAAAATTGCTTCTTCCCTATTGATTAACTCACAACAACTGATGTGAATATAAATGGTTGTATTTACTAAGATCTACCTGCAAATTCTAACAATGCATCTATATGATTTAAAACAAAGCAAACCAAGGTTAATCATCTAAACAAGGTCAACGGTTGCATAGATTTTCACCAAGGCGCAATGGTCCTAACTCAACTCATCGTGCTAGCATGCCTTCACGATAATGACGCCAAAATGATAGACAAAACTAGGGCAAGGAATAAGAAATATTTAATGTTTTATGATGAATTTCAGTTTGGTCTATACGTGTCAATTTGGGGGCATAAAATTGTGAGAGGTGTCATGTCTATATGCCAATCGAAGGGGTGAGAGTCATGAGATGAGTGGGGATGAATGCAACTTGAAATTAGACCTACAACAAATCAAAACCACTATGGTGACAAGAACTGTCACTTCCTGGCGACAAGAACTACATCAATCTATACAAACTATAATAGTAACAACAAGAGAATAAAACACACTTCATCAAATTAAATTACTGAAATCAAAATTTCAATGAAATATCACGTTCCAAACTTAAATCAGAAACTATTATATCAAACCAAACCTTAATTAAAATGCTGAGATTTAAATCACGTGGCTGTCGAAGCTGAATGACAATACTGAAATAATTGAAATTTATACTAAAACAAAACAAAACCAAAATGAAGGAAAACAAAATGCAAAACATAAAACGTCACCATGCTTCCCAAGGAGTGGGCCCTTGCTCCAATTTCGCATGGTGGATGGAACACAAACCTTTCTACGTTGTCGTAATAAGAAGAAGCACTATTTTTACTATTCAAAAAATGGTATACAAAATTATGCGTACAATAATCTGTATACAGTCTACTTCACACTAAAGTCTGCTTCCCTGTAGCTTATATCATGCTACTTATATATATGCAATTATATAAAAAATTCATACAAAAATAGAGTGTTTGCAACCAACAAACTACATAGTAGAATGTCTCATGTAAATCCTATGCTGCCAGCCACTAATTAATAAAAGTTTTGTTATAACAACAGATAGAAATTGAGAAAATTTCTATCCTTTCCTCTTGTACGTGTCTAGTCAATGCATTTCCACCAAGAAAATCTCTCCTTATTTGATTCCATGGGTCAAATATGGTTTTGCAATTTGAGGAAAACATGACAACCAGCCGTAACAACAAATCAAGAAACTTTGCCTTTAGAAAACCACCTTTATCTTTTAGCTTCTTCATTTTTTAAGGATTCTGCCGTGTGAAAACTTAATTGGGCCCATTCTGGACAAAAACCATTTCTTGAATTGTTTTAGATCTGTCCTCATTTGTGTTCAAATTGAAACGCAAAACAAACTATTATGAAGTGGGTGCATATTGAAAATGGTTCAGTTACAACAACAAGCAGATTTTGGTTTCTTCCAAACAACTAGCACATGCTTATTTCCTCCATTTGGTCTGCATTTCCAATCAGCGTGTACACTTGTAGAAGTCACTAATTAAGATGGAAGCTTATAGCTGCATGCTGAAAGATTTATTTTCTTGACATAATGGAAGATATATTAATAAATACAATCTGATTTATTTATTCTCATAATTTATCTAAAAACTAAATTAAATATCACTTATGTATATTAAATCATATGCAACGAGAAATAATAAAATGATATGAAAATGGTAAAAAAATGGAATATGGGAATGGATATGAAGGTATGTGAAAAAGGATAAAAGGTGGTATACAATAGGACATAATTGGTTCTCATCAAACATAAGTATAAAAATCACCACCACCAACCCCTTCAAGAGAGAACAGACTATCCAAGCAATAAAAACAAGAAAAAACCTCCTAGACCAACACCTACAAAGGCCTATTTGAAAGGATCAAATATTTTAGTTGCTGAGAACACTCTGAAGGTAAATTTTCCCAACAATCAACCCTCTACTCTCCCATAAACTCTGAAGCCCATTTAGCCAAACAATCAATTGGTTTATTGCACTCTCCTGGAATGTGTATAAATTGAACATCATCCAAAGAATTGTTGAATTGGAGAATCTGGCACAACACCAACTCCAACTACCAATTAGCATTACCAATATCCAACCTATTAGCATATTAATCGAGATCTAAAAATTTGATTCACAAATAATTCTGCTCTAGCCCAAAGCACATCCTGACTCCAAAGTCGTAAGGATAGCTTAAGCTTCCATAAGATTATTAGACTGGTACCATTTGAAGAGGGAAAAGAAGAATAGGGCATCACTTGAACAATCCCTTCCAACAACTCCAACTCCAACAGGCCTAGGATTTCCCCTGAAGGAACATTAGTGTTGATCTTGAAAATACTAACAGGAGGAGGGTCCATCTCCCCTCACACTAGGTTTTCCTTTGCGGTTGAAAAAATCCCCTTGATAGGGTAGGGACTTGACCACCCATAGAGATGCCAAGTCTACACATCAAATCCACCTCACCATGCTCAAAAGGGGTATTAATCACACATTGAGCCTGGATAGTTTCTTGAATCATGCCCAAAATTCTTTTCCATTGTTGTTGCATTTCCAACTATTACCCTTGGAAGATCCTATGATTTCTCTTGAGCTATGCCTACCAAATAATGCAAGAAGGCCCTATATTCCGCACCACCTAAAGGAATAATCTCTTAGAGGGTGACCTTCCCAAACTTCTCCAAAAATCAACAAGAGAAGAGGCATGCACATAGGCTTGCTTCCAAACATCCCACCGAAGGTGTCAAATGGTTTGCAAGAAAGAGCATTGAAAAAATAAATGTGAAACAGTCTCGTCCTCACTTGCACATAGGAATCAAATGGAAGGACCCTAGAGCCCATGCTTGTGGAGATTGTCCCATGTTAGTAATTTATTCTAAGCAACAAGCCACATGAAAAAGTTGTATTTGGTCCAAACATATTGGCTCCACACTTTTTTCCACCAAGGGACTTTGTCACCACCATATTTCTACCTATCTAGAACTTGGTAGCTAGAGGCCACTGAGTACACCTCTCTTGGACCCAAGTTCAAAGTCAGAATATCACTAGTCCCCAAAGAGTTGTATTTCCTTCTAGCAAGAATACAAGCCAACTCCTCCCTATCCTTCACAACGCCACCTAGTGGCCAAATTGAGGGGTCCTTCCATTGAAACACATCCACCCTACCCAACTTCTTGCTCAGCTTGAAATATTCCACCCTAAACCATCCAATATCAATTTTTTTTTGACACAAAGGCTATAAATATGGATATATGGACAAGATAGGGGGCATCCATCCCAAGAGTCAAACCAGAAAAGGGCCTTGGACTTCCTATTACAAATAAAAAAACCCTGCTGGATAAGATTATCACCACTCTTAAGAGTATCCTAGATCATAGATCCCTTCCCTGATAAGATGATTCTAGGTATACCATCACTTGCCACCCATCATAAATATTTATAACTAAGAATATTGGCCCAATATTGATCCTAACTAGAGCACCAATGCCAATACAATTTAGTAGCCAACGCCTACCCCATGAGAGTAACCTACCTCAAACCAAGGCTCCTTTCCTACTTCAGTCTACAGATAATATCCCACTTCACCAAAATCCACTTAGTGGATTCAACATCACCTGCCCACAAAAATTGTCTAGACAAGGCATCCAACTCCCTAACAAAACTTAAAGGAGCCAAATAAACCATTAATCTATAAATTGGAAGAGCCTACACCATAGATTTCAACAACAACACTTTGCCTACAAAAGATGCCACTTGAGAGTCCAATGATTGAATTTTCCATGAAACTTATCAAGAATAGCATGTCAGGTCCCCTAAGAAGGGGGCCCACTAAAAGGGGGATACCAAGATAGACAAAGGGAAACACCCAATTTGGAATCAGATAATCTGAGCAATTATGGACTGAATACTAGGAGGGGTGTTGAAGAAAATAGAAGATTTATCTTCATTAATTCCTTGCCCTAAAGTTTCAAGATAGATATCTAAGACTCCTAATATTAACTTCACTTATTTTGGCTACCACCAACAATTTTGTGTCATCCAAAAACTATAAGTGAGACTAGACAACCAAATTATCATCCTATTTCCAACCATGAATCAACCCCTGCCTAACTTGAGATTTTAAAAACCTCCCAAGAATTTCAACCACAAGAACAAATAAATAAGGTGACAAAGTATCCCCTTGATGAAGACCCCATGAATCATTGTAAAGAATTGAAGGCTCACTGTTAATTAGCATGAAGTAAGAAGCTGAAGTGACACAACTCATTACCTAGTCGACCTAGTCAGAACCAAACCCAAAATCCAAAAGGATTTTCTAAAGAAATGACCATTTAACATGGTCATAAGATTTGGCCATGTATAATTTGATTAACATAGCCTTATGATTGGACTTATCCATGGAGTGAATAGCCTCAACAACAATAATCACCCCATCAATAATTCATCTGCCAATAACAAAACCACCATGCTCCTTCGAAATGACTCTACTAAGCCAAGGATTGAGTCTCTCAACAATTAACTTAGTAATGATTTTTTACACCACATTTCATAGAGAAATAGGCCTAAACATATCGAAGGAGTTAGCCCCCTCTTTATTGGGGATGAGCATAAGAAACAAGGAGCTCATATCTCTCAGCATCTGCTTATTTCTCTATAACTCTTGAACTACCTCCAATAAGTCATTCTTGATAATCTCCTAGAACTCCTGATAGAATTCAATAGGAAAACACCATCAAGACTTGGTGCTTTTAATTTTCTTATCTGGAGCACCACCTTTTCTAGCTCATCCAAAGTTATGGGACTAATAATAATTTCATTCATCTCAATAGGATCACTAGAAGGAATGCAATCTAAAATAAGGTTCTCCATTGTTGCAGTAGGAGAGTCATCCTTAAACAAAGCAAAGAAATACTAGATAGCCTCATTGGAGATATCTCTAAAAGAAGCTAGATGAGCCCCCTGAGGATTCACAAGTGAATATAGTAGATTCCCATGTCTCCTAGCCTTCATTGAGTTGAAGGTTATGTTTCTATCCACCTCCTATAGCCAATCAATACGTGACTTTAGTCTCCAAAAAAATTCCTCACACAGTTCCCATTCCACAAGATCCTTCATAGCTTTAGTCTCTTCTTTAAAAGATCCCTTAGAAAATCCTTGATCTCTATTTTTCTTGGTGATGTTCTTGACCCCTTTTTGGGCTACCGATTTTGCCAAAAAAATATTTAAAAAAATTCATCTATTTTAATTCTTTAACTAATACTTCACATACTAAAGCCTTTTAATGAAGGAGTACATAGTCATACCATGGCTAGGCATACCTTGACTCCACCAATCTACCAAAAGGTCTTGCAAAGAATGCTCATGGAGCCACAAAAATTGAAATTTAAAAGAGGGGTTCTTAGACATGCCAACCTTTGTTGCTAAGAGAATGATAGGCCAATGGTCTAATCACCTCCAAACCAAGATTTCAAACCTGGTAATCCACTTTTAACCAATCCAATAGTTTGAAACCAGGAACCTATCTAATCTTTCAGAGATAGAATTATCATCCCACCTCCTATTGCTCTAGGTAAAAACACCATTCCATGGCTTAATATCAATCAATTTTAAGGACTGCATATTATCCTTAAACAAAGTAGATGAAGCCTCCAATCTATTGACACCCCCTCTTTTTTCCTCCATACAAATAATAGCATTGAAATCACCTACCATGACCCAATGAAAAAGAGGAGCTAAGGCTTGCACAAGATGAATGTGAGCCCAAATGCGAGATTTACCCACGTAATCAGTAGAGGCATACACATTGGTGAAGAGGATGAATTCTCCAAACACAACATTGGAAGCAACCAATGACATTGATTTTCTACTTGAAATCCACCACAAGGGGCTAATTTTATGAGGATCCCACAAGAAATCAATCCAATCAACACTAACTTGAGCACCAATGCACTAGCATTGAACTCTCCACCACAACTTAATAGCAATATTCATTATTCCTTCCACTACCAATTTAGACTCTTGAATAAAAAACACATCAGAGGAATGATTTCTGATCAAGTCATGAAGAAAATTTTGTATAGGGATGATGTTCAAACCCCTCACATTCCATGATAGGAAAATAATCTCAGAGGGTTAGAGAAGTGGGAATCAATAGTCTCAATAGACCTTGATTCCACCAAATTTTCTCCCATTACCTTTAACTTATCCTAGTACTTCTTTCAACCAATTATAGAGGTCTTAGCCAAACCCCTCTTTTTAATAGATTTTTGTTGTAGTCTTAACAAGGGTGAAACGTTACCACCTTTACTAGGGGCCAGATAACCCATATCCGATGGATGAAAAATAGGAACCAACACCATATTACCAGCAACTTCAATACCTTCGGGTTGATCTACTACATTATGATCCTTGTGCCCTTGATATGTTTCCATCTATAAAAAATTAAGAGCACCAAGAAGCCTCTTTGAATTGTCTTCTTCCTTAGGCATTAGTTGATCATCACATGCAAAACCTTCCTCATTGAAAAATATATCAAGAGCCCCCACCTATTTATCCAAGGCCTCTAGAGCCTCAAACTTGTTGAAGGTCTCCTCACGTTGTCTATCCTTAAGGGTCCTTTTCAACCCTCTACCTTTGTTACATGATTTCACTAGAATAAAACCCTCCTTATCTAGACCACCATTAGCCACATGGGCTTTCCCCTTGTCTGTCATGTGCCCTAAACTAGAAGGAGCCTTGGTTGATGCCCCATTGGAAGACAGACCGACCAAGGATTTTTTTAGAATTTTCACTGCAAGTGACCATACTCTTGGCAAAAATAGCACCAAAAAGGCAGATCATCATAATCTAGATACTGAATCCATGAGATAGACCCAAAGAAAATTTTTAGAGAATCCAAAAGAGGGTTGTTTAGATCAATTTGAGAAAATATGCGGGCACAAGACATTATCTTTTTGTCCAAAGTCTATTGTGATGGACCAACCGAATTTACCAATAAGGGAGCAATCATGCGCAAGCTATAATTAGTCCAAAATTCCAATAGGAGATGTAGGAGGTGTACTCAGACTAGAACCCTTGAAGATAGCTCCTTAGATGGATTAAAGACAACTTGCCAATGCTTAATGGACAAGCCAACCTAGTTATAAAAATAAGGGCCCCTTTCAAAGGCCTTATTATGATCCACCAGGCATGAGAACACCATGACGTAATAGTTGCTAGCTACTAGCATAACCTCAATGTCACCTTTTGGATTCCAAACCCTATGAGTCCACGATTCCAAAAATGGAAGAGAAACCCAAATACCCCAAAGTTTATAAATCAATGCATGGTTTGACAGGTAGCTTTTTAACCATCGATTCTGGTTGTATTACTTGCATCAAATGAAATTTTCTTCTCTCAAGGTCTCTAAATTTACGTTAGGAATCTGGGGACCTCCATTCACCGTAGGACCCTCCCCTTGCATGGTACTATTCAAAAATTTAAATGCATTGGAATTTTCAGCTTGACGTTGAGATAACCTAGACATCCCATCATGAAAAGACCTTGTTGGAAATTGGAAGATTGTCATTGATTTTAACATTTACATCAGTGTTGGAAACTGGAAGATTTTTATTTACATCAGCATACCTTACTCACATTACTTGTATAGGTCAATAGTTGCTTTGGCAATAATAGTTTGAGCTATGCTAATCCGGTATTGAAATTTTGTTGATTTGATATTTTGGTACAAATGATCTTATTTTGTAAGATACGTTTAGGAGATGATAATATGTTCTATCCTGACTTCATGTGCATCTACCGACAAGAATTCAATTGGATTGGTCGTACGGTTGGAAAGATATACCTAGCAAAAGTTTGGTAAACAGTTTTTTGCTTATACACTGGTTCAATGCATCTCAATTTTTTGGTCCAAATTCTACCACAAAAAAAGATATCACTACAAAATTTTGTACATAGATTTGTGTCTATGAGATTCATCTTATTTTGAAGCTTTATGATGATATGTGAACATATACGAAAGATATGGATACCAATGTTCTATTTTGAGGATTACAATAAGTTTCTGTATAGCGCATTGATGTGAGAGATTCCATGTTTTATCATGACTAATTGTTTTACCTTGCAGAGTTGAAGATAAGTTATTTTATGTTGTCTAAAGGAGAATTCAATGTGTTACCATTTTGGAGTCACACATTTGATGAATTGCATATACAATTGAAGTCATTGATGTTTTAGGTCTAACTCTAACTGACCTAATTGTGAATTTATGTTAAGAAGATTACATTTTTTACGAATGTTAAAGGGATCTATCTTAGGTTAGTGCCAACTAATACCATATATTACATGATTATGTTGGGTGTGAAGATGAATATGTTTTCAAGGATAAAGCCAATAGAGTTAATTTTGATTTGAAATAGGGCTACTCTAATTAGGTTGACCTAATTAGTGTTATGCGATTGTACATGGTATATACATGAAAGAGATTTTTGAGAAGTGGGTGGAAGTTGAGACATAGACCGAGTGGGTGAAATGATGAAGTAGCAAAAACCAGAGAAATCATGTCTGGATTTTGGTATGGTGAAAATGTGTGAAATTGTATTTGTGAACAAAAATAATTATTGAGTATACTGCATAGAGAAGTGTTTTGTATTCTCTGCTTCATTGGAGATGAACTCCAACACAAGGTACATTCTATCTCAGTTCTCACCTTGGCAGTGAGCCATACCTTTTTTTGTAATTTATTTTAGGTTGTGAGCCTTCAAGGACAATGAGTCCTAGAAGTGAGCCATTGTAATATTCTATATCGAAATATATTATATTGTGAGTTAATCCTCACCATGGTTTTTCCCATTTTGGGTTTTCCACATAAAAATCCTGGCGTTCATGTGTATTGTGATCTTGTGTTGATTCCATGCTTTCACTTGTTATTATAGTTAGAGTTATGTTATTACTTGGATGAATTTTATGTAAATGGTTTAATGGAATACTTATTCACCCCCTCTCTCACTATATTTCAGGTGTTCAACAATTATTATCAGAGCTTGGTTCCTTTAGAAAATCTTAACACCTTGATGAATATCTTAGAGTTTGAACACATGGTTGATGAAAGGTGTCCTATTCCTCTCGAAGATATTTCTGTTGAACACATTAAAGTGTTGGGATATTTGCCTTAGCTTTTTGGCATGTTTCTCCTTCGGCCTTGGCTTTTCCTTCATGTTTAGGGCATTTACCGCCATACTGCACACGATCTCCTTCGTCACCACAGTGGCCGTGATAATGGTTTTTCGGTATGGATTTGGCGGTTACCGCCATACTGCAGGCGGTAGGTCAACTCACCGCAGTAGCGCGGTGAGACCGCTTGTGATTGGGTCTGGCAGTTACCGCCATACCGCGACCAGTCAAGTGACTGACTGTGGTGGTCGTGGTAAGACCGCCAGCGGACTGGCTGGTGGTTACCGCCATACCACAGCCAGTCAAGTGACTGACCACGGTGGCATGGTAAGACTACATTTGGCCTGGCTAGCGGTTACCACTGTACTTCGGTAAGACCGCCAGCAGTCAGCCAAGATGGCTACCACCATACCGCAAGGCGAGTTGCTTGGGGCTGCGGTAGAGCGGTGGTGGTCTATGGGCCAAAGCTCGAAGGAGCTTGGATGGCTTACCACCATACCACGAGGCATGTTGGTTTGGGTTGTGGTAGAGTGGTAGGAGCTCGGATGGGCTCAGGGTAGAGTTTGACCAAGTTGGACTCGGTGTCAGAGTAGCAGGCGAATGACATGTTGGCATATGGCAGGTTGGCTGTATCTGGTTGGCTGAAGACAATGAAAGGACTGAGCTCGGTGGTGGCTTGGGCCTGAGCTTGAAGGAGCTCGTATGGGTTATTGCCATATCGTGAGGCAAAACAGTTAGGGCAGCAGTAGTGTGGTAAATGACAGAGTGAGCTCGGGCGAGCTCACCGCCATACTGCGATAGGTATTTATGAGCTCGATGGTAACACGGTAGGAGCTCGGTTGACTGAGTTGGACTAGTTTGATTGACTATCAGAGGTGCGACTGCAAATGAGATGGAAACATGTGGAAGATCTTTATGATCTGTTTGGCTGTATAGTTATTTCCTAAGTGTGATTGAGCTGCATTATTGAATGGAGGTTGATGGACACGTTTGTGACCAGTTTTAATGTTGTGTGGCTCGATGCTTGCGGATTAAGTGATACACGTTATCAAGGAATGCTCGAAGCTTGCAGGTGGATAATTTATTATCCTGATGACCATTGATGGCTTGACTGGCTGAACAGGTTGGCACATAGTATATGTATTCTGGTGTGCAGGCCGATAATGATGATGAGAAATATCAGAGAGAGGCTAAGAGTGTTCGAGATGTTCAACAATGAACACTTTGACTCTCGGATCTGATAAAATATGAACCTATGGAGGATGAGTGGTTGGGTTGGCCATGAGGCTAGATGTGACAGTCATTTGAGAGGAGCTGAAGAGAATCTACATGGTATGTCATGAGGACATTGTAACTATGTGAGATTCTAGTTTGTGTAGCCTGTATTCTTTCTCCAGATGAACAAGATGTATTATCCTGAAGAGCATAGCTCTGCTTTTGTATTGTAACCATTTTTGTTACTGAATAATACAAGTGAGCTGAATGTTTTGGAGGTGGGGTTTTTTACCTGAAAAGGTTTTCCCCATGTATATCTGTGTGTTCATAGTTTTTTCTTTCATGGTTATCTGTTTGTGTTAAATCTATTATTTGTTTGCATGCACTTCTCTCAGAGGATCAATGGGGGATCAATTGTGCCTGCTTCTGATTTATGGTACAATTGTGTGTGTCTTTAGAGTGATTTTTGAATTGAAATCACTAAGGCACTACTGTCTTAGATGCCTATCTCGATGACAGACCGAATCCGTATCCCCAACATAAAGAATATTGTATCTTAGACAATGGTGAGCTTGAAATTACTCTTGAAGATCTTGAAACAATTGAAGAAGAAAACAAGGTTTTGAAGGAAATCCTGAATGAAGCAAATGAGTGTATCAACAAGCTGAGAGAATAAATCAAGAAGTTCAAAGAAAGACATAAAGAAGTCGGTGATCAATTGAAGAAATAAAATGAGTACATCACCGGTCTATAAGTGAAAATGGAAGGAAATAAGAGAATTGAGGACTCTCAAAAAGATGAAATTCAAAGAGATATGGATGAATGTGTAAAGATTGAACAAGAAGTGGTAACCCTAAAATCAAATTTGGAGAAAGAAAAAGATCATGAGGAAAAATTCAAAACAAGTTCTATAATGATGGATGATCTGATTGTAGGACAAAAATCCTCTAAGGAAAAAAGTGGTTTGGGACTTGAAGAAGGACAAAGTTCAAAATTAAATCAATCCTCTAACAAAGTTGACAACCAAAGGAAGACTCAAGGAAATGATAGATAGATCAAGAATCAAAGAAGCAATACTAGAAGGAATCCTATCACACAACCTAATGCTCAAAGGTACTCATCTTTTAATGGTATTTGTTATTCCTGCAATAAATTTAGACATAGAGCAAAATATTGTAGAAACATAACAAAACATGATGATAGAATGAATCAAAATGCTTTATCATTCTCCGGTCAATGTTTTAAATGAAAAATAATTGGATATAAAGCTATAGAATGTAAAAGTCATATGTTGAACAAAATGAACTATCCCTTCAAAGGCTATTGTTATCACTGCAATTTATTTGGACACAAGAATAACCAGTGCATAAACAAATTGAATAAAAGACAATTTTGGTGGAAGAATGTTTTTTTTTATATTTGCAGCAAACCCAAACACTTTGCTAATGTTTGCAAAAGTAGAAATGTGAAAAAAGAATTTTTGGTAAAGAGATATGAACCAATCACTAAGATTTATCCAACATAAGTTAATAAGGAAATGGAAAAGATCTGGAGAAAGGAAGGAGAATTTGAGAAGCAAGGAGAATCAAAAGTTTCAAATTCATCTGTCATCCTTTAATGCAGATAATCCTGTTAAAAATTAAACCTAGGCAGTGGCTTAGGGGGAGCAATATAAGATAATTTAATATCCCCCTATCGGTATATGGTGTCATGACTTGACACTAGTGCATTTATTGGAGATGATGAATTAAATATCTCATGCAAAAGGAATTTTAAGTGGACATGTGCAAAGAAGGAATATTGCAGAGCTTGAAATGACAAAAGTACACACAATTTTTGAGGACATCTACTTACGATCTAAAAGCATTTATTGTTGAAAAGAATGGGATCCAAGAAATAAATTTAAGTGTATTAAAAAAAATTCATTTGATGAAAGGAAATTATGGAAGAGAAGTAGTGTGTGGAGTAAGCTTGGAGAGTTTGAAGCACTTCCAAACTGCAAAATTTCAGTGTTTGGCTTTGGTGCACAGGCGAAAGGTAAGAAATTACTGTTATACATTATTCTTTAAGAATTATTCATTTGAATGTAATGGATACACCTCAAGTCATGGATAATTTAGAAAGATCGAAACATCTGCTTAAGAAGTACCCTGCTAAAACCCTAGAACTTGACCCGTTGGTTGCATTTTTGGAAGTTTCCCTTGGTTTTGTTTTGACTGAAGACATTGGGATATACATTCATAGGAAGTTGGAAGATACTACTTATACAAAAGCACACATATTATGGCTCGAAGAGTAAATTGGATAAGATTATACCCTGAAATCAGAACACAATGTATTAATGGAAATGAAATTAGATGTGTCAGATCAATTTCCTAATTTTAGCAATGAAGAGAAATATATTAGACTAGCAATGAGAAAGTTTCATGATCAGTTTATGTGGCTTGAAAATTCTAATATGATATCCAAAGAAGTAATTGGAGATGTTACTGGTCTATCCTCCTCCAGTGCTACTCTAGTATGCAAACCTAACAAAGTAAAAGGATTAAGAAAGAATATAGGTACTGAAATCAATAATCTGGCAGTTCAATATGCATATATGGTTATTGTACACTTGATTTTTGGTGAAAATGATGTCTCTAACGCTGAAATTAACATAGCTTTAGATATGGTTGAGAAGAGGACTGAATATGATCTTTGTGAGTTTCTCTTGAAACAAATTTTGGATAATTTGAATAACATCAAGAAAAAGTGCATATTTGGGTATGGAACATTGATAGTATGCCTAATCTTTTACTTTATGGGAGATGTTTCTATTGTAGGTGAAGTTTTTTGGGTGAATAACAAGCCAATTGCACATAAAATTAGAGATATAATGAAAAAAATGGAGATTTGGATGCACAAGGTGAAGCCCTTTTTGCATTCTTTGGAGAATTTCAGAGAAGAATGAATAAAAGAAGAAGAATTCCAAGAGAGCTAGTGACAAAATAGAAGAATGACATAACATTTATGGTGTCTACCAATCATTATATTATTAAAGCGGTCGAACCTAGAAACATATGGATTCATGAACTAGGCTATGATATTGACAAAGATTATGATGTTGGTTGTATTGAGATGTTAATTAACAACCCTAAAGATCCTAGTAGACCAAGATTCAAAACTTATACATAAGTGGCTCTATAAATTTATGAGAAATCCGAGTTGATCTCTGATAAATAAATATCTACCTTTGAAGAAAAGAGAAAATCTACTGAGGTTCATGCATTAATTGGTCATACAGAGCTCACTCCCAAAAAACTCAAGCAACTAGCTAGAAGAAAGGCACATTTTTAGTTAATTCCTAAAGTAGACTCCATTTATTTGTAGTCCATTATAGAAAGCCAAATACATTGACTGATTCATTCAAAGAAGTGAAAAGTCAAGTAGTAAGTGAAATGGTTACTCGGGTCAGGGAAAAATACTTGTTGGAAATTAGAGAAAGATGTAGGTTTGTATACAACAATGCACTTGAGAAATTAAAATAAGTTCAAGATTGTGAAAATGACGCCAAAAATGTATTCTCATTTTGTTGGACATGGCCTGATGTGATTCAAAGATTCAAGGAAGTCGAGGACACAATTAAGACACAAATTAAATATGCATCTAACACTTTTAATCCATCTCTAGATTAGGATGATAAAACTTGGTTTGATCTAACAAAGCTACATGAAGAATACCTCACATTGCACAAGGAAAAAGGAGAAATGATTGAACAATATGGACAACTTAGATATTTGATAAAAATTAAGCACACTCTTGTCTATTATTCTCTTTCTCTTATTGATAGATTCCTAAACTCAAATATCACTCCTGAAACTTTGGTTGAAGGAAAAGATATCCTAGTGGAACTTGAGTATCTATGCAGAGCCTTGGTAGAAGCAAATAAGTTGTGGGATGAAAGAAAATATTCATGGACAAGTACTCTCCACAAAATTCAAGGGACAACCACCTTTGGTTAATCACTCATAAGTTTTGGATGTACTCCTAAGGGGGATTATTCAGGTACGCAAAGGAAAATTGTTAATGTATTTTGGTTTGTGTCAAAGGGAAGAAAAATATAATATATTTTATCCTTTTCCATTGATGTCAAAGGGGGAGAGAATACAATGTGAAAATAAGAAATTTTGGGGAGAGAGAGAGAGAGGAAAAGAAGAAAATTTGTTCTTGATGGTTTCACATCACGTGTTTCCATCAATGACAAAGGGGGAGATTGTTGGAAATTGGAATATTTTCATCGATGTCAACATGTACATTAGTGTTGGAAACTAGAATATTGTTATTTACATCAGAATACCTTACTCATATTACTCGTATAGATCAATAGTTGCTTCAATAATAATAGTTTGAGATATGCTAATTTGGTACTGAAAGTTTTTTGATCTGGCATTTTGGTTCAAATTATCTTATTTTGTAAGATACATTCAAAAGATAATAATATGTTCTATCCTGAAATCATGTGCATCTACTGATAATAATTCAATTGGCTTGGTTGTACGGTTGGAAAAATACAGTTAGCAAAAGTTTGGTAAACAATGTTCTGCATATACATTGGCTCAATGCATCATTTTTTTGGCTAGAATTATACCATATAAAATGATATCACTACAAAATTTTGTACATAGATTCGTGTCTGTGAGATTCATCTTACCTCAAAGCTTTATGATGATATGTGAATGCATACAAAAGATATGGGTAGTAGTGTTCTGTTTTGAGGATTACATTAAGTTTTTGTATAGCGTATTGATGTGGGAGATTCTACGTTTTCTCATGACTAATTGTTTTGCCTTGTGGAGTTGATGATAAGTTACTTGATGTCATATAAAGGAGAATTCAATGTGTTAACAAGTTTTGGAGTTAAACGTTTGATGAATTGCATATATGATTGAAGTCAATGATGTTTTAGGTCTAACTCTTACCGATCTAATTGTGAATTTGTGTTAAGAAGATTAAATATGTGTTGTGAATGCTAAAGGGATCTATATTAGGTCTATGCTGACTAATACCATACAATACATGATTATGTTGGATGCGAAGATGAATATTTTTTCAAGGATAAATCCAACAAAGGTAATTTTGATTTGAAATAGGGCTACTCTAATTAGGTTGACCTAATTAGTGTTATGCGAATGTATATAGTATATACATGAAAGAAATTTTTGAGAAGTGGGTGGAAGTTGAGACATAGAGTGAGTGTGCTAAATGATGAAGTAGTGAAAACCAAAGAAATCATGTATGGATCACTGTATGGTGAAAATGTGAGAAATTGTATCTGTGAACAAACAAAATTATTGAGTATACTCTAAAAGAAGTGTTTTATATTCTGTGCTTCATTGGAACTAAACTCCAACACAAGGAAGGTGCATTATATCTTAGCTCTCACCTTGACAGTAAGCCATACTCTGTTTTGTAATTTATTTTAGGTAGCGAGGCTTCAAGGACAACGAGTCCTGGTAGTGATCCATTGTAATATTCTATATTTAGATATATTATATTGTGAGTTAATCCTTATCATGGTTTTTCCCACTTTGGTTTTTCCAGATAAAAATCTTGGTGTTCATGTGTGTTGGGATCTTGTGTTGATTCTATGCTTTCACTTGTTATTACAATTAGAGTTGTGTTATTACATGGATGGATTTTATGTAAATGGTTTAATGGAATACTGATTCACCCCCCTCTTAGTATTTCAGGTGTTCAACATATCCATTCTCAAAAACCCTTGAGCCACTCACCATAGCCACACCCCTCAAATAAAAAATGAAGCACAAGAGAAAATAGAGAAATAAGAGGCCCCTCATGGCACCCCCATGCAAAACTCACCCCTTCCAGGCAACAAATAAACCCCACCCAAATATTGTAGAAACCCCCTATGCTACACCCATGCCACAAGAACTCCCCCAAATAGCTACCGTAGCCAACACCTTCCCTACGCCACACATGCACTAAAAATAATGACCATGTAGGCCGCAACCTACTACTAGCCGTAAAATAGGTCATGTGTAGTGCCATTGTACGCCCTTAAAATTATTCGAACTCTATTTTTAAATTTACAATTATAGTTTGTAGAGAAGGGGGATTCACTACTCACGAGTTTTGTTCATTTAGAGAGCCTCATGGGGTGAAATTCCCTAAACTACCTCAAGGAACAACATGAGAGTTCTAGAATCAGAAAGAGTAGGTCACAAAGATTTTCTAGACAAATTGACAAGCTCTCAGCCAAAGGATGATAGTGCAGAATATAGATGACAATGTGACATGCTGGCATCTCGTACGAACCAGAAAGTGAGAATGTCATAGAAAATGGAAAAATGGCTACTTCTACTCTGATTGCTAAGAACTTATAGAATGCAATAAAGTAACAAAATTTGATAAAGCTGAAATAGAGTAAAGTATAAATGAAAGAGTTAAAGAGGAGAAAGAAAGTGCTTACAACCAACCAGGTAATGAAGCCTCCAGCAAGAAAATGTCTTCAATACTTGTATGCATAATATCAGGAGAAAGTGTTGGGGCTTTATAGGGGTTTGCCTCATTCAAACCACCATTTTGGTGTTCCGACCTCCATGGACAACCAAATAGAAAGAGAGAGATGAACCAAAATGTACAAAGCATGTGGTGAAAGAAAAACCCGCTTCAAGGGTAGAACTTGCACCACCAAGTATGAGTGATAAAAGCAATCCCTGCTCGAGGAGGAGAACCTGTATCACAAAAGAGGTGATAAAAGAAATCCCCGCTCGAGGAGGAGAACCTGTACATGAAGTAAGGATGCACTAGATAGGGTATATGGAATCCCAAGATGCTCGTAAGCACAAGACAAGGGAGGTATCACATGCAAGAGAAAAAGTGCTGCAAGGAGTGTTGCAAGGAGTGTTGCAAGGATGTGAGAGTGCTGCTGTAACAAGTTGTATGGAGTTGTGCAAGCAAGAGAGAGTGAGAAAGAAGAGGAGAGTTCAAGGTAGAACCTAAGGAAAGTCAAATGGATTAAAAAGAGAGAATAAGAGGGAAAAGAAGCTTCTCGAGCCGTTTCAGGGCATCTTGGGCCGTTACCACCGAAAAAAATGAGATGATAAGTAGAAAACATGCACAAAAATGGTCATTTGAATATTGAGACGTCGTTGGATGCTAGCGCAATGCACAGACATCCGTGCGATGCGCTAGTATCTGAACACATCACGCTACAAAATGATGAGAACAGGAGAAGCATCAGGTTTGACACAAATCTGATGCACGAAGGTAGCTGCTGAAAAGGGGCTTTGAGCATCCTGAGAGGGAAAAAAGGATGATGTAGGGGCTAAAATGATCCTACACAAATGCTAATGGAGTAGACATTAAAGTAGATACAAGAATGTAAGTGAAATTTCAAGGGGTGCAATTTTATGACATTATATTTTGCCCCCACTTTAGAGGGCATATGAATCTACACTAATATGTAGGCTAAAGGAAATATACTAAACATAAATAACATCATAATGCCAAAAAGATAATATATAGGAAGCATATAAATCTTTGAATCCAAGGAAGTATGCCCCCAGGCTAAAGACCTGCAAAAAAAATACATTAGACAAGAAACACTTGCACCAGACAACAATGCTAGAACATAAAAAACTAAAGGATTTGGGTCACCAAAGTGAAAGAGACCTCGATGCAAAAGGTTTTCTTAGTACTATGCATCATCCCCAAATTAAGAAATAGCATACTTAGAAGAATTCTAAAATGAAGAAAGGAAGGGAATATACTCAGGAGGAAGATGCAGATCTTCGATCCGATATATAAAATTTGAGAAGAGAAAGAGAATTTAAGAGAGAAATGAATGAAGATTCCAAAAGGGATGGCTCCACATGTCCTCGAACCCAAGGAGATTTGAACAAAAGGACTATAGTTTCGCAAAACTATGAAGTTGAACAAAGTACACCGAAGGCCCTCAAACCAATGGTGGACAAATCTCGTAGGATGAAAGCATCTTATAGACCTGTAGATTTGTAAGGAGGCATCTCCCAAGATCTCTCACATGGAAGAAACCCAGATGAAAGTGCCTTATAGGCTCGCAGACCTGCAAAGAGGCATCCCCCAAGATCTCCGACATGGAGGAAACCCAAAGGAAAGGGACTGCGTAGATTCGAATTGAAAAGTGGCTTTATAGGTGCACCTGCAAAGCGACATGTTTACCCACAAATAAACCATGTCAGAAAGGAAAGCGACCATGCAGGAAGTCAAGCATAAAGTCATATGGACCATCAAAAAATTGGAAGGCTTTCAAAGGGGTCCCTCGGGAACCCTTCAAAAGAAGAGGGGTCCACACAAGGGATGCATTGTTTGAAAGGAAAGGTCTAGTTAGGCTTCCCCCAAGCTAAATGTGAATGATTTCATTTGAGATAAAAAATTTCAAAGGGAGTCCCTTCGAGAACCCTTTGAAAGAAAAAGGGGTCCACTCAAGGGATGCCTCATTTGAAAGACATAAAGAAGAGAAGGGGTCCTTAAGAAGAACACACATCTCCAAAATAGGTTATCACTACCCCCAACATATAGGGGAGGAGAACCATGCAAGATATTTAGAACATATAGGATAGAGGTAAACCTCAATATCACTTGTTATTTTGAAGAGGTAGGTGCATCAGCAAAAAAATGAGTGATGACACCTGAATCACGAAGTCGTTGTATTTTATCCTTCAAGGCCTTATATTCACTAGTGGAATGGCCAAGCACTTGATGGTACACACAAAAATTATATTTTTCTTTATCATGTTCATGATATTTCTTGCATGTAGGAGGAGGAAGAGAAATTAAGCGGGATTTTAGAAGCCTCAACAACATACACTTTTTCTCAAATAAAGGATGAGGAGCAAGAAGCAATCCTTTCTCTTGTGGAGAAAGAATTGACTGCTCACAAGAAGAAGGTATGAAGATGGAAGACAATGAAAGATCTACATGGAGAGTATTATTTTGACAAGGAGGATCACACTCCTTTATGGGATCACCATCATCATTTTTAATAGGGCTACCAACATTATCCTCTTTAGTAGAAGTGTAATCATCTTCCTCAGAAGGAGGATCAACACTAAGAACATTGCAATTTATGTTCACGTTATCCCATGATGCAAAAGAGTAATCATATTTGATAGTGGGTTTGGATGATATTATTAGAAGGTCTAAGTGGATCGGGTCGACTTTATATTCCCTAATGAAGGAATATATAAAGTCTAAAGAACCCCAATCATCACCAAAACATGCATTCTTTTGAGAGGAAGAAGGAGCAAACTTAGGATTTCATGCTTCAGAATGATATTCTTTAGGGACATCTATCTCAAGATTATCCTTTGTAGTAGGTACTACTGGAGTAAACATCAACAAAATGAAAGATACTGAAGGAATTAGAGTGGGCACAACCCAAACCTGATCGACAACTACCATCTCACATAAGTGCATAGCATCAAGGTCAGCCTTGATTGTGACTACTCGATTATTACAAATGAACTTAATAGATTTAAGCAAGGTGGACGAGACTGCACCCATAGCATGACTCCATGACCTACCAAGAAGAAATTTATAAGATAAATTTTCTGCCATAACATATACTAGAGTGGGTACAATAATGGGTCCAAGCTACAAAGGTAATGCTATCGTGCCTAAGGCTTGTCGACTAACATTATCAAACCCATGAATGTCAACAAAACAAGAATTTAGAGAAGATGAAATAATATTAATCTTAGGTAATAGATTAATACTTCATACATTAAGCGTCGAACCAACATCAACAAGAGTACGTCTAATTCCAATGTTATTAATGTTGACTATAATCATTAGAGAATCTGATTGCTTCTGTACTTCCAGAGATGGGAGTTCTTGCAGATAAAACTTAATATTCAAATAATTTGCATGAATATGAGCTATCAACGTATCAAAATTTTCCGGCCTAGAGGAAGAAGGCAAGAGTATCTTTTGCAAGGCTTCTGAAGCATACCTTGATAAACTGGAGTAGACTGAAGCAAGTCCCACAGTGAGATCTTGGTAAGAGAAACTTGAAGTTTCTCGACAAGATCCTAATCAATGGGTGCCTTAGTCATGGGCTTAGGTGCTTGAGGAAGGTTTAATTATTTATTCATTCTTGTCTCATAAGTATGGGCTACTATTTTGTAAGAGGGAGCCATAGAAGGATCAAGAGAGTCACTATAAAATAGAATACCATCAGTAGAACAAATCCTTTCAAGAGAAGGACTAGCTAGAGTCACATAAATGACCGGTCTCTTAGGCCTTTAAGGGGCATCAAAGATATAGATCACATTTATAGAATCATCACAACTAGTAGAATAATTATTTGAAGACATATTCTCAACATCGATCCAAACAAGATCAAATGTGGAAGGAGATTCATCATTTGTTGATGCATCATCTCTAGAAGAGAGTGCATCAGAACACAGATGAGATTCATCAATCACCAATGCAATGTCTCTAGAAGGGAGTGCATTGGGATGAAGAGGAGATTCATCATTCACTAATGCATCATATCTAGAAGGGAGTGCATTAGAATGAAGAGAAGGTAGAGTAACATTAAGAAAGGTATCAATGATTCCATCTTCTTGCAACAAGATATCCTCAGAAGCAAGAGGAATCTCATGAGAAGGATCAAAGATACAAAGTGACATGGGAAAAGCCAAGTCAATATCACATGCATGAAATGGAATATCATTAAAATTTTGAACAATACTAGATATTGAAATAATAAAAGAAGATATTAAATTTTGGTGACAGAACTAAGAAAAACCAAGAAACTAGTTTTTCTAATTTTTTTGGTATTTTCTAGGTTCTAGTAATTCAAATTTTCAGAGGTCTTCGAAGCATAATTTGAGGTTGAGACTTGTGTCAGTCCTTACTTTTATAGTCAAAGGCATTGTATTTTAGGGACTGAACTAGTTCTCTAGGAGACCTTTCCAACAGTGCAAATGGTTCTGAATTTTGAGCATCGAGTCAAAAGTTATGACCCTACCAAGTAGGGGTAAATAAATACCTAGTTTTTTGGTTCACATCGGGTTCACCAAAATGTAGAGAAGGGGGATTCACTACTCATGAGTTCTCTTCATTTAGAGAGCCTCATAAGGAAAACTTCCCTAAACTACCTCAAGGAACAACGCGAGAGTTCTAGAATCAAAAAGAGTAGGTCACATAGATATTTTGGAAAAACTGACAAGCTCTTGGCCAAAGGACAACAATGCGAAATACGAATGACAACGCAACATGCTGGCATCCCTGAGGCATGCTAGCATCTCGTATGGACCAAAAAGCGAGAGTGTCACAAAAAATGACAAAGTGGCTACTTCTAATTTGATTGCTAAGAACTTGCAAAATGCAATAAAGTAACAAAATGTGGTAAAGCTAAAATAAAGTAAATTATAAATGATAGAGTTAAAGAGGAGAAATAAAGTACTTACAACCAGCCAAGTAATGAATCCTCTAGGAAGGAAATGTCTTCAATACATGTATGCACAATATCTGGAGAAAGTGTTGGGGCAGTATAGGGGTTTGCCTCAGTCAAACCACCATTTTGGTGTTCCCACCTCTACGGACAACTAGATAGAAAGAGAGAGATGAACCAAAATTAACAAAGCGTGTGGTCAAAGCAAAACCCTCTTTAGGAGTAGAACCCACACCACCAAGTATGAGTGATAAAAGCAATCCCCACTCGAGCAGGAGAACCCATATCACAAAATAAGGATGCAATAGATAGGGGATATGGAATCTCAAGATGCTTGTAAGCACAAGACAAGGGAGGTATCACATGCAAGAGAAAAAAGTGCTGCAAGGAGTGTTGCAAGAATGTGAGAGTGTTGCTGTAACAAGTTGTATGAAGTTGTGCAAGCAAGAGAGAGTGAGAAAGAAGAGGAGACTTCAAGGTAGAACCCAAGGAGAGCCAAATGGATTAAAAAGAGAGAATAGGAGGGAAAAGAAGCTTCCCAAGCCGTTTCAGGGCATTCCAAGCTGTTACCATCGATAAAATGAGATGATAAGTGGTAAACATGGACAAAAATGGTCATTTGAATGTTGAGACATCATAGGATGCTAGCATGATGCACATACGTCTATGCAGAACACTAGCGTCCGAACACATCACGCTACAAAATCATGATAACAAGAGAAGCATCAGGTTTGACGCAAAGCTGATGCACGAAGGTAGTTGCTGAAAAGGGGCGTTGAGCATCTTGAGAGGATAAAAAGGCTGATGTAGGGGCTCAAATGAGCCTACACATGCTAAGGGAGTGGGAACTAAAGCAGATACAAGAATGTAAGTGAAATTACAAGGGGTGTAATTTTACAACATTACATAGTTATATTGAATATTTATTAAATTAGAATTATACTTCAATTAAAAAAATTATATTAAATTTTAATTGTACTTACAATTAATAAAAAATTATTTATTTATTTTAAGTGAGATAATGTTTTTGATTAATGTAAAACAAGTTTTGAAGGGTTCCCAAAACCCTGTACAAAAGAGAAGGCAACACAAGAGATAAAGCAGTAACGCTACCCCAAAAAACAACCGACTGATTAAATCGCAATCAGTCGACCATCAACAAAAAATAGACAAAAGGTGAACACAAAAAAAAAACTAGAGAAGCTATTTTAACATCCTCGCCACTTCCACATCCTTGGTTATCACCTTTTCATGCATCTCCATGATTTCTTTAACATATCGCATAGAAATCACATTGCATTTCTTTGTTTTGTTGTGAATGCAAACACTCAGACTAGCCCCCAAGTAAGTAACCTGCTTCCCAATCTCAGAGTCCTCATCCACAACTTGCTTCGAAGGGTCAGGGAAGAGGGACTTGTCTGTCTATTCTTTTGATTTCTCATTTAGAAGCACCAATCCTTCAATTCTGGTCTCAAGAAAATCCTTGCTGAGCTTTATCAAGGAATTAAGATCCTTACGAGTTTGCAAGAAGTTCCTTTCCAAAGTAGTAATCCTTGGATCAAGGTATTTTTTCATTTTAACAAGATCCTTTGCCACTTGATTGAGAGTGTATTTCGACGAGTTAACCATTCTAAAATAAGAATCCTTCTCCCTAATTTTTTTGAGAGTGGATATGTTACAACGGACTATAGTATCACACTTACCATGAAGATCCTGGACCTCTTGAATGATCCACATGAGTAGGTTGAAGAAGACATCTGACCCTTTCTTCACCAAACTCGAGGCCTGATTAAAATCCCATGATCCCCAATATAGACCCCTCCCTTGATGATAAATCATTAGAGGATCATCTTCCTAGAAATCAATAGGAAGGACAAAATGTTCTTTGCCTTTGCCTTCAAAAAGTGACATTGCAGGGGACACTTCCAAGTCAACAATTTTGTTTGGATTCACCTCCCCTTTAGCTGGGACCCTCCTATCTCCCCCATAGTCTATATTTTTATCATCAAGAGAATTTTTCACCACCCCACACACCTTAGTATTCCCAAAACCCTCATGAGAATTCTCCTCCATAGCATGGGAAACAACAACACTCACCGACCCCCATTTAGGAACCTTCCTACTACTGCCTTTCCCTTCCATATCATCATGTTCACCAGCTCCTAGGATTTTACTATTCACACATGAAGGAGAGGGCTCAAAATTCTTCATAGAGATCATATCACCAAACCGAAAAGGAACCAAATTTTTCCTAACCCCAAATAAAGGGTTATCAAAGTCCAAATTTTCCTGGTAGCCATCAGAATAGGCCAGGGAGTCATCCCTAGACTCCATCTCGCCATCTCCTTCCTCCTCCTCTAACTAAAACTTCCCCATCAACTTATCCTTCTTCTTGGACTTGTAGGCTCTACTAGGAACAGGGGGAATAAGGGTTGCAATTACATATATTTCTTTGATGTGCTCCGCAATTAAAAGAATCAACCCCTCGTGTAAAAAGGGATTGTTGGGATTCTTTTTGGAATCCAAAATATCATTCTCTAGAGATGAAAGAAGATAAAATGGGAAGGAGACCAACTTACCATGGCGGAAGTGGTTTAGCAACATAAAATGGTACCCATAAATTACCAAGTATCTCCCATCTAGGGTAAAGTACCACATAAGAGGCATAGCCACATCACCCCAAATTGGCTTAATTAAGGTTTTGATCATAGCCACCACACTGGAGCTTTACAATTTTTTCCTTCTCTTTATCCCTTAGGAAGTTCAATCTCACCATCCCAAACATAGATTTTTCTCTAAATTTTTTTCTCCCCCAAGTCGACAGCCTTGTAACTTTAGCTATGAACTCCTCATTCATAGTGATATCAATTCCAAACATACTAAGAATGCGACTGTGCTAAGCCTCCACAAACTCCTGTGAGGTCTTGGGATTAGACCCATGTAGTTTATCCATAAAAAGAGTCACCCCACCTTTGTACAAGATCTTCCAAACTTCACCATTAACTTTGGTTTCAACAGACGAAAAGGGATTTGTTTTGCACATGTCTTCTCCCATCTCCAAAAGCATTGAGCAACTCTAAAAAATGAAACCACACAAAATACAAATGAAAATTAACAAAAATGCCAAGGAGGAAATAACACCCAGAAAGTGTGCGATCTTGACTTTCGAGGTACAAAGAAATATTTTGGCCAAATCCCTCATGAGATTACAACTCATCCTCCCACAATTTCCAATAAGAGCGATGACACTCAAGTGTCTAATCAACATCAGAAGGATATCATTAAACCACCATCCCATAAGATTACCAATTTTTTTGGCCCCCTTCAAAGACTTAGGGACTATCATTATTAAGAAATACAATAAGATCAACATATAGATGGTCATTAGTATCCCAGGACCTAGCTGAGGACACTCCAAGGTTTTCTACAAGGTTCACGACACCATTAGCCTCATGAAACACATGGGAAATGTATACTTCTTCAAAATTATTCAACAAAGAAAGAGCATCATTAATGGGTCTTTCAATGGACCAAGAAGGAGAAGTGACCTTCCTAAGGAAATTGATAATATTTAACGAGTCCCCTTCCAACCAAATTTTTGACACCCCCTTCTCCCTTACAAATTTTAAACCATGATAGGCTACAACAGGAGATATAATGTTTCAATTCAAATCAGAATAAAAATTATATACATAATTATTTAATTATTTATTTTTAGGGTTAGAATATATATAAAATAATTCTAAGTCACTAATTATTACTTTAGAATTTATGGCCCGCCTCTCAATCACAACCATGATTCATCTATGAACTAGAAAACAAATACTTTACAAAAACTTATAATAAGAGTAAAACAAGTGACGTGTGGTCTATTTTCTTGCCATGAACAGATTGCATAAGAAGTTTTACGTACAAGATGAATGGAGAATCAAACTTTTCGAGCTATTTTTACATAGCCAAGTTCAAACTACCTACAAGACGTGTTGAAATTATCAAAATCGATAGCCAAAGCATTAATACTTGACCAATCAATCAACATATTTTTAAGTATATATTTCATATAAATGTATGTGAGATAGTTATACATGCAACCAATTTTCTCATTTATATTTTTATATTCAATCTTTTATCTTTTTATATTTATAATCTAGTTATGTTTACTTAAACTATATATATATATATATATATTCCTTTTATTGGTTTCCATAGGCATCTATTTTATCACCTACTAAATTTTATATAACCCAATTGATTCGACAAGGACAAAAACTGTCATCCTCATAGAACATAGTGTACAAATTTTGATTTATGTATTTATCTAGTGATCTTCTCCAAGCCATGTCATATACTGTGTGTGCAATACAAAAAATCATTTAATCCTTTCAAAATTTTGGAAAATAACTACTTTTTAAAGATGCTCATACCCATCCAAGTCCTTGTAAGCTTGTTTCTTTCTCTCAAATTTTGTTGAGAGATTTTAATACATATGATATCGACATCTTTCAATCATGACACTCAATGTAATTTTTTTTTTAATGTTTTAATCTAGTTTGTCTTGGAGGATCTTTTGGTTTCTTTGAGATTTGCAAGCACCTCAATAAATGAGAGTGATGGTATGTTGCATAAAATACATCTACACATACCTCAATAAAATAGGTTGATGATATTTTGACATAAGATACTCAATAATGAGTTAATATTAATGGGAAAGTTAATGTTAGAATTTTAGGGTTTGATCAAATAACTATTTTAGAATCTACAAATTGTTAGTATTCTACTCTATTTTAGATCTGTATTTGAAATTTTAATCTTTGCCCCTATGAAATTGAATTGACACATGAACTTGAATATATAGTTGTAAGTGAATTCGTAGAAATTTAATGCTTGGAATTTGCTAGTATTTAACAATATACAATATTATTTTTACATATACAACTTAAGTTATTTTAATGCATATCAACCAATGCACTAGTAGCCATTGAATTGATACATGAACTTGAATATATAGTTGTAAGTGAATTGGTAGAAATTTAATGCTTGGAATTTTCTAGTCTTTAACAATATACAAGATTATTTTTACATATACAACTTAATTTATGATATTGCTATCAGGATTCAACTGTGTAGTTTTTGAGTCAAACTCATTAACTCATGTTTCATGAGTAGTTGTTCACAAGAACCCATCTCTCATGGTAATGAATGGTCCACTTAGCACTCATTGCATCTAGGTGATGCTCACAGAGGTGAAGCATCGGACTATCCCGGGAGGTCACCCATCCCAGTAATGCTCTATCTCAAGCGCACTTAACCATAAAGTTTCCCCCAAGGTTAAGCCCACTTAGCTTGCAACCCCATTTGCAAAAACTTCAACAAGTGTTATGCCTTATCAGCGTGGTCTTATCAAGGCTAAGCCCAAGTTGTGGAGGAAACCTCCTACTTATCAACTTAATTTATTCTAATGCATACCGGTCAATGCACTAGTAGCCACTACCAATGCACAATGATAACTTAAATGATAAATTACTTATTTAGTTCAATTAAATATATATCTTCATCAACTATGTCCTAGAAATAGTAGTTACTATCAATGTATAACAATAACTTAAATAATGGGTATAACACAACAGTTGAAACACTTGCTTGGTCACACTGCCACCAAGGTTTAAATCCTCGCTAGGCCGCTACGCACATAGGCTTTGTGCTTTCGTTGGGCTGGTGGGATTGTGGATTTGAACAACAATAGTGTTAGGCACCTTAAAAAGTGTCCATTACCAATAAAAAATAAATAAATAAAATAATAAATTTCTTACTTTTATTCACCTAAATATCTATTCAAATAAACTATGTCCTAGTTATTCCTTTATCTATCTGTATTGTCGAACAAAACTAATTTGAGAATACAACTATCAATTGTTATATCTCTATTTTGATTGGACAATTGCTACTCTCATTTCTCCTACAAATCAAAGAACAAAACGTCCTACCACCATTTGGTAGGACCTTTACAACAACGTGACCTTGTTGAAGAAAGTGTTTAAATTATTAAAATTTAAGATAATGTAAAAAGATAAATGAATGTACAATTAAATAGTAATTAGTTAATAGTTTAGCTTCATTAATGTAATAATAATCACATTAGTTAAGTCTAAATTAAAATCCATTAATTTTATCAACTAATTAGAAAATTAATAAATAATTAAAATTCATAAACTAATAATTAATGTTAGATATATACTAGTTTTATAAATAAATTTATTAAATTTCACGATGCAGCGGGGATGGAAGTAGGAGTGGGTATCCAACAAATAATTTTCAAATTTTCAACCTTCACCTTGGAGGAATCCACCTTACCGAAAGAATCCACCCTTGGCATGGTTTTAGGGTAGTTCACAGACAAAGCATATTCAAAAAGGCCAAAAAGGTACTCAAAGGTTGCAATGGTTTTGTTACTGTGAATGCAACTTTGCACCTATGACAAACATGAACAAACATACAAGGATTAGTCATATTAGCATATACAAATCACATTCTCTATGAAATACTTGAAATCACAAATCATAAAATAAACACAATAAAAAGACATGAAAGAGCATGAAATATGTGAATGAAACTAAACTAAGCAAACCCAAACCTCATCCCATAGGGGGATTGGTATCGATTTGATGTAGAAAGTGGTCCTTTCCCAATCCCTTAGTGGACAAGCTCCATGATTTGAAGATAAGTGTGGTGATTTTGATGCCAAATGGTGATATTTCTAAGCTAAAATGATGAAGAAAGCATGTGATTATGGATGAAAATGTGTAGCATAACTTTGCATGAGATGATTGATCCATTCTTCATGAGAAAGCCTTCTATTTATAAGAATCAAGGGTTGGAAGAAGAGGTAAAATTAGGCATTGTGAGACTAAAATGAGGATCAATAGCCTTGTGACAAGTGTCACAAGACTAACATAAGCAAATAGGGATATGTGCCCACACAAGTATGTGCACATCTTGGGAAGAGGGATGTAAGAACGAGTTAAGGCAAGGTGTCTTGTGTAAGAGGGATGTAAGAGGCCATTTAAAGCCTTTTGTAAGAGCATTAACGGCCTTTATAAGAGACTTTTAATATTTGGGAGGGAAAGTCAAATGGAGGAGTTATTGAGAGAATATTCCAAGAGAATATCTTTTTGTGAGGGTAAATAGCCCATTTAATTAATTTGAAGAAATTAATTTCATGTGTAAGTGGGGTTAATAAACCATAGGTTTATTTAACCAGGATGAGTTAAAAGCTAGGGTATTGGCTAATGAAGATTAACAAGTGGTTAAGACTAATTAACCAATGATTAATTAACTTAGGTGGGTTAGGGATTTTAGAAGAACATGACTTTCTAATTAAATAAATAGATTTATTTAATCAGGTGAGAAGACATACGGGTTTTAATTAAGTGATTTGCATTATTTAATTAAATGGGATGAGAATTAGTAAGAAAGGGGTTAATTAATCCAATAAAATTAATTATTTGATTAATAAGAGAAAATGATAAATTCAACTAAACAATATAGATTATTTAATTAAATAGTTAGTCAAAAGTTATTTAGGATGAAATGATGTTAATAATCATATTTAGATGCATAATACCGATTAGGACTATTTAAGTGTACAATTACACCCATTGTTTATTTACCAAATACAATTACCTTTATGAGAAATATATTTTTAATGCATGATTATGTCTTGATGAATTTTAATGGATGAAAGAAATGTATGAATATGCATTATGATGGATTAATTTTTAAATGCTTTAATGATGCTTATGATATATGATGAATGTGATTTATATGTTATCAACTAACTACGAACATGTTGCTCTAAGTTGGATGCAAGAAAGGTTTGAACCCTCCAAAGGGGGGAGGGAGACTATCACCTAGGAGAGGAGGTTGGTATGGGAACCATGGGTATATCTATTTGAGTAGACACAGATACTCACTACATAGGATAGATGAACCTTGTCAAGTTAGTCTGGGTTTTGTGTCGATAAGTGCTAAGCCTAAGTTGATAGCTTTTTGGTTGATAGGAAAGATAGGTTTGGTTGTCTTTAACCCTCCTTGATTATTTAGTCAAATTGAATTAAAGTGTTAAAACTCTTATGATTAGCATAAGTTATATATTGTGTATTTATATATATATATATATATATATATATATATGGATGGATACACATATATAGAATATATATGTAGTGGTGCATATATATGTATGTATGTAGGTATGAGAATACGTAGATAGTAATACCTACGTATACCCATACATAGATATGTATTACATATGCAGACACTCGAATGGATAAATAAATAAATACATATATATTGTATATATCAATATATATATATGTATTATTATATTTAACTGGTTGTTGTATATGTATATATTAATATACACATATTTACGTGATTGTTATATATACACATTAATATATATATTTAAGTGATTTTTATATATATATTAATATAAATATTTAAGTGATTGATATAAATATATAAATATATGTATATATATCACTTAAATATATATTATATACCAAAGGGAATTTATTATAACATATATATTAATGTTATTTTAATACATGATGACAGTCATATTGTGAGGCATGAAATGTTGCGTGAGGCATGTTAAGGTGGTAGCAATTCCATGCAAAAGGCAATACTTATATCTGTTTTCATAAAGTTGTTGCATGTTGTGTAGGCTATACACCATATCATGCTATGTGTAAATATCATATGCCACGCCAATATAAAGTTGTTTGAATTAGTAAAAGAGGTATACTGAAGTCCATGAAAGGGGTGATGGAATAAGAGGTTGAGTTCTAATTGAACTAGTTATTAACATGTATATTGTAAGACTTTTTCCTGCCATGTTTAAATCGCCAACAAGTGAAAGAGGTTGTGCCCAACAAGCCGTGTCAATTTGAAAAGGAGATAGAGTTGGTTTGAAAGAAATTTTTACAATTGATTTTACACAACTAATTCCCATGGCTAGCAAAAAATCTGAGTGGTGGCAGCAAATGGGCAAAATGTAGCTTTCTTTAAGGAATAAACCTCTCTCCCGTTTGCAGTATAAAAGAAGAGAAATAGCTTTCTATTTGGATGTTCTTTTCATGCAATAATTTTGTGCATTCATTTTGTGTTATTCCGAGCAATAACATATTTGAGAGTAAGGAGAGCATAGAGTATATGTGAAGTTTGTGTGGAGATTATAGTTTTGAGAGAAAGTGTATTGGAAATTTGTATTCCAAATCATCTTAAGTGTGAGGAAAGGCTGTTATTTTGAGTTGAGTAGTTCTAGTTATCATCTAGAAGTAGAGAGGAGAGTTGAGAATAAAGGAAGCAACAGTTTAAGGTTGAGACATTGAGCACATTTGAAGCAAGAGGTTATAGGAAATTCAATTAGAGCTATTTTTATCCAAGCATGGTTAAAATATCTCTTTCTTTTTCTCATTTTAATTTTAATTCTAAGTTTTACTATTGTTCAAGATTTTTATTGTTTTATCTTTATGTGCAAATTATTACTATTGGAAAGTATGTGAGTGCATGAACAAAGAGCTAGATTATTATGCATAGAGCTATATTAGAAATACAAGAAGTAAGTTAGATTAGGAAATCAAAAGGCATGATAAGTAGTTATCATGATTATATTGCTTGATTAATATAGCAAAGAGAAGCTAAAATAGGGTAATGTGATAATATCCTAATAATAAAATATTATATTTATATTGTTTGAATGAGTTTATGTTGTTTTTCAACAAGAGGGTTTGAAATCATAATGGAAGTATTTTTGTCTTTACTATCTATTGAATGATATTATTTTATGAATGCCTGTGTGTATGGTAATTTAACCATGAGTGGATAACTTACATTATTGGAAGCTTAAACCCTTGAAAGTAGGAGGATAGGTTATTCCCTTGGGATAGGGTAAACACTTGAATAATAGGTAGTTGCCAGAGCCAGAGCCATATTGTTACAAGTATGTAACAAGGTATTCAAGAGATTGTGTCAAACCTATTTGGTTGATTAAATCAATATTAGTGTGTAATAAATTTTGAATGAAATCTTCTTTATGATATTTAACCTTGGGGGGAAAACAAGAGAAGAGTTAACCATAGGTCAATAGAGTTTACAAGTTGAGTAGGGTGGGTGAACTTACGACATCGCTTCTTAGAAAGTGGATTGATTATATATATCAAAACTTTGGCCAAAGTAGGTGTAAAAGTTGTTGCTTACACTTTATTGGTTCATTGTGATCTGAATTTGCATAACTAGTCAGTAGTGTCATGCATGGTTGGAGGGCATCCATAGTTGTATGACCATACTTGTTATGTAGGACACAACACTAGATACTCAGATAGGAATTAATAGAGGTTTCCATACCAAACTCTTCATTGAAGGGTAGGGCCACTTTCGGTTAGGAAGGTGTGCGAGGGAGCGCTAAGTCTGTGGTTAGAGGAAAAGTTCTTGGGTGATGCTCTCCCTCTTAAAGATGAAAACCAAGACTTGTGGAACAAAAAAAGTGTGATCCAGATGAGGACACTTTGACCTTGAACTCTTGTAAGATATTACTCTTGTAAGATATTAAATTGTGCAATTATGTTATGGAAAAAGGAAATTTAATTTCTCTATTTTTGGAAAACTTGTGTTATTCACTTTCTAAGATAAATCTTAGGTGAAAACTGTTGAGTAAACATTGGGTATGTTACATGTGGTATCAAAACTACTGGGTTTAGCATTAGGACCTATGAGTTATTATGATATCCTATTATCCAACATTATCAGTATATAATGTTTGGAATTCTTGTGTTAGGTTGGTGCGAATCAAGATGACTTCCAAGAAATCAATGATTGGAAATGTGTACTACTTGAGGGCCAAAAAAGAATGAGAGGCCATAGTCAAAACCATAGAGGGAACCAATCATAGTGGAGAGATATAGCTTGGAGATTCTAAAACTCTCAATAGTGCATTATCATGTATTATACTGGAGAAGAAGAAGATGCGGGAGGCAACCAAGTCCATAGCTCCTATTTCCCAAGTCGAGTCTGACCAACTTTCACTCTCAAGAGGCATTCCAATTGAGTGGAGTGTTAGTTCCCCTTTGATAGGAGGAACCCACATGTGCCCTCATCTCCTAATCTTATTGTAATTGTGTTTGATAGTGAATCAAAGGGATATACTCCCCTCGAATATTATGAATAAGTCATCTTATGTATTACCATGTAATAAAGGATGATTGAAATCCTTATGATTATAATAAAAGAAAGAATTGGAAAAACTTGTGGAAAGTTTCTCTCATCTTCTTTGCTAAATGTGAATGAAAAATTGTTGAAATGTTTAGAGGTTAAATGAAAAATTAAAGGAACTAATGATAAATTATAAATGAAAACTCCAAGTGGAATACTATCTATAAGTATAGTTCAAACTAGAACTAACCCCAGAGGTAGTCATGAAGTGGGTTAACCCTCAGGGAACTCCAAAGCCAAATTGGATCAAATATTAACTATGCTAAATGAAGTGAGAGATAGGATTGGAAACCTTGAGCAAGAGGTTAGAGTTAAGGGTAGATCTGAGTAGGAGGCATCTCATGAAGGAGAGAATGAGAAAATCAATGATTTTAATCACCTAAGTGAACATGGGGAAGATGAATCAGAGTCAAGATTTGAAATGGGTAAGAGGAAATGACTGGCCCAAGAACTTTCTCAAGATATGAAAAAGGTCACTCCTCCCAAGTTCGAAGGAGCCGCAAGTGGGGATGTTGCTGAAGCATGGATCACATAGATGGATAAGTACTTCAAAATAAAAAATTATTCTGAAGTAACTAAGGCCGTATGGGGAGATTTTCAATTGTCTGGTGAAGCATCCACTTGGTGGATGAATAAGAAGATTGAGTTGGGTCTTAGCTCAATAAGTTTAACTTGGGATGATTTTGTGGTGATATTTCATTAGCAATGGTTGCCTCAATTGTACTTTGATCAAAATTTGATGGATTTATATAATTTGAGATAGGTAGATTCCACTATTAATGAATACTGGGAGAAATTTACTCACCTTATTAAGTACATACCCCAGTACCAAAAGGATGAGAGGTTTTAGATTCAAAACTTCATTATGGGGCTCAATAACCAAATCAAAGGGTAAGTAGATGCATATGTTCCTACCACTATAGACCAAGTGTACAAGAATGCCATTAAGCAGGAACAAAAGTTGAGGTCAATTTCTACATACAGGGAAAAGAGTTGTAAGAAGTTTAATTGGTCATAGTCCACCCAAAAATTTAAGAAGAAGGGTGACTATCAAGACTTCAAGAAGAAAGGGGATAGGAGGTTCCAAAATAATCAGAATGAAGCTAGAGGTGACCATAGGGGTAACAACAAGAATAACCCAAAGAGGAGTGAAGATAGCTCAAGGAAGTCTTTAGAAAGGAAAGGACCTTCAAGGATGTTTCTTATCTAGTGATGATCACTATGCCAACCATTATTCCAAAAAGACACAGGGGACATAGCCTCATAGGAATCCTTTACCTTCCCAACAAGCACCATTCCAATAGAGAATTCATGCGATGTTGGATAATTGGAAAGCAACGTACCAAGTTAATCCAATTGAGACTCTAGGTACTTTACTTGGCATACCAATATCAATTTTAATAGACACTAGTGCTACCAAATGTTTTATTTCTCCTAAATTAGAAAGTAAGTTAACAAGGAAAGTTGGTTATATGGAAAAGTATCAGTCTATAGAATACGAAAACCAGAGAAGAGGAAAGGTAGAGCAGTATCTATTTGAGGCAAGGGTTGAAATTTTTGAGTTTCTCAAGGGAAGTAAATATTTATGTAGCCCCCTTAGGATCATATGATATCATTCTAGGGTTAAATTGGTTATGGATGCATAGGGCCAAGGTCTATTGCTATGCAAAAATAGTAGAGTGTCTAGATGAACTCAAAAAGGTGTATACTTGCAAGTTACACCTGGAGAAGTAAAGTTGTGGAAATCATTGTCATGCAGTTGCAAAGAGCCAAGAAAAAGGGTTGTCAACCTTTTTTAGTTAAAATAGACAAGCTGGATGATTACAAAGAGTTCATATTTCAAGATGACTTGATGTACTATGGACCCCAAGATCTTCAGGAGGTCGAAGAAGGGAGAAATAATGGAACAAGAGAGATGGGATATGGAGAAGTATCCCATTTTAAGGGACTTTGAGGATGTTTTACTAGATGAATTGCTTGGGTTACCTCCCAAAAGAGCTTTTGAATTCTCTATTGATATAGTTCCAAGGTCAAAACCTATATCAAAGGCTCCATATAGGATGACCACAATAGAGCTAATAGATTTAAAGGCTCAATTACATGAATTGTTGTTGAAGGGATTAATTGGACCCAGTGTATCACCTTGGGGAGCACCAATGATCTTTTTCAAGAAGGATGTTACATTGCGCTTATGTATAGATTATCATTTGCTTGATAAAACAACAATAAAGAGAAAGTACCCTTTACCACATATCGACGATATCTTTGATCAGATGCATGGGGAAACAATATTTTAAAAGATTGATCTACGATGGGGATAGCATCAGCTAAGGCTCAAGGATGAAGACATCTACAAAACACCCTTTAGAAAAAGGTATGGGTATTATGAGTTCATAGTCCTACCCTTTGGATTGATGAATGCACCTGCAACATTCATGAACCTAATGAACAATGTATTTAGATACTATTTAGACAAGTTTGTGTTAGTATTCTTAGATGACATTCTCATCTATTCTAAGAATGAGGAAGAACATCTCCATCACTTGCAGATTGTTCTCCAACTTCTAAGGGAGAATAAAATTTATGACAAGCTTTCAAAGTGTACCTTCTTCTAACAAGAAGTACAGTATTTGGATCATGCAATCTCACTAGAGGGAATTGCAGTTGATCCAACTAAGATCAAAGTTGTTTTAGAATGGCCAGCACCAAAGAATGTGCAGGAAGTCCAAAGCTTTATGGGTTTGGCTAGATATTATAGAAATTTTGTAGCTAACTTTTCTAAGATAGATTTTCCCATCACATCATTATAAAGGAAAGGGAAAATTTGGTGAGAAAAATGTCAAGTGACATTTGACCAATTCAAGGAGAAGTTAACTATGGCTCCAGTAATTAAGGTAACATATCTAAAATGTGATTTTGTTGTCATTATCGATGCTTTAGGAGAAATTCTAGGAGGGGCACTAATGTAGGATGGGCATGTTATTGCGTATGAATCTAAGAAATTGAAGCCATATGAAAACAACTACACTCTACATGATTTAGAGCTAGCAATAGTTGTTCATGCATTGCAAATGTGGATATATTATTTTCTTGGGAAACAATTTGAGCTAAAGACTGACCACCATGGTCTAAAGTATTTTTTTACCCAACCAAATATGAATGCTAAATAAAGGAGATGGCTTAAGTTGATATCATATTATGATTTTGAGATTAATTATATAAAGGGCAAAGATAATCGATTTGCAGATTCCCTAAGTTGAAGGAGACATATCTCCTTCATGATATCAATTCATTTTGATTTCAAGAATCAAGTGTTGCTGAAGTCCAAGGGTGATGAGTATTATGAGCAAGTCAAGCAAGCTCTTATGGACGATCTTCAATATTTGAGGTATGATGAGTTCCACTTTGAACTAGATGGACTAATAAGGTTTAGAGGAAGGATATATGTACCAAACTTTGAGGAGTTAAGGAATACAGTGTGGAAGGAAGTTCATATTGCACCCTATTTAGGATATCCTGGAGTAACGAAGCATCCGGTTGATGTAAAGCCATTATATTTTTGGAAAGGAATGAAGAGAGATGTTGAAAAGTTATTAGAAAGTTGACTAGATTGATAGAGAGTGAAGGAAAAGCATCATCACTCGGCATGACAGTTCTATCCTCATGAAATTCTAGAGAGGAAATGGTAAATCATTAGTATGGATTTTGTAAAAGGAATTCCTATTTCAAGAAATAAGCATAATGCTATCCTATTAGTGGTGGAAAAACTCACCAAAGGTAGCCCATTTTATACCAAGGAACTTGACTGATGGGGCACCCATCATAGCTTGCAAGTTCATGCAAGAGGTGTTTAGGTTGCATGGTGTTCTTGAGAATATTATCTCGGATAGTGATGCTTTTATAACATTGAGGTTTTAGAAAACCTTATTTTCCTTACTTGGGACTTAGTTGAACATAATTTCAACATATCAACCTGAGACAGATAGTCAAATGGAAAGGGTAAACCAAGTATTGGAAGATCTACTAAGAATGTATTGCATGGATCAAAAATACAAGTGGGAAGATTATTTTCCACTGGTGGAATTTGCATACAATAATTCTTATCATTCCACTATCAAGATGGCTCTGTTTGAAGCATTATATGGAAGGAAGTGCCAAACTACTATAATTTGGGATAAGATATAAGATAGGATTAGCGTTGGGCTAGAGATGCTATTGGAGATGGAGGAGCAAGTTAATTTGATAAAGAAGAGGTTAGCGGAGGCAAATGATAGGCAAATGAGTTATGTATATGCTAATCGCGTGCCAAGATGTTTCTTAGTAGGATAGAAGTTTTTTCTTAGAGTCAAGCCTCATAAAAGTTTGATTAAGTCTAGAAAGTCATCCAAACTAGCTCCACATTATGTAGGTCCCTTCGAGGTTCTTGAAGAAGTCGACCCTGTCGCATATCAATTTATTTACCACCAGCTCTTGTCAGGATGCATAATGTCTTTCATGTGTCGTACCTTAAAAATTAATTACCATGAGGTAATCATATTATTGATTGGAATGCTTTACAAGTATAGGAACCAAGAGTGGTAATGATAAATCCTCTCAGAGTGCTCAAAATGCATAGGCTTCACCTACATAATAGAGAGGTCCTTTAATGCAAGGCCTAGTGCAAATAATATGTTGAAGATTTTGTTACATGGGAAGACTATCTTGAGATCAAGCAAAGATTTCCTCATATTATGAAAGCTTTTGAAAGTTCCTAGAAACAATTCTTGTTATGTTTATTGTTTATGTTTTGATAATTCTAATCACTGGGGATGATGATTCTTAAGGGGGAGGATATGTTTCACCCCGTTGTTTATTTACCAAATACAATTACCTTTATGAGTAAATATATTTTTAATGCATGATTACGTCTTGATGAATTTCAATGGATGAATGAAATGTATGAATATGCATTATGATGAATTACTTTTTATATGATAAATGATGAATGTGATTTGTATGTTATTAGCTAACTATGAACATGTTGCTCTAAGTTGGATGTAGGAAAGGTTTGAAACCTCTAGAGGGGGAGGAGAGTATCACCTAGGAGATGAGGTTGGTATGAGAACCATTGGTATATCTATATGAGTAGACACAAACACTCATTGCATAGGATAGAGGAACCTTGTCAAGCCAGTCTAAGTTTTGTGTCGATAAGTGCTAAGCCTAAGTTGATAGCTTTTTGGTTGATAGGAAAGATAGGTTTGATTGTCTTTAACCCTCCTTTATTGTTTAGTCAATTTGAATTAAATTACTAAAACTCTTGTGATTATCATAAGTTATATATTATATATATACGGTGGCACATATATATGTATGTGTGTAGGCATGACCATATGTAGATAGTAATATCTACATATACCCATACATAGATATGTAGTACATATGTGGGCACCCAAATGTATATATATGTTGTATTTATCGATATATATATATATATATTTATTATTATATTTAACTAGTTTTTATATGTATATATTAATATACATATATTTACGTGATTGCTATATATATATATTAATATATATAGTTAAGTGATTTTTATATATATTTAAGTGATTGATATAAGTATATATTAATATATATTATATACCGAAGGGAATATATTATAATATATATATTAATGTTATTTTAATACACGATGGTAGCCATATTGTAAGGCATGTTAAGGTGATGTAACAATGCCGCATAAAAGACAATGATTATAACTATTTTCATATAGCTGTTGCAAACTGTATAGGCTATATGCCATATCATGCTATGTGTAAATATTAATATTCTATGCCAATATAAATTTGTTTGACTTAGTAAAAGAGGTGTATTGTAGCCCACGAAAGGGGCGATGGAATAAGAGGTTGAGTTGTAATTAAATTGGCTGTCAATGTGTATAATGTAAGAATTTTTCCTACCATGTTTAGATGGCCAACAAGTGAAAGAGGTTGCGCCCAAGAAGCCATGCCAATTTGGAAAGGAGATAGAGTTGGTTTGAAAGACATTTTTACAATTGATTTTGCACAACTAATTCCCACGACTAGCAAGAAATCTGAGTGGTGGTAGGAAATGAGAAAAATGTAGCTTTCTTTAAGGAATTGACCTCTCTCCCATTTGTAGTATACAAGAAGAGCAATAGCTCACTATTTGGTTGTTCTTTTCATGCAATCATTTTGTACATTCATTTTGTTATTTTGAGCAACAACATATTTGGGAGTTATTAAGGAGAATATAGAGTATACATGAAGTTTGTGAGGAGATGTGAAAATTATTTATGCAATGTGAAATTACGTTATGGAAAAAAGGAAATTTAATTTTTTTATTTTTGGAAAACTTGTGTTATTTATTTTTTGAGTTAAAACTTTGGTGAAAACTATTGAGTAAACATTGGGTATGTTATAGGTTTTTTTAAAATGACAGATTTTGGGGAAATCAAAGTGCACAGTCTTGGTCTATGGGGAACACACCTTTTAAAAATACCATCACTAGGGGTAGACTTACAAACACGTTTCTAAATAGCATTCCGCTTCCAAAAGGTCCACATAGAATTCTAGCTAAGTAGAAGAAAACAAGCTATAGGGGTAAAACATATACCACCACAAAATTTCAGCGGGTTGTACCATTACAAAAAGATAGTTCCCAAGGCAGCCCAACAAGGCTAACCAATTAAAAAATAAGAACAAAAATGAGGACAATTAGTCTAAAATGACCCCCCACCTCCAAAAAATCCTAGGAGAAATGTCACAGAGGATGCCATCAATATCACCTTCTTTGAAGAATCTCTCAATCTCTAGAGTCATGATCTTCATCAACGGGCTCTGATTTGTATGTTTTGTAACTTTACTCTTGAAAAAACCCTTTTGTTTCAATGGTTAGAATACCAATGGGCAAACATTATTGATATTTTCTATCTAGACCAGGATAAGGGTTATTTCATGGTTTTTTCCACCAAAGAACATAGGGATGATGTGTTCAAAATAAAGTATTGGATTCTAGAGGGATCAAGATTGTACATCCAACCATGAATCCCAAATTTTAATCCATCTTCAAGTACTATAAAATTCATCCCAGTTTGGGTACAACTTCACTATCTGTCATTGAAATATAGAGAGATCAAAATTGTAGAAATTTTGGCAACCAGATGGGGATCTTCTTGAATCATGACCACACCTTCTTCAAAAACCCTAATCTTCCCATTAGAATGTGTGTTCTATTATATGAAACCAAGGGATTTCGAAAGATGTTTCAAATCAATTCCAAAAATGGCATGTGGAACCAACCTATATTTAGTGAAAGATCGAAATCTGCATGTAACTCATGTCATATGTCAAGAAATTTTAGTTGTCAATGTCCAAATAAAGAGAAGCATCATAGGTAGGATGCTAATGCCCTGATATTGAAGAGTGAGGAATTTGTCCCCCCTAGATTATACTCGAGAGTCCCAAATCAAAAGGATCAAGATATATTCCTGGAGATAGCATCATTAAGCCTGATCCAATAAGCTCAACCGATACCCACTCTCTCACCAATTTCTCTACAATAAAAGTGATTATGAATAGGGTTTGTGAGGGTCTGAAACATCCTATTAGAGTGTTGAAACCAACAGTTTATCCTAAATTTTCAAACCTTACAATAGAAGATGCAGACCCTAATCAACTTCTTTATGAAGCAACAAAGGATGTACCTCAAATTGTTCCCCAAACACCACTAACCATCCCTGAAGCCAATCTAGCAACAATTCCTTCATCATTTCGAAACCCATCACTTGGTGAACAAAGAAATATTCAAAATCTACCCCAAACAATGGGGGAAAGGAAGAAAACTTATGAAAAAATTCAAGAAAGGTCTTCTCCTGATAAGGAGGGATATCAAGAAGCTATAATCAGGGCACAAGAAAACTTCAAAAAATTGGGGGAATATTTTTTGTTAGAGCAGCCAGATGTAGAAAAATGGTGGATTTTATCCTCAAAAGTGGGCTAAAAAATGGTAGAGGAAATAGAATAAGATGTATCAAATGAAGTGGAAGATTTTGTTTTGGAAAAAAAGCCTTCATCATTCCAAAATACATCACCTAGTGAACAAATAAATATTCAAAATATAGCCCAAACTATTGGGGGTGAGATGAAGACAATTTCTAAACAAGTTTAGGAAAGGCTTTCTCCTGATAAGGATGGACACCAAGAAGCTTTAATTATGGCTTAGGAAAACTTGTTTAAAAAATCAGGGTAATATTTTTTGTTGGAGGAGATAGATGTAAAAACAATGGTAGATTTTATCCTAAAAAAAGTGGGCTCAGAAATGATAGAGGAAATAGAACAAGAAGTAACAAATGAAGTGGAAGATTTTAATTTTTCTTAAACACTGTCAATATATCAAACATAATTCATGGATAGAATCGAGGAGTTTACAACCCATCGAAAGTGAGGAAGGAAATCTAAAATAAAAAGTTACATGAGGAAATAGAGGCAAGAATCTAATCCACTCTAGACAAAATCTTGAGGCCGATGAGAGCATGCCACTCTCCTTAAGAGAAATGAAAATAATATCATGGAATGTTAGGGGCATTAATTCCCCTAACAAAACGCACTTGATTAAGCACCAACTAGATGAGAGAAAAGAATATATCATTCTCTTATAGGAAATAAACTTTTAGAATCACAAAATTTAGACATACTATTGAAATGGGAAAACTAGAAGTGCACGTGCTAGCAAGCTATAGGTGCTTCTGGTGGTCTTGCCATTATGTGGAAAAGTAACTCAATCAAAATCAAACCAATATTTTCCTATCAACATTGGATGCTAGTTAAATTTTATCACTTTGAAAAAGAATTATGGCTATTCAATATCTAAAGCCCAACTTCAATAATAGATAAAAAAGCACTATGAAAGTCATTGGCATCCACTATGGACATTCAGAAAGATGAAAAGGTGATTCTAGAGGGTGATTTTAATGTTATAGAAAATTAAAAAAGAAAAATTGAGGGGTATCATTTCAATTCCCAAGGTGATGGAAAATTTTAATAATTTCCTAAATGACAATTTCTTATGGGATTGCCCAACTACCAATGTGGTGTTCATCTAGTCGAACATGAGACAAGATTTATGTCTAATAGCAGAGAGGTTAGATAGATTCTTGTAATATTCCATCTAGTTTCCCTCCTCTCAGGCTTTCAAACCTTCAGTTCTATCATTCACAAGTACTAACTACTTCCCAATTATGCTTGAACTTCTAGAAATTAAAGGGCTAGGGTAAAAATCATTTAAATTTGAAGAAATGTGATTGAAATATAAGTATTTATTAGGTTTACTACAAGAATGGTGGTGTAGTTTACCTTTAATTGCTGGTTCAAGAATGTTCCATCTGTCCAAAAAACTATTCCTTATCAAGAATCAAATTAGAGAATGGAACATAAAACACTTCAAAAATATTTTTCAATAGAAGGAAACACTCTAGCAGGAATATAATAATTTAAATGATACCATAATCATCAAAGGGATGAAAAAAGAGTCATTTCATAATAAAAAAGAAGTTACAAGCAGACCTAGAAGAAATCCTTGCTAGGGAAGAGATATACTGGCGACATAAGTCAAGGGAACTATGGTTGAAAGAGGGGGATATAAATACAAAGTTATTCCATGCATAAAAAAAGAGAGAAAATAATCAAATACCATCTTCTCAATAAACTTCTCTCTAGGAGATGGGCTCCTAGATGATCAAAGCATTAAGCAAGAAGCAATATCCTTCTTCATGGATCTTCTCTCAGCCCCCTAACTAATCAGTCCCCTCTATCTCAAAAAATGCTAGAAGAAATTTTAAATAAGATTCCAAAGCTAGTAATTAGTGAGAATAACATCCAATTCATGAAGCCTTTCTCTTTAGAAGAATTCAAAGAAGTCATCTTATAACTACCCCCAAATAAATCTCCAGGTCTAGATGGGATAACAACTTCATACTATGAAAAGTGTTGGTTGTTTATGTGTAGGGAAATTTGGTTAGCTCTTGAAGAATCTAGAAGAAATGGTTCCATTCTCAAGTCCTTCAACACAACCAACATTGCACTAGTACCAAACAAATACATCCCTGCATCCTTTACATATTTTAGGCCCATCGCATTATGCAATGTGATCTATAAGATTTTTAAAAAATTCACAAGCCTACGCTTAGAAAGTCTGATCCCCAAAATAATATTAGAACAAGGAGGATTTGATCTAGGAACAAAAACTTCAAAAGGGGCAATAATTGCACATGAAACCTTGCACTATTCATAGTGAGAAATTAAAAACAATGATAATCAAATTAGACATGACAAAGGACTATGATAAGGTAAATTGGCAATTCTCGATGAAAGTTTCATCTAGGTTTGACGTTGCAAACAAATAGTGTAAATGGATCCTTTCTAGCCTTGCAGAGGCTAAATTATCAGTAATTGTCAATGAAAGTCCAAAGGAATTCTTTAGTGCATCTTAGGGGGTTAGGTAGGGAGATCCTTTATCACCCTTCTTGTTTATCTTAATGGCAAAAGCATTAAGCAGATTCATTTCAGCAGTACATCATGAAGGGAAATGGGCAAGTGTAAGGCTACCAAGAACTTCAATCTCAATGACTCACTCCCTATTTACATATGACACTCTAATTTTTGGTAAACCTTCTATCACAAAGGCTATAGTAATAAAGAAGGTTTTGGAAGGATATTCCAAAGATTCAGGTCAAATAGTAAATCCCTCTAAATAAAATAAATTCTTTCTTAACACCACCCCTAACATCATAACAAGAATAGTTCCAATTTTGGGGTTCAAGTTGGCTACTTTAACTTGTCAATATCTAGGAACCACTTTCTTTGCAAGTTCTCACAAACCTTCTTTATGGGATAAAGTATTGTCAATAATAAATCAAAAAGTCACTTCGTGGAAGGGGAAATGACTGTCTCTTGCTAGGAAACTGGTAATGATAAAAAATTTCTTGCAACATTGCTAAATTATATAATGTTAATACTAAAGCTGCCAAAATGGTACAACACGATATTGAAAAAACAATAAAAAAATTCCTCTAGAAATCAAATTTAGAAGGCAATCTAAAATAAAAAATTCCCCTAGTATCTTGGGAAAACCTTTGTAAGGCTAAATTGCCTAGTGGGGTAGGAATTTAGGGGCTAGAAGCTAGAAACAAAGCATTAGGGGAAAAAATCACTTCCAGAACATGTTTACAAAACCAACAACAAAATGGTGTAGAATCATACAAGCCAAATAACTAGACTCAGAAGAGCTAGGAACAATTTTCACTATCCAAAGCCCAAAAGATGGCTCTAAAATGTGGAACTTCCTCATTGAATCTAGAAATGCTATCACTCCCAATTTGACTTGGGTAGTCAACAATGATGAAAAGGATCGGTTCTAGGAGGATTCATGGAATGGCCATCCCCCATTGAAGAATATTGAGCGCCTCCATGAAGCAAAACAATTTCTCAATCAACAACGGGCTCATTTAGTAAAAGATTATGTGGTTCCTTCATCAAGGTAGTATGGTTCAAATGTGGTTTGGAATTCTTTCAAAAATTGTGATTTACCTCACCAACAAAAAATATTACTACAATCTCAACTGAAGTCAAGGTTAGTCCACTTATCTTCAAACCCGGACAAACTAATATGGGCCCCAACAAAATCAAGTTTATATAATGTAAATCAAGGTTATAGGTCCTTAGTTGTACTTTCAAACACAAATAATTAAAAATGGTTGAACAAGTTATGTTGGAACAATGTTACCATTCCTAAGGTGGGTGCATTTTCTTTGTTGGCAACCAATAATAGGATTCTAACAAGCAAATATTTGGAAAAAATAGGTATTGTAGACTCATTCATGTGTTTCCTTTATAACAAATATATAGAAACTATATATCATCTTCTTCTATAATGTGATTTTGCTTAATCATGTTGGAAATGGCTACAATAGAAACTTGGTTGGCAATCTCCATTTGGCAACTCTCTCCTACATTTCTTCAAGAGCTGGTCCAATCTCTTTAAATCCTCACTCCTTTCAGACCTTTGATTAGTGTCCCCCTCTATATTGATATGGGCTATCTAGTGAGAAAGAAACAAAAAGGATCTTCAGGAAAGAAACTCAATCCGAGTCATATGTCCTCCATAAATTGGAAACTCTAATTTCAAAATCAGTCATGGTCCATATCTTGAAACTTCAAGCGTCAAACAACAAAAAAATCTTCACATCATTGGATTTCTAGAAATGATGGCTTCTTGGAAACATATTCAACTTATCATCCTTGGAGCCATTCAAATAACTAAAATCAACCCAGTGAACAGGTCATTGATCTGTTGGCAACCTCCTCAATTAGTAAAAGGGAAACTCAATTTTGATGGTGCCTCTCATGGAAACCCTAGTATATTAGGGGTGGTTTGTGTAATTATGGATAGTAAGGGGTCAATATTGGTTGCACTAGCATTAAATCTCTCTGAGAGCTCGAACAACAAAGCTGAAGCTCAAGCACTTCTGGTTGAGCTATATCTAATAAAGGAACACAACATCCAAACAATCCAAATTTAAAGGAATTCATTAAACATAATAAACACATATAAGAATAGATCATCCCCATCTTGGCAATTAAATTATCTGTTGCAACAAATTATCCCCCTACTTTAGGAACTCAACAACTTCCATATCAGTCATTATTATAGAGGGGCAAATCACCTTGCAGATGGGTTGGAAAACTTCACTTATGATTATACAAACAAGATCACCGACTTCACAAAAAGATGAACTACTATCGAATCCTCTCCAATCAATTGTCATCAGGGATTGCAAACCCATTGAGTGGGTTATTTTAAATTTTTGTCTTGCTTGTATGGTCAGGTCACTATGGAGTTCAACATCCAAACTGGCTTTAGATAATCCAATTAATGTTTTGATAGGACGTTGTAAGTCGACCTTTCTTATTTATTCACATGATAGCTATTGTGTGAATGATGGTGCCCGAGATTATTCCTATAGGATCATAGCTTATCCATGTGCGCTCTCCTGGTAGACATCATAACTCTTAATGCTCTCAATAAATTCACAGGCATCACAATAATTATCTGCAAGGTGGCATCATCTCATTAATTACAAATTTAGAAAGATGAGATGTAGAAGTATGTGAATTCCCTTTTTAACACTTGCAATACCAAAACTTTGGCATTCATTCTGCCTCTTTCTTTTGGCCATGCACATTTCTTGTTTTTTTGGCTATTTGCAACCTCTCTTTCTCACCTCTTCTATGAAGCATGGAGCTCGAGCCACTCAACAAACAGATATATGTCCCAATCCCTAAATGGGAGTATCCTGAATCTGGTGGGTAAACAACATAAATGTTGAAGAAAGTCTTCAATGTGGACCATGCCAAGGTATAAATGGTGATTCGAACAATCATTGGGGACCAGCTCCTTCAGAGCCAACCACGCCTGCTTTATCTATCATAGGTAGCATCAATCTTCCTCTCTAATTCTATGGATTTATGGCCTGGTAACCCAATTAGTAGTAGACTATGTCCATGACAAGTATATCATGGGACATTCTATGAACAATGCAATTTGTAACTATGACCTACATAATGGGAAAGCTATGGTGGGGTGTTATTTAGGCATAAAGACCTCAAAAATAATTCAGGCTATTTGTGCATTTATCTAGCACTCAAAAGGGCTTTGCATTTCTGTGAGGAGTCTGAAATGGACAAAGCATTTCATCCCACAGGAAGGAAATTGGTTCAAGTTTATGCACATGGGTTGGTGAGGTTTTCAGGGCTCTTTTGGTCCTTTTGTCTCACGTTCCATACCCCCAATGCCTCCTGCCACCCAGCTTCGAAGCTTGAGATTGATTAATCATCTTCATGTGATTTTTGGGTTTTCCATACACTGATCTGTATGCGTCTATGAACAATGCAATTTGTAACTATGACCTACATAATGGGAAAGCTATGGTGGGGGGGTGGGGGTTATTTAGGCATAAAGACCTCAAAAATAATTCAGGCTATTTGTGCATTTATCTAGCACTCAAAAGGGCTTTGCATTTCTGTGAGGAGTCTGAAATGGACAAAGCATTTCATGCCCACAGGAAGGAAATTGGTTCAAGTTTATGCACATGGGTTGGTGAGGTTTTTAGGGCTCTTTTGGTCCTTTTGTCTCACGTTCCATACCCCCAATGCCTCCTGCCACCCAGCTTCGAAGCTTGAGATTGATTAATCATCTTCATGTGATTTTTGGGTTTTCCATACACTGATCTGTATGCGTCTATGAACAATGCAATTTGTAACTATGACCTACATAATGGGAAAGCTATGGTGGGGGGGTGGGGGTTATTTAGGCATAAAGACCTCAAAAATAATTCAGGCTATTTGTGCATTTATCTAGCACTCAAAAGGGCTTTGCATTTCTGTGAGGAGTCTGAAATGGACAAAGCATTTCATGCCCACAGGAAGGAAATTGGTTCAAGTTTATGCACATGGGTTGGTGAGGTTTTTAGGGCTCTTTTGGTCCTTTTGTCTCACGTTCCATACCCCCAATGCCTCCTGCCACCCAGCTTCGAAGCTTGAGATTGATTAATCATCTTCATGTGATTTTTGGGTTTTCCATACACTGATCTGTATGCGTCTATAATTACATACTATTGTTGTATTTTGGTCATGAACATGATATATCTTGTAACTCACATGTATATGTAATCAAGAACTTTTGTTTCTTGGATCCCATACTCTATATGCTATGTAACTTCTCATTTATTGATATTTTTGGTGTGAATAAATGTCTTGTACTTAGTTAATTCTCTTATTAGGGACTTAAGAGACATACTCACATGTTAAATTTACTTAGGTCCTAATATTCTTTCTAGAAGACTTAGTTGTCATGTCTAGACTTTATCATTTCCTAGGTAGTTATGATAAGAGGTCTCATATCATAAGATTAAGACACTTGTCATAATCTTATGACATCTTATGCCTCACCTTGGTTATATAATCAAAGGTCTCTCACACATTGTAAAAACAACTCCATCAATTCTTTTTGTATTTATTGATAGGAATAGTTTATTCTTGTCATATTGATCTTTGAGTATTTTGTGTTTTCCATAGGCCTTTAGATCTTGTCTAGCTATCTCCATATACAAATCTTACAAATATATTTCAGGCTACATGCCTTCTATTAAAAAAAATAGTTAAGATTAAACTAAGTGATTTATAATAAATATATAAACTAAAATTTAGACTGATTTGAAGATGATAATTATAGTGTGATCATTAATTGTTAAATATAGATTTTGATATTTAAAGATGATAATTGTTGTGTGTTAATTAATTGTTAAATATAGATTTTTATATTTAGAAAAAATATTTAAAGATGTTGAAAGATATGTCAATAAAAATCATATTATTACTATCCAAAATAATAGAAATCGTATTTAAATATTATCATGATATTCAAGATTAAATTTGATGATTGTATAGTTATATTTAGTCATTTTTAAGCTAAGAAACTATTAAAAAATTAGAAAGACTATAAAAAAGTTTACACATAACATCACAAATCTTATATACTACCAATTAAATATATATACTGCATATCTTAATTCTTGAAAAATAAATTTGAATGAATATATATAAAAAAATTAAAAAATGATATGATTAATTTATTTAATTCAAATTTCAATATGACAAACTAATAAGTATGAAATCAACCATTCACATTTATGAAAGTTGTTGTATTAATCTCCAATAAGGATTTTTCTAATTAATATATTGTATTATTATTTGGACTTATGTATCTGAAATAATAGTTGAATTGATTGTTTGATTACTTTTAGTTGGTGCAGATATTTTGTAAAAAAATGTTTTATTCCAATTAAAAGTGGGATCTGAACTCATTTAAATAGTGCTAGTGTGCCATTATATTTCTAAATACAAAAACAATTTCAACCAAATAGTCATCATTTACAGGCTATTCCCAACTACAATGAATAAGACACCAAACATTATCTTTTTGACAAAACTTCTCACATGGGAAAGATATTAGAAAGGGAAAAAAATATTATCTATTGTTGAAACAAACTTAAAAACCTTATTCACACAAATCCAAAAATAGTTAGCATATCTAGGTTGGTGATGAACATTTCTCATGAAATCACAACTGAAAAGAATTTGAAAAACAAAATTTAAATATGCAAAGGAAATAGAACTGAATATAAAATGCAAACCATGCAAAACTTATTATGTCATCTTCCATTCAACTTTCAAACTGTTGATATACAAATTTCCAATACTAGAGGGTCCTTTCAAGTATGCAACTTAGTGTGCATTGAAAAAACTCTACATTTTAAACACCAACAATACATATCCAGACACCTAAATACTATTATTACTCTCTTTCCTATCTAAGTATATAAAAAATACAAGGGCTTGAACCAAGATCAAATTTTCATTGAAACCCTCAAACTAGTTTTAAATTAATCACAAAATTATTTACTTCCAATCTCACAAACAAAACTAGACAAGTATGGAAAGGAGTTATTCACCTTTTTTATATTATGTAAAACTTGTCAATAAGCAAATAACTACAATAAACGACCAAGTTTGAGTGACTGTGTTTTTGGGAGATGCATAATACTAGGGCTATGATAAAAATAAAAAATATTTTTCTTTACATAAATTTGGGGAAAAAAATAGACTAAACTATTTTCTTTCAATTATTCAAATGATTTTTTTTCAATTATCAATAAAATTGAGTTAGTAAAGCCTATTGACCAATTACCATTGCCAACCCTATTATGACTACAATGACCTTTTGATTTGCACTAATTCCTAGATGGAATCTCCTTCATGAATAACACAAAATATATAGATAATTACATTGTATGAAAACCTAGATATTTTCCATGTAAGAAAGAGCGGGCAAGAAACTACGAAAGAGATCAATATGGGAAAAAAAATTATTGAAATTTAAGCAAAATTGATATGCCAATAAATTTCTATTTGCAAGATATGTTATGAAAGATAAAATGAAATGTTGTGAAACATGCAGTTGTTAAATAACAATATTGGCATCTTTTTTATATTTGACAATGGCGATAATAATTGATTTTTTTTTCTACTCTACAATACCTCAACACTCTGTTAACTGTTGCCTACATCATGGCTAAGTGGATCCACTTGGAGCAGTCTACACTTGGGGGCTCGGGATAAGGAGTATGTTGTCGGCCATGATGGTGGGCGGTTGTATGGGAAATGAAAAATTGACAAAGAGGAATTATTGCAGAACCATGCCCTCATATGCAAATTCATTAAAACATGGCCAAATATTTGTAACTTGTATGAGTACATCACAACAACATTGAAGGAGGGTTACGAGGATGAGCTCTAGATTTACTCCTGCGCTAAGGGTTTCTTTATCCTTGAGTTTAAGTTCGTTAAAAACAAAGAAAATGTGCTAAAAATAGCCCTTAGAATTTTCAGGGTGATTTCTTTTGCAAGAAACCTTGGTCTCCATTATTTGACCCACGCTTAGAGACCTTGGTATCTATTTACCTTTGGGTCCGATTACCCTACCTCACCATACAATTTTGAGAATAAATTTTTTTATGAGCCATTGGTGATTGTTTAGGTAAGTTTTATTGTACTTCAGAGGAAACAAATAACTACAAAAGCTCCACTTGCACATGAATATGTGTTGAAATGGATCTATCCAAAGGTCTCCTAATTGAAATCTCTTTAAAAGTGGGTAATAGGCAATGGAGGCAACCATTTGATTATGAAAGAATCACCTTCAAGTGTAGAATTTTTTTTGCAATAGATCACTTTACCTCTTAATGTCTAAAAATGAAAAATCGGAACTGGGGTAATTAGGCATTACGAGACAAGCCCACTTGGTGGAAAAGGGTGGAAGCCCATCACTATTTCATTCCACCAAATGTTCAGATGGTATCAAATCATTCTCATCCTCCTCCATTGAATAACATAGAATTGATTACACCCTCCCCTCTTAAGCTGTAAGACATAGCTTTATATTCTTCACAAGGGAACTCCAACAATAAAGACTCTATAAAGGCTTCAAAAATTTCTCAAACAAAACCCACTTCCAAGGGTACTCACACTATAGTGGCATATACATGTGGATTTAAATAATCCTCCAAGCTCCCTTTTGATCAGCCTTAGCCTACGTGTTATATGTTTGCTTCGTCTTTGGGCTCCCTTTTGATAGCACCTTCATCCGCTTGCTCCACATGTTGGCAACGTATGCATTTGTGAGTTGTTTTCCTTGCTTCGTCTCCAGGCTCCGCCCAGATGCCACGTTGCATCTTCCGTGGGAACCTTTTTGGTGGACCCTGCAATCAAAGCTTAAAGTAAAGACCGCACAATGTGTCATCACCATGGGGACTACAATCGCAAGGGAAGGATATTAGAATGAGAAGCCCCGCTTCTACACCACGTGTCCTAACCAACTCCTAGAGTGGTTGACACATGTCTTCAAGAGAATTTACTCAATTCCACTCTCATGCCACATCCATCATTTGAAGGGGAGGGCGTGGTTTGTTTGAGGTAGTTGCACGCCATTTCAGAACCTTTCTGTTGCAATCATTGTAGGGAGTGGCATGACTCGTGCTTGGGAATATTTTGTCATCCAACATTCAGGTGGTGGGAAAAAACTATATATATGACTTGATCTCTTTGAAATAGGGTCCAAAAATACATAGAAAAAAGCACACGAAGATACTCGACCTTTGTATTTTTTTATTTTTTTTGTATTAAGACTTCTAGATTGTGCCAATCTGTTCAGCCTTTCTGTTTCTTATTTATTTGATAAAACATTATACTGTGCTAGTTTGTTGTAATGAATATTCTATCTACAAAGCTTCTATAATTTTAATATAATTTTGTTGTTTAGATCATGTTTTGTAATCTTCATATTCAGTGAATGCATATGGAAGATATATTATTCTATTTTATTAATGTCTTCAAAATTTAATTTCCTCTTTTTGTTATTTTCGGGCATATAGATTATTGAACGGGCCTTCAAATCTCACATGAAAGGAAGATTTCTTGTGCCTATTTACTTGAATTATTGACGTATCACCTTAGTGTTAGATTTTATTTCGATATATCTGTTTTCTTTTCCCTTTTAATCCCCCAATGTATGAAGAGTCGACTTCTTTAAAACCCAGAGGTTACTCAGTTTAGCACAATTGGTCCCCCATTAACTGAGTTTCCCATAAGGTTGCGTGCCTAGAAATTTTAGGCATCAACAATTCTGTTTCTGGCATGTCCGGTGGAACTTTGTTTGAATGTATCTAAGTTAAAGTGGGTGTATGATCCATAGACCTGTTACTAGATCCCAGGCAACGAATAACCCTAACTTGCTAGTGCCAATATTGGTAATAGTATAAGCAAGAGCCCATCCAATGAACGTCCTGACCCCTCCATAGGTCTCATTACCAATGGCTAACAAAAATTATGTAGCATGGGATGTCACAAGACATCTCATAGCATCAGCAGTGTCATCCATGTGGGATCCTATCCCAACATCTTCTCTAAAAGCTTTACCAAAATTTACCGGGGAAGGCTCAAAAACACCATCTAACCATGTGCAGGATGTGGTGGATGTGTGCTTGGTGCATGGTTTCACTGATGAAAATGAAGCACTAAGGTTGCTTGTAGCCTCTTTCAAAGGAAAGGCAATAGATTGGTACCGCACTCTGGAAGCTAATACTATTGGCACTTGGGATCAACTCAGAGATCCTTTCTACAAGCGATTTTCAAATAATGGAGATCAGTCTTCGCTATTCCAGCAACTGGTGACCATTAATCAGGCCCCTCAAGAGGCCATGACCGACTTCAAGGCTAGGTTTCACACAACTTGGTAAAGAATCCAGACTGCTATTCACCCACCTGTTGATTTGGCGTTCATGTTTTATCTAAAATCTCTCAATTCTGATATTTCGGTGATGATTCAATCCCTTGGTGGGAACACCTTTCCGGATGTGTATAACCTTGATGTTAAGGTAAATAATAATTTGATCGATGCTAGAAAATTACTGCCTTGGCCTGCTATACCTGTATTCGCAAAATTGTCAGCTCTCGCCCAGGAGATAACTTCTACCAGTGCGTTTGATCCTCCCTAATCCATGTACACATACCCAAGTGCATTGTAGAGTGTTGCTTCTACATCTAACCCTTTAGCAACTGAGGCAAGTGACATCAAGGATTTGTTGCATGCCTTCTCAAATGAAATAATTAATATCAAGCGGCAACAGTCTACGCCTACGAAGCCAACTTTCCAGAATTACCAAGGTGGAAGACCTTCCTACCAACAAAACTAGTTCCAAGGAGGTACACGCAGGAGTCCATAGAATCAACCAAGTAATCAGATTATGTTGGTACCTACTCCACTACAAATTGTTCACACAAGTTTGAATAGAGAGTTGGTAGCGGGGAAAAATAATCTTGTTGATGATACCAATTCTTGGTGCTTCCCCTGCAATGAAGCACATATGCCCCAAAATTGTTTGCATGACAATTTACAAAAAAAAGTGGCAGAACAACGCAATCAAGGTGTCACACCAAATTCAAGAGTTTCTCCATATACCTCTCCGCAAATGGAAAATGCGGTACTCACCACTCAAATTCAAGGAATGTCTTTGGAACAAGAAACAAAGATGGCTCCCAATCATGCGCTCTTCTCATGGATGGAAGAGGAAGAGGCGGTGTTTGCAAATGATGTTTCCACATCAAAGGCCCTGCAAGTTGAATTAGATTATAACACTCGCTCGAAGAGGAGATTCACGGGCGAACCAATCGCTCAAAAACCCAAAAGTGTTCTTGACCAAGCTCTTATTTCCTCTGTGGTTGTACAATAATCTCAGCCATGCATGGAGATTGTTATAACAAAGTCTAAGGAGTAGAAGTCTTTGAATCTGCTGCCATTCAATGTGGTGGAATAGTTGAAGAAAGCCTTTGCTAATGTATCCCTTTGGAATATCTTAGCTATCTCGGAGTAGAAGTCCTTACTATGGAAGGCCCTACTAGAAGATGCAAGCATAGAGCCAATATAGAAACCATCCAAGGAAAAGATCGTTGATTCATCATCTCAAGCCAAATTCCTTACAAACAATGGAGAGAAAGCCTTGACCGAAAGTAGAGGTAAGTCAAAACGAAACCCCTTTTTCTTAACTCTCATTGTGGGTAAAAAATTGTTGTATAATTCTATGATTGACTCTGGTGCTAGCACCACAGTCATGCCCAAGAAAATAGTTGAAGCCTTAGGACTTAGCTATGAAAATTTAAACAAAGGGGTCATGTAGCTTGATGGGAATAAGGTATAAAATATAGGTGCCATCAAGAACCTCCCATTGAATCTATTCTCCTTCCCCAATATCACAGTTAAACAAGATATCATGATCATAGACGTCCCTTCCATGTTTGGTCTTTGCTTATCATGGGAGTTCACTGCCAAAATAGGCAGATATCTTTCTTTAGATTGGTCACACTTAATTCTTACGACCAAGCATGGAGCTAAGATGAAGATGTTCAAACCTTTGCATTCAAAACATATAGAAGATGAGGCCATGATTAATTTTGAGGCTACTCATACCTCTATCACCAAAGATGAGATGTATTGCACTAAGTTACTTGAAGATGAGAAGGTGATCAAAGATCGAACTGATGAAGAAGAGGTCCTCTTGAGTGAATTTATAGACACTGATCCTTTTGGAAATTATCATGCCACTAGATTTGGAACTTATGTGATCTATGATGAAGATCAAGTGATTCTGAAGGTAAGGAATTAACCCGAGGGTGATCATGCTTCAGAGCTGTGGACGTTGTATTTTTATGGAGCAAGATACAAAGTTGGTGTGGAAGCCGTGATATGTTTGACGTCCCCATCCAATGAAAAGACACTTAGATCTTTTCTCTTTCAATTTTCCTATTCAAATAATGAAGCTGAATATGAAGGCTTCGTGCAAGGCCTAAGTCTTGTAAAGTGGATGGGCATTAAATAGATAATGGTGTTCGAATACTCTGAGCTAATAGTCAATCAATTCTGAGGTGTCTCTACAACAAAAATTTTCCGCATGTGATATTATAGACATAGGTTCTGGGACCTATTTGAAAGTTTTGAAGCCTTCAATATCTAGACGGTGCCCAAAGAGAATAATGTAGTTGCAGATCGCATGGCGACAATAGTATCTCAATTTGACCCTGCTTTCAACTTAATTGAGAACGTAAACTCTATGCGAGTGATTGTTCAACCCGCAATCCCAGAAAATGACTAGAGTTGGCAAGTGTTCGCAAGTGATGCTCAAATCACCTCATTCATTCAGCACTTAGGAGAGTTTTCCGATCAACTCCAACCAAAAATTGTAGAAGCTTATGACAGGAAAATTATTCAGCTAAGGTCCAACAAGCTTCTGAAAGGACTGGTTGCTCTTGAAAATCTATTCGATTGCGATGATGCAAGAACTGACAAGAGGAAGTTTGTAGCGGACAAGGGCAACTATGCAGATCTCCAAGTCAGAGATGGGAGGAAGCATAAGATCTGGAAAGATGTTCCGCAACATGATAAAGACAAGCTCATGCATTTTTGCAAAAAATATGAAGTAGTGTCCTGGTCATATGATGACCTCAAGGGGTATGATCCCAAAGTCATCCAATATACCATAGAACTGATAGAAGGGGAAAAACCCGTTCACCAAAATTAAAGGCCAGTAAACCCAAAGATTTAGTTACTAATGGCACAAGAGTTGAAGAAGCTAATCCATTCCAGGATTGTCTTCTCAATCAAGAATAGTATATGGGTGTCCAACCTAGTTTTGGTTCGAAAGAAAAATGGGGACATTCACCTCTGTGTTGATTTATGGGATCTAAATAGGGCATCCTTAAAGGATCACTACCCATTGCCTTCCATGGAATCAATCTTACAAACAATGGGTGGCTCGAAAATGTTTTCTTTGTTGGGAAACTTCTCTAGTTACAACCAAATCTAGATCAAAGAGGAGGACTGTAACAAAACGACATTCACTACTAAGTGGGGAACGTTGCCTATACAAAAATGCCCTTTGACCTCTCAAATGAAGGAGCCACCTTTCAACAAAGTGATGGATATCACTTTTAGAGAATTGATCAATAAGATTATCTTGATCTACTTGGATGATCTTATTGTATTGTCTAAGTCAAAAGATGATCATTTTGATCATCTTGAAATGGTTTTCAAAAAATGCTAGGAGTTTAGGGTATCCCTAAACCCAAAAAAATGTGTTTTCAGAGTAGCTCAAGGAAAATTATTGGAAAATGTAGTGTCCAAAGACGAAGTTGCTATTGATCTAGATCGGGTGAAGGGAATCAAAGAACTTCCCCTGCCAGTAAATAAAAAGGGAGTTCGGTCCTTCCTGGGGAAGGTAAATTTTGTAATAAAATTAATTTAGGATTTTGAAGGTCTAATCAGACTTATCACCTTGATGCTCAAGAAGGATCAGTTATTTAAGTGGACAAAAGAGGAAAGAGAAGCCTTTGAGAAGGTCAAGGAGGCTATTTCTTTAGCTCCTACGTTGGTGAACCCAGACTTATCAAAGGAATTTATAATGTATGTGTTTAGTAGAAAGTCTAGCATCGCTACTATTTTAACTCAAAAAGATGATGAAAGGAAGGGAGAACATCCGATAGCCTTCCACTCCCAGACTTTAAAGAACTATGAGATGAAGTAAAATTTTGTCGAGAGGCAGGCATTCAGCATTGTCAAAGGGCTTAAAAAATTATGACACCTCATATCTTGCAGTAAGGTGGTCGTATATGTAGCACATTCCAATGTGCGCGAGTACATTATGGAAGGAGAAATCATCGAAAAGAGGGCCAACTGGATAACCAAGATCCTTGAGTATGATATTGAGGTAAGGCCCACAAAGACCGTGCAAGGAAGAGGATTATGTGAATGTTTGGCATGAGATAATAAAGTGGTAGTCGAGGAGGAACAACCCAAACTAGTTTTTATAAATGAATTTGAGTCTGAAAGCTACTGGTTGGAAGATAGTATGAGGTTTATGCAGACCAGAAAATATCCGGTGGGCCTCCCTTCTTAGAAGAAAAGGTTTTATAGATTACAAAACAATAGGTATGTGCTCATTGAAGGGGTTCTCTTCAAAATAAATTTCAATGGTGTTCTTCTGCGGTGTGTAACTCAAGAGTAGGATCAAAAAGTTCTGAACGTATTCCATAGCAGTCCCGCAGGTGGATATTTCTCTACTAAGACCACTACCATTAAGATTATGTTTGTGGGATATTTATGGCCTACACTTTTCAATGATTCATACTCTCTAGTCAAATCCTGTAAAGAATGCCAATTCTTCATAGGAAGAAGGAAGAACTCATCTATGCCTTCGAATCTGATAGTGGTTGAAGAGCCCTTTGTGCGATGGCGGCTTAATTTTATTGGGATGATTAACCCCACTTCTAGTGTCAGGCATAAATGGATCCTTATGGCCACAAATTATTTTACTAGATGGGTCGAGGCCATGTCTTTGAAGAATGCAATTGAGGCAGAAATTGTAAACTTATTGGAAGAGCTGGTAACAAGGTTCGGCCGACCCAAGACCATCATTTTTGACAATGCAAAATCCTTCCTAGGCTCGAAGGTATGTCAATTTGCGCTAAGGCATGGAATTTTCCTAAAGACATCCTAAAATTATTACCCATAGGGAAATGGTTTGGTCGAGTCGACTAATAAGAACTTAGTTTGACTTATCAAAAGAATAGGGTTGGAACACAGAGAGAGTGGCATAAGAACCTCATAGTAGGACTCTGGGCAGACCGCATAACTCCCAAACAAGTATTGAAGACTTCGTTGTATGAGCTAGTATACAGGAAGGAAGCACTATTGCCTATCTCCAGGGAAATTCTCGCAATACAATTGCTTAAATATCTAGAAGTAGAGAAAAATGGAGCCATGGAGGTTTGGTTAGCTATATTGATAGAAGTGCAAGAGAAAAGGGAAAATGCACTAACAACCATGTGCAACCGACAACAAGTGGTTAAGAAATGATTTGATAAGAAAACTTCCAACCAAGGAATTAAGTGCATAGATTTGGTGCTGAAATACAATAAGAGAGCCATGAAGCTTGGCCAACATATAAATTTGATAGTCTATGGGATGGTCCTTATCGTATCATTGAATGCAAACAACACAACACATTTGAATTGGAAAACATGGAAAAAGAAGCACTAGGAATTTCTGTCAATATAATTCATCTTAAATTTTTTAATTAGATTTATTAGCCATTTAACCATTTAACCATGTAAATATGTAATTATTTTGTGTGTTTTTTTAGGCCGATATCTTTTTTGTAGAACCCTTTAAAGCCAAAAAGCAGCCAAAAGAAAAAGAGATAGGAACTAGTCAAAAAAGAGTTGTATATATATTCATTATATGGTAATATCTACTTTGAGATATCATAGTACAATGTCTCTTAGGCCAGACATTTCAAGAATATATATAGAGAGAAAAAGAGAGATCAGAAGATTTCATTCATTCCGGATCAACGGGATCAATAGGGTGAGTAGGAGCAGCAGGACCTACGACAACAATAGGTGGAGGATACACCAAGTTTCTAAAATTAGTGTACCACTCCACACTATAGATAGGCTCTACATTAAAACACCTCAACAGGAAGTGGAAGGTGTGAGACACCCTTTGATGGTGTTCCCTAATGGTCATAGCATGAAATCCACTTAGGAAAGGTACCCAAGGCACCACCGCACCCTCTTCAACGAGCCGATGAAGATCACTTGTAGTTGGAATACCAAGGCCATACACTGCAGTCATTACAATCTCCTCGAGGCCTTTGAGATAGTGCTTGGGAAAAATCTCCCTGGTAAGTCTTAATATCCTCAACTTTGGTACCTGAATATCCAATAGAGAGGCAACAAAGTGGGAACAAATATCAGTATTCACTCGATATTTGTTCTTGTATTCTACAAAGTCTTTTCCCAGCACCGACTTAATTGCAATTATGGCTAAGGTGTGCTTATTCTTCATCATAGGCATCAAACACCTATTTGAAACTTCTCCTAAGAAAGCTACTTGAGCTCTATTACTAGTCAACCTAATGGGAGTATCCATTGTCACTACCAATAAACCTAATTACCAAGTATGAATTTTGTTGTTATCCTTAGATCTATTTATAGAGGTAGCTGAGAGTTCGATGCGTGCGATAGGCATGATGTGGATTCGGGTGTAAACTCAAAAATACCACCAAGTTGTGCTTGCTGCATGAGAATTAGGATGGCATAATCAATCAGCTAAAGCTTGTAGCAGATGCAAGTGGTAATCTGCATGGTCAAGTGCCAAGTGTCTTGTTGTGGACGCAATTTAGTATGCAAAGATCAAATCAATTTTTTTGTGTGTAATCATTACACATTTTGCTTAAATCATTCTCATAAAGTTATTAAGTGTAAAATCATGTGAAAGGATTCATATGCCCTTAATTTCTGACTCAAATTCCCAAAGGGTGGCGCCATAGGACATGATGGCTAATCGTCATTATGAAATAATGTCTTTTCCAAAGGATAGGAATTCATTTCACATGAACAAATGAGTTGGCAGTACATGTTGAATTTATTGCAAAAAGCATCCATTGTTTCCAACTTCAGTTTTAGAAAGGGTAATATTGCATGCAAAAGAAGAATGTTGCGAAGAAGGTTGAGTATACAGTTTTCTAAGAAAGAATCCAAGTGTGAGTTGCAAAGAGAGGTTAAGCATTTGCAAAAGTTGCATAGAGTCAAAAGATGGCACAAAATCCTGAGATGGGAGCACAAGAAGAGACAATTAGAAGCTTATCAAATGTCATCATGGCTGTGCCAAAGGCCCATATTTTTGGTGATATATCTTATGCCTTGACAAGGATGCTAGAAAATCCAATGTGGCCTCACACAAAGATTGTTTAGAAGACTGCTCACATAAAAAAAGTCTTGATAGCAGAAGATTGGGACAATGTCTATGACCCTAAGCTCAAAACCAACCCAAAGTCTCTTAGGGAAGTAGCCTATGAAAGAATAAAACAAGTCAAGATTAAAGACAGATTCTTTGGGATATAAGTTGTAGTTCTATGGTCTTCCATAGTATATGGATACCTTAGTGCATCACTGCCCAAAGCTGGTTCACGAATGTGCCCAAACTTTCAAACTAGACACATGAATCATAGAAGGCCGAAACCTGAGAGTAGTAATTAGTGTTGACGCTATTCAGGATATGCTATGTATCCCTACGAGACATCTTTCAGATGGGCCTGAGAGATTCACCATAAATAAATTGGACAACTACTGGAAGAGCAGAACCCAAGCCCAATTTTTTTATAATTATGAAACAAAAGGGCCCAAGGGAGATAAATGTGAACCTCGGTTTCTGACTGGGAACAACGGTTTCAATTCAGACATACAAGATGTCTTCTTGATGTTGGCTTTTGTTTGTAGCCTGAACAATGACAATATGGTGTAGGAATTTCAAATGGGTATGGGTTTCCAATTGAGAAAGAAACATTCCTTGTTCTAGTATGACTTCACAAAGGCTATTGTTTGGGAGATGGTGCACCAGTTCAAGGAGTATCCCACACAATATAAATTTAGGTTTTCCTCTTTTCTCGCTCATATGATTTTACATCAAAACTCCAAATTCTTTAAAGAGCATATTGATTTGTCCATTTTTGATGAAAATGGGGTGAGGAAGTTAGTTTCTGTGTGGACGCATCTCCTTTCTACGACTCATGATTATTATGCATTTTTTGAGTCATTTTTGAATCAAATATTGCAAGATTTTGATAAAGAGGGTTAGGTTGGATGTTTCCATTTCTCTGCTGAGCAAGTGAGGTGGATGAAAAGTGTTGTCCCTCCCTATGAATAGTTCCTCAGAGAGGACCTTTCATTTGTTAGGATGCATGGTTTTACTAAGGAACCATTCCGACTCTTGGTCTGTGTAACAAATAGGGTGTTGGCCCTTGAAGTATTTAGGCAACTGGCCATTATAGACTCCAAGTTTTGTTCAGGAAAGCATCATAATTTTTTTTCCGATGCCCCTTAAGATTTGGTACAGTAATAATGGAGAAGAAGGTCTACTATTTGTGAAGCTCGCTCATCTGGGGCTGGTGGTGATCTATGACAAATGGAGTTACAGTCCTGAATATGACTTAGCGGATCTCAACATCAAGGTGACTCATAGCTCCTGACCCTACTGGGAGACTTGGAAAAATCCGTTGTTAGGGAATTGTAGTCTCTTTGTGGACTTAGCCTATATTTCCTCAGAGATGGGAAGGCTGACATGGCTATATTTTTATTACCCTTTGGCCAAAGCCAGTGACAGTTGCAAAATAAGAGCCACCCTCTATAATGAATTGGTCAGGAACTAGTGGAGTTATCGATAGGAGACCAAATGTCTTATGGCCAAGTACTAGGATCCAAATATGGATGAAAATTTTGACAATCTTTGGAATAGAGAGCATGATGAAAATGATGTCGAGGAAGATGAAGAATTGGAAGAAGAGCAAGAAACTTCAATAATAAGAGCCATAAAGGTGAGCAAAGCTCAAATACAAGGAGGTGGAGAAGTAGCGGAAGGGCCCAATTTTTTTTTTTTGAGAGCACAATTAACTATATCCCATATGATAGTCACACAACCATGTACACAGATCGCTAAGAGACCCAGAGCGACTCAACAATCTCAAGAAGTCATGGACTTGGACAATTCTCCACCCTAGAAGAGGTTGCACACCGATATCACACTAGGATAAATCTCACAAGTACCTGCAACAACGAGCCAAGGGTCAGAGTATTTAGTGACACAGATACTTTTCTCTCCTCCTCTTCTCGCATCTTAGTCTTTAGTTAACCTAGTTGTGTTTGCATCTTTGACTACCTCAAATGTAGGCATATTATTTTTTGCTTCCACACCCGTGGAAGGTTCCTCTCAGTCTTCCTTTCCACCCATCGATCAAGTAGTTTTTCTTCCCCACGAGTCATTCCCTCTTTTGTCGGGGCCTAACCAAAGCCCTTTCTTGCAACCCCTTTTGCTTCCACAAGGTCAGCTTCAACCCAACTTTCCCAACAAATGACGACCTCTAAATCTCCGTGACCCTCGACACCACCCCTTGTGAGTTCTTCCGTAGTTATCCCTTTCACCAGAGCCTCACATAGCATTCCCCCTTTCTCTCCATCAATGGTCACTCGGTCAAAGTGAACATCATTTGAATTCGTGATGATTTCTTTCCCTTTTTATCTTCCTCCCGATGCACCCTTTTCTAGCGAACAGATTTAGTCGCCATCAAAATTATTTGGGAAAATTAGCATGTCTAAGATGGCATAGGCTAGGAGAGCCCAAAAAAGAAAAGAAAAGGATGTTGCGAGACCCGTTGAGCCATTCATGCAAACCCTATTTAATGAGGATCAAGGGATGATAACCTTTGCATCCATGATTCCCAACAACATCAAACCTCAAGGGAAGATGTAACCCAAAGATTACAGAGTCCATGTCATAGGGCTCAATCTACACCAGGCCCGACCATAGGACAAGGTTGAACTGATGGAGGAAACACAACAAGTTGTGACTACAAATTTTTTGAAGCGTAGTCGTCAATTAACCAAGAGGGAAGAAGAGCTCAAGAATTTAAATGAAAGAGTGGAGATCCTATAGAAGAAAGAAAAGGCTAAAGATGCTAAAATCAAATGCTTGTCTCAACAAGTGTAAAAAGAAAAGGCCAAGCTCCAGGAGGAACTTGCAAAGTTCTAGTCCCAGGATCTGAACCTAGTTGCTAATTTGTAGCAGGAAAACAAGGAACTTCAAGACCAACTGGCTCAAATGAAGAGAGAAATGTAGTAGAAGGATAGAGAGCTTCAGGACTGACATGCTCAATTTGAAAAGGAGATCCGAGAGATGAATTTATCTTTGGAAAAAGAATGCGAAACCCGGAATCAAGCCGAGGAGCTATTGAAAAGAAAGGATACAGAGTTGACAACTCTACAGGAACAACTCACCACATCCAACAAGAAAATTGAGGAGTTGATGGAAGAAATTAGGTCAAAGGAGCTTGATATGAATCTTTTAAAAATTCCTTCCTAGCCCTCTATTCCTCAATCGAATCTTCTCTTGGTGGTGCAACAATTATATGTCTCCTACTAGGAGAAAGTTAAATATTTTTATTTATCCCTGCAACCAACACTATAATTCATGGAAGATGCGACGAACTTAAGAGGGGAGGTGCGAGGTACAATTGAGAAAGTCCCATAATTTATTGTTGAAAAGGTGCTTGAGGCCCATCAATTGGTAGGAAAATTGTACACGATGAAAAATGTGGACTTGGCAAAGGCAGGAATAGATGACCTGAGGCCGGCTGCTAAAAAGGTGAAGGAATTCATCCATTATCATGCAACGATCCTCCAAGCTAACAATTTCTTGGTCACACTTAGTCTGACTGCGAATAATATGTGGATGCAATTTTCTCATTTGAATCAGATGGGTTTGCCCTCTCCTTTTCTCTCTGACCAATCAGTGGCAACAGTGGAGCATATTGTAGCAAATATCAAAGAAAAGTAGCAGGATCTATTTGCTTTCTAGTCATTCAATTAGCCTCCCACGACAGTGGACATTGAAGGTGCCATCCATTTTTAATGCAACTTCTTTTCCAGCTGGATTTTGGGACCGCGATCTCCGCAGAGCTGTCATTCAAGGAAATTATCGATCTACATGAGGCACAGGAGAATTTGCGTGCTTTATTGATTCCGTATGAGGCCAACTAGCTACCTTTGGAGACCACCCTTTCAAATCTCTAAGTGTTGTCTGACAGATATGGCTCTGGTCTTGAACCATGATTTTTGGGTTCTCACTACGTAGGTGAAATTCCCCTTGTTAGTCACCAAAAGATGTGGATTTAAATAATCCTCTAAGCTCCCTCCGAGATATATTTTGTTTGGTTTTGCATCGGCCTCATTCCGTGCCTTATATGTTTTCTTCATCTTCAGGCTCACTTTTGATAGTTCCTTCATCCACTTGCACCACGTGTCAAAAGCGCACACCTTTGAGTTATTTTTCCTTGCTTTGTTGCTAGGCTCCGCCCGGGTGCCACGTTTCATCTTTCATAGACAAATTTTTGGTGGACCCCGCAGTCAGAGCTTAAAGTGAAGACCACACCATGTGTCATCACCATGAGGACTATAGTTACAAGGGAATGATATTGGAATAAGAAGCCCCACCTCTACGCCATGTGTCCTAACCAACTCCTTGGGTGGTTGACACATGTCTTCAAGAGAATTTACCTAATTCCACTCCTGTGCCACAACCATCATTTGAAGGGGAGGATGCAGTTTGTTTGAGGTAGCTGCATACCATTTCAAAACCTTTCTATTGCAATCATTGTAGGGAGTGACATGGCTCATGCCTGGTAATATTTTATGTCATCCAACATTTAGGCAGTGGGAAAAATCTATATATATGGCTTGGTCTCTCTAAAATAGGGTCTAGAAATACATAGAAAAAAGAACACGAAGATACTCGACCTTTGTATTGTTTTTATTTTCTGTATTAAGACTTTCAGATTGTGCCAATCTATTCGGCCTTTCTGTTTCTTAGTTATTTGATAAAACATTATACTGTGCTAGTTTGTTGTAATGAGTATTTTATCTACAAAGCTTCTATAATCTCAATATAATTTTGTTGTTCAAATCATGTTTTGTACTCTTCATGTTCAGTGAATGCATATGGAAGTTATATTATTCTATTTGATTAACGTCTTCAAAATTTCATTTCTGCTTTCTGTTATTTTTGGGCATATAGGTTTTTGAATAGGCCTTCAAATCTCACCCGAAAGGAAGATTTCCTATGCCTATTTACTTGAATTATTGGTGTATCACCTTAGTGTTAGATTTTATTTTGGTATATATGTTTCCTTTTCCCTTTTCACCCCGAATGTATGAAGAGTTGGCTTCTTTAAAACCTAGAGGTTACTAGTTTAACACAATTGGTCCCCCATTATCTGAGTTTCCCATAAGGTTGTGTGCCTAGAAATTTTAGGCATCAACAGTACAGAAATTGAGGCATCCTCGGTAAAGGGTGATCAAAGTGAAGATAATATAAAAGGAAAAGTGGAACAAAACGAAGGGTTACATTCCCAAGTCAATTATGAATGAATAAAAGTTAAGAGGGGGAAGAAGACCTCCCCTACAAAACCTGCACACCCAATGATGCTAAGATCTTCTAAGAAAGGGGAAAATTCTACATCAATGTTTTGACTACTAGTTAAATGTAATAGTGATAATGCTACACCCTTAATATTAGAGTACATCAAGTTATGTATAGTCATCTTGTGGCTATCTTAACTCCTAATTAAGTCATATTATAAATATTATATTGTTATTTAGTTTATTAGGTTGGCCTAGGGCTTATATAGGGTTATCTAAGTTGGTCTGGGTGATATCCTAGGCATACATACGTATATATATGAGGTTTTGGTTACATATACGGTTGTCGTTGCACCAAAAGATCAACCTGTTAATGTCTGATACAACCACCAGAGTGAATGAATCCATAGGAGGCAGTTAGGCCATGTCACGAGCCTGAGCATTGTGCTGCACAACACAAGGAAACCAATGGCACACACCTTGCAACAATCCCCCCAACGCAAGTGAGGGGTTCGAACTTGTGACCTAGGCTTTGATACCAATTGTTGAATAGATAGTTGTTGTTACACCAAAAGATCAACCTATTAATGCCCAATACAACCACCAGAGTTAATGAATCTACAAGAGGTGATTAAGTCATGTCATGAACCCAAGCACTGTATTTCATAACACAAGGAGACCAAGGGCACACACCTTGCAATGAATATTACATCATCGGTATGGAGAGTGTTCTACAAATCTTCATATCTCTCCTTATGTAAGTTGTTTATGTACAAAGTCTCCTCCTTTATCACATTAACCCAACTCATCAGATCAACTAATATGCCAATTACGATGTTTCCATTAATCTGGGTAGGAATGTATAGCGGGGAGGGCTCCTTATTAAGAGGCTCATCATGTAAGGTGAATGTTATTTTAGGAATTGAACTCCCATTTTAGGAGGAGGGATACATGTGAATGAAACCATGTTCATGTAGTCATATGGAACTAACTTAGAAGATGTAGAATATTGTGTTACTAAATTTGCAAAATGAGAGGGAAATAGATCATTGTAAATTTGAAACTTATTGTTAACCTTGGCCATAGATTTATTAGTGTTGGTGTAATTAATTGTTTTGTACCTTGTCCTAGGTCATCATTACACCTTAGTTAAGTTTACTTAGGGACCACATAGGAGTTGTTGGAGATTTTCCACCTTTGGTGGACTTATCATGTTATCACTTTATCATTTCCACCTTTCGTGGACACATCATGTGATTCCTCTCCACCTTTTGTGGTGGTTATCACATTATCACTTTCCCACTTTAGGTGGAGTGATAGCTTTTCACACTTGTCTCATGTCATAAGATTACGACACTTGTCATAAGATTACGACACTTTTCATAATCTTATGCCCTCCTCTGTTCTCACCTTAGCTATATAACCAAGGGGTCTCTACTACATTTGTACATTTCATACATACATTATTTCTATTTGCATTATTGGCAGAATACAGTTTATTCTTGTCATATTGTTTCTATCTCTCTTATACTTGTGCTTCCATTAGGGCTCTAGATCTTGGGTGGCTACCTTCATAGCCAATTCTTACATGGTATCAGAGCATGTTTGATTCTTACAATTAAAATTATATTTCTTCCCATGTCGAGATGGATAGTTTCATCATTGATGCGGTCCTGAATCTCATGACATAGGCCACACAAAATCACTCGATGTCATGTTTGTGTATTCAATCGAATTGAGAGAATTGTTGCTCGTCATAGCACTTAGGATATAGCTGATTCAGAGGTCGAGGTTTTGGAAATATCAAAACTTTATCTTTTAACAACTTTAAAAAAATAGTATAAGACATATAGTTTTGTGAAATGTCTATTGCACCCTAGACCCTTATCCTTAGATGTAGAGACCACATTTACAATAGCTTTATTTCTGCCAAAAGCTGGCACTTTAGATTAGGTATCGAGACGGGAGAACAAGGATGAACCCCCAAACTGTGCAACCATTTGTTGGTATTCGTGAAGTGCAACACATAGGTGTGCAAAGGAGGGGTAATTCATCAAGGCTAACTTCTGAATTTGGTAAAGGATAAGAAATTTGTGAAAATAATGCTTGGTAGTGAGCAATAAAATCAGTTACCTTCCTGTGGTACCCTTGCTTGCATAAGATGAGATCTAAAATTCATCTTTGGCCCAATGTTAGCTTGGAACTGCCTCAGGAACTAGTTTACCAACTGATCAAATGAAAAGATAGAGTTATCTGATAATGAACAATACCACTGAATGACAATGTCCTTAAGGGATCTTGGAAAGAGCTTAGCCATTAGAGCATCATGATGGAATAAATCAATGCACATAGTATTAAATTTTGAAATGTGCACTTGAGGATCTCCATGACTACCATACTTTTCAAATTTTAGAATCTACATCCCCTGAGGGATAGGAGTGTTTAGAATAGCAATAGATAGAGGATTATGATGGAAGAAAGGTTGAAAGATAGATTGAGAGGTAGAAATGGATAATTTTGCTAACTGGTTTTTCATCTGAACTATGATCTACAATAAAGCATTCAAGATAGGGTTAGAGGATGAAACATGACCAATGGAGCCTCCACCAGAACCACCAAAGCTACTAGCCCCCATAACAGAAAAGACCCCACCACCAGGACCAACGTTGGATCCAAGATTACCACCAGGAATATTAGGACTAATAGAGCTGAAACCCAAGGGTACCTTGTGTACCTTAATGATGGGGTCGGTTGAGGGCCGAAGGTGGTGTCAACATAAGGGCTAGTCTCATCCATACATACTAACACCTTAAGAAGATCAAAACCTTTATCTGCCTTTCATCAGTCTTGGAGCCAAGGTCTCGGGCAATACCCAACGTAGGATTGTATGATGGGACATGAGTGCCCACAATGTCTGCAATTCCATGGAGAAATTATAGACCCATCTGGTCCTTGTCCAACATAGCTCTTAAGTCATTAACAACCTTAGTGACCTTGGCCATGGTCCTTTCTTTCCATAGATACTTCTTGAACTCCCCAAGTATTTTGTCTAGGGAAAGAAGTTGCTCTACGGGAACCTCGAGAGAATCATCTTCTTCCATAAATGAAGTGAAAGGAGAAGCAGGAGGATTAGGAACATGAAGAGATTCCCCAAAAGGGCTAGAGAAACTTGTATTTGTTCCTGAAATTATTTCCTCAAAAGTAGGACCGGTAGTGACCTTCATCGAATCCATCTCTATATGTCATATGCTCCTTCTAAATATGTGCCCAAAGGTTGTTTATTGAGTCATAAAGATCATAAAGCTTTATAACACACAAACCTATAACGCACCCAAGATACAAGAGAATATATTTGACACTAAGAAATGAAAACAAGACTTTCATGTTGGGTTCACCAAAAATGTAGAGTAGGGGGATTCATCACCCCCAAGGATCTAGGTCATAAGAGATCCTCAAGGAATGAACTACCCTAAACCATCTTATATTTTTTGATAGGTTGAGAGAGAGGCTAAGAAGGAAGGGGAAAAAAGCACTCTTTCCCTTTTACTAAAAATAGGTGTTTCCAAAATCAAGTGAGTCAACCATAGAGTTTTCAGATTGCATACCAAATAGTTCATTGTTTAAGGATGACAATGTGGGAATCAGAATCCAATGCATCATGCTAGCATCTTAGGGATGTGTGGGTATCCTATACGAACAATGGTATGATAAGTAGTCAAAAAATATAGAGGGCCTACTTACGATCTGATTGTTGAGGTTTTATAGTTTGACAAAGAAAATACAAGAAGAATACTAAAAATTTATTCTAGTACAAAAATGAAAAATAAAGATTAGGAAAATATACCATTCTGCTCATGATTCAGTTCTTTGGTTGGCTTCAAATGGGCGAACCTGCACCTACACCCATGAAAACAGGAAAAATTTTGGGCTATGTTTTGAGGTATGCCTTGGTCAGACCCCTATTTTGGTGTTCCCATCTCCATGGATAGCCAAGGTGCCATGATATAGATAAAACTGATAAAGATAGAATGGAAAAGACACTATCAAATAGAGTTCAAAGACAATCTAAATGCTACTCTATAAGACACAATGATGTGAGTAAATAAAAAGAGAAATATCACCTTCCCTTTTTCTAGAACTCAAGGCTGAGAGGAGAAGACGATGAGAGATGACACCTTGCCAAGAGAATGGAGCTTTGTATACCCTGCAAAAATAATGGTGTTGCAACAAGAAAGCGTTGTATAGTCCAAGAAGAGATCTTGTAGCAGCAAGAAGAGGCAAGAATGATCAAGAAGAGTGCAAGAAAGATCAAGAGAGTGAATAGAGAGCATGAAAAGAATGAGTTTGAAAGGGTAAAATGGAGGAAAATGGATGATTTTCATCGACCAAGAGTCAACAAAGGATGTTACATTTATAGACAACCATCAATTTAGTGCCTCTACAAATTCTAGAGGCAGGAATCATGTCAAGACGACAACGTGCCACACAAATGTTCATGTGGCACACATGCACCCCTGATAAAAATTCCTCCACTGATGCAAAAAGACAAGGCTACGTGGAAGGAACAAGATGATGACCACAGACTTTTCATTGTAGAACTTATGAATTCTAAAGGAAGGATAAATAAATGGGAAATTTTCCTATGGTATAAATTTATGCCATTACATTTAATTATTAGGTTCATTTTCCTCTAACTACTTAAGCTTACTTAGTTCATGTTCTTTTTATGTATCATGTCATAGGATGAGGACACATGTCATGATCTTGTTTTATCCTCACCTAGGGTTTCTAGGTTTATTATCCTTTTATAAGGATTCTCTTTTGTATAATCATTAGAAGATGCACATTCATAATGATTCATGCTTTTTTGGATGAATATCTCTTGTCCTCCATAGCTTTGATATTCTCTCTTTCTATGATAGGTGTTTGATTTCAAATTATCCTTGGGAGCTATGGAGTTGATTTCCCAACTTCAATAGAAAATGTCAAAAAGAAGATCCTCAATCAGACTAAAGATACTACAAAGAAGATCATTAATGAATTGCACAATGAAATTGATTCACAAGAACCTAATTTGAAAAATGAAAATATATGTGGTTAGAAAGAAGTACAAGGACCCTTTGGATTGCAAGAAGGAGAAGGTATCTCCAATATACATGAATTGCAAACAGTCTCAGGTATGGAGAAAGAAAAGGAAGAATAAAATGAGTCAGATGAAAAGGCAACCAAGATTCTTGAAGAAATAAAGATGACTAAGGTGACTTTTGAGGATGAAAATATCCTTCAAGATATCCTTGATGTATCTACTCAAGATATAGATATATCTAGTTTTGAAGGCATTAAGACTAATGTTGATAAAAATTAATATGAGGAGACAACTCCTCTAATGGATACTAATGCACAAGGTACAAATTTTCATGGTGAAGTTGGTGTTCCTCCTTCAGAGAATTCATGAAGTAATGTGTAGGGAATGAAGATAATTTTGAGATTGTTCAAGATACAAAAGAGAAGTTTTTTGAAAAGAAAGATGCTTTTATGGTAAAGGTCAAACTTCCTCATGTTCAAATTCATTCAAAGATCTATTATCTTTGTAGATGCAGTTCCAACCTATGATAACACCTCAAATTCTACATATCCCCACTCATGAAGTTCAAGTAGATCTATCTAATATGTCTCCTCTTCATAAATTAAAACTTGGTGATATTCTACATACCTCCATATGGAAGGAAATCTTACAAGAACATGTAAATAAAATTGAATTAATTGATAGTTATGTAAAGATCATTCAGGAGGGGTTACTGGAAGTAAACATTAATGTTTCCTTGCCTCCAGAACACAAATTAAAGCTCTTAATGGATTCCTTCAAGGACCATTCCTCTCACTTGGATAAAAAAGAAATACAAGAGGCCATAAGAAAAATGAATGATAAAAGAATGGTAGAAGTATCTGACCAGTTTGCTAGTGCACATAATAAATTGCAAGAAAATTTGATTTTTTTTAAAGAATGTATAAATGAAGTGACTTCTTTATATCAATTTTTCTTGAAGTGGCCAAGCTCCACTAAAAATATCAAGGATCAGATTGACTCCATTGCATCATAAATTACTAAATTGGCTAAAGTATATGATTTATCAAAGGATATGAATGGATCAATAAGATCTCAAAAAAAATATATTCATTTGTAGTTGACATTACTTCAGGACCAAAGAGCAGGTAAGGAAACAGTTTGGTCAAATGAGAGAAGCAGTCAACTTGAGACTTTCTTCACTATCTAGATTGCTTCTGAATGTAGAAAGTGTTGATAAGAAAATGAAGGCTCGAAGTAATGTAGAGGAGGCTAAGGATTTGTACATGTTGAATTCACAATAAAAATGAGAGGGGGGTGAATCAATTGTACCTTAAAAATTCAAAACCCTCACAAACATTTATATCCACATTGATTCAATTAACCCTTAATATGTTAAAATGATTAACCATGAGAGCAAATAACAAAAACATAACTAAACCAGTACCATACACAAGGAAACACCAAATTTACCTGGAAATACCAAGATGGGAAAAAATACGGCGAGGATTAGCTGACAATATAAAGCAATATCAACATTGAATACAATAGGGCTCACTATTGGACGAATCACTACCCAAAAGAAAGAAAGGCTCACTGCCAAAATATAAGAGAAGATAGAGAAGAGTGTTACAATGAGAAATCCATCTCAAACCAACAAAAAATTCCACCACAACATTACTAACACCTTCACAATCTTTTTGAAGAATTGTAAACACCTTCTACTCACTACATTCAGTAATCTAACACATGAAAGCTCGCACTGCACTTCACAAATTTGCACCCTAAAACTCTACAATTCACTTCACTCATATCATACTCATATATCTTATCATTCCTCAACAAATCAATGCTTATTTATATCATCTTTGACTTTGAAAACATTCTCCAAGGTTAGATATACACCTCAACTGTGAAAATTTTAAATTAGGTCAGCAGCAAAACATTCCCATGGTGGAAAGGAATGAAGGTGTACCACAACACACCTTATCTAGGACCTAAATCCACTCATACACACCACACCAAACTTTCTCAATCACCAAAGCAAATTCATAATTAGTGTAAACACTAAAGGTCGGCCAAACCTATGTTAACACCATTAACACTTACGTACATGCTTCCTTAAATCCAAAATGACTCACGAACACCACATAACACTTGAACATGATCTAGAATTTTACACAAACCCTGAAGTCCAAAAAGTTCCTTTGAAACAACTTTCACTTGAAGAATGTACACACCCGATACACTCAAACTACTCTTCCATACACTGCAACTCAAGAAACTGACTTCCAAAGAACCAAACCATGGAAAACTTCATCTAAAGAAAGATACACACACTATCAACACCCTTCTAGAGTTGCAAGACATAAAACCACTTTGCAGAGAAATACAAAGCAAGAAAATTTATCCCAGACACCTCTATAATATACAGTTCACACACTGGTGAACAAAAGTTCCTTTGCACAACAATCCAACACACCAAATTCTGAATGCAACACCTTCGAACACCTTTGCTCAACATATCTAAATTGTACAAGCAAATATTCAACGCAAAATAACTGTAGAGAAAAACCAAAACACTACTCTACAACATAGAACACCACTTGAACACACTGTTTCCTCTTTTTATTCAATTTTCTCAAAAGAACTTGGAAACCAAGCACTAGAGACACATTCTCAACATCATCACCACCAAGTTAACTGCAACATAGAACATCAACCATACATCCATAAATAGAGGCTTATCAAAGGAACACTAGAGGTTGACACCAGTAGCTTACTAATGACAACATAATGTAACTAATCAAAGCATCATCAAAGACAACACCAACTCAATACCAACTGCACATCCTTGCAACAAAATCCTTCTCACATAGTTGACACCAATGACAACACCAACTGCACATACTTGTAACAATCTCCCCCTTTATCATTGATGGAAACACATGATGTGAAAAACCATTAACAACAAACACAACAACTCTGATCCTCAATACTCTGCTCCATACCAACTTATTATTTCTTTTCTTTCTTTCTCCCCCTTACACAATTAACTCATTACTCTCTCTCACATGGCTCTCTTCCTCTTAAATATATTTCACATTACTCTCTCCCCCTTTGATATTAATGGTAGAGGACAAAGTATTTGCATTATTCATTCTCCTCCTTTGGAATTAATCATATTTCTCTATAACTTACTTTCTTTTATTGATTTGCATACTCCCCCTTAGGAGCACACACCAAATTGCATCAATCAGAAACCACTACACAATGTCAACAAACATTCATCTTGACCGCAACGACCAAAAACACCACTACTTACTCCTGCTGAGAAGTAGCCACCAACATTAGTCCAAACCAAAGAATGGATCTTGAGATCCACTGGACTAATGCATCTCCTTATACATCTAGTTCAAAGATGGAGGGGCAATAACCCCAAATATCTTTGAGATACTCAAAAGTATCCTTAGGAAGAGCCTTAGTAAATACATCAACAACTTGATCCTTTGTAGGCACACATTCAAGCTTCACTTCATTCTCTACAACCTTCTCTCTCAAAAAGTGATACCAGATTGAGATATGATTTGTCCTTGAATGCATTACTAGATTATTTGATAAATTGATAACACTTGTATTATCAAATAAGATAGACATAAATATCGCACACTTTCAAAGTGAAAATTCTCTTCAATAGCTGGAAAGACATAAATACTTTCATATTTTCTCATTCTCAAATGGATATTAATGTTTCTCTCTATGTTAAAGCAATTATTTGTTATAATGTTCTTTTACAGATACAGGTGCAAGAAAACAAGGTTTCACTAGAGGTTTCTCACCTCCAAGTCCTATTGGACCATTTGGGAAATGCCTCGTGCACTGTGGATTGGGTCCCTGACTCACCCTCCTCCTCCTATGCCCGGTTTCCTTCTCGAGGCCGACAACAGAGTGGCTCCACACGTCCTCACTCTCAATTATTCGTTATAATGTTCTTTTACAGATACAAGTACAAGAAAACAAGGTTTCACTAGAGGTTTCTCACCTCCAAGTCCTGTTGGACCATTTGGGAAATGCCTCGTGCATTGTGGCTCAGGTCCCTGACTCACCCTCCTCCTCTTGCATCCGGTTTCCTTCTCAGGGCCGACAATGGAGTGGCTCCACGCGTCCTCACTCTCAGCAACCTGCTCAGCGGGGCTCTCGCCCTTCTCGGTGTTCCCGTTCTCCTCCGTCGCAGGGTGGTCAAGGATGGTCTTTTGGTGGTGCTTCAGGGAGCGATGGTGGCGGTTCCGGGTGGCCCTTTGATACTCTACCTGCCTCTGGTTATGGATGGCCAGATAGCGGTAAATGTTTTCCGCATTTGGCGCTTGCAATCTCGCCTCGACAGGAGGAAGAAGATAAAGAAAAGAAAGATGATGATGATGGCTGGGGTGCTTTTCTTGACGTCACTCTAGACCTCGTTGATGTATGGGGGGAGAATATGGATGATAGAGACCATCCCAGCTCTGCTAGCACTACTTTGGTTGCATAATGGCCTGTTTATTATTTTCATATTTTATGCTCTTGGACTTCTGGGCTGGGCCCATGTGACTTGAATTTTGATGATTTATGGGTGCTGCCCATGTGACTTGCGGGGTGTGCCTTTCTACCACCCACCCTTTTTTTGAATATGTACTCTTATCTTTAATTTAATATAGATAGCTGCCTATTCATCAAAAATAAGATAGAAATTGGTTCATCATACACCACCCTGATATCCTTTAATGTTTACGTCATCCATAAAACTTGTCTTTAGCAAGATGCTACTATAATATATTATGCCTTTGTAGTAGATAAAGATATTGAATCTTGTTTATTGCTTATCCATAACACCGATCTACATACAAGAAAGAATTCACCACCATTTGTACTTTTTTATCATCTACACAACCAGCCCAATCTGAATCTATGTAAGCACTTAGAGTAAAGTCAGTATCCTTTAGATACCACAAGCCATGATACAGAGTACCCTTGAAGTACCTAAATATCCTCTTCACTGCTAGAACATGTGAATCTCTCAGATATTCTTGAAATCTAGCCACAAGATAAAATACATGCATTATATTTGGTCTGGTAGCAGTTAGATATAACAGTCCTCCAATCAATGATCTATACTTGCTCTAATCAGCCTTAGGAGATTCATCATTCTTTCTTAAATTGCAACAAATAACTATAGGGGTACATACCAGTTTAGAATCTTCCATTCCAAACTTCTTCTAATTGATTTTCAGCCCAAGGAAGAAATTCATCCCCCAAAACATAGATATTTCAAACTCTTTATGGATCTCTTTTTCAAATTTCTTACACATAACTTCATTTCCTCCAAAAATTATGTCATCAACATATACAACCACAATCAAGATTTTATCTTTTTCAACTTTGAAGTAGAGATTTCTATTTGTGGTACCTTTATTGAATCCTTTCTATAAAAATTACCTATTTAACCTTGCATGCCAAGCTCTAGGAGCTTGCTTTATCCTGTATAATTCCTTCTTCAATCTACAAACCATATCTGATTTATCCGATAACTGAAATCCTTCTGGTTTTTCTATGTATACCTCTTCTTCAAACTCTCCATTCAAGAAAGAAGACTTCACATCTATTTGATAAACTTTAAAATCTTTAGGTGTTGCAAAATCCAAAAACATTCTGATAGCTTCCATTCTTACCACCGACGAAAAAATCTCCTTAAAGTCTATTCCTTCTACTTGTGAGTAACCTTTACACACAAGCCTTGCCTTATTTCTTATCACTTATCCATTCTCATTTAGTTTGTTCATAAATAGTTCCAATCACATTTTTGTTTGTTGGTATTGGGACATGTTCCCAAGTCTGATTCTTCTCAATATGTATTAATTCTTCTTCAATAGACTTGATCCAAAGATCATCCTTACATGCTACAATCATTGGTTTTGGTTCAAATTTAGAAAGTAAACATATATTTACCTATTCTTCAATATATTTCCTTCTTGTCAGTATACCTTTGCTCTTATCACCAATGATCTGTTCTTCAGAATGATTCTTCTACACATACTTAGGGGTTTTAGGAATCTTTTCCAGATCTTCTTCCTCTTCGATTTGTACTTCTTTTTCCTTAGCTTCTTCTTCTTCTCTACAAGAAGATTCATCTGGTTCATATCTATTTATTACCACTCATTTATTTTGTAGATATTCATCAACCTTGAAACTTGCACTCCTAATAATATTTCTTAGCCTCTTGTTGTAGCACCAGTAAGCTTTTCTTTTAGTAGAATATCTAAGGAAGATACCTTCATCAGACCTTGCATCAAACTTTCCTAAGTTTTCTTCATCCCTTCTGATATAACATTTGCTTCCACCACACTCTAAAGTATTTGACAGTAGGAATCCTTCCATACCATAGTTCATAAGGAGTCTTTGTGTTGTTTTCTCTTGATTGTACTTTGTTAAGTATATAAACAATAGTATGAATATCTTCTCTCCAGTAAAATTCTAGTATATTTTCTTCTTTCATCATTGTCCTTGCAGCTTCTTGAATAGTCCTATTCTTTCTTTCGACCAATCCATTTTGCTGAGGAGTCCTAGGGGCACATAAATGCCTCTTTATTCCATGATTCTCACAAAATATATTGAACTCATTGGAGGTGAACTCTCCACCTCTGTTAGACCTCAAACATATGATTTTCAGATCCATTTCATTCTCAACCATAAATTAGAATGCTTTAAACTTATCTAGAGCTTCTGATTTTTCTTTGAGAAAAGTAACCCATATCATTCTAGATTAATCATCAATCACTAGCATGAAATACTTGTCACCTTGAAGACTTCTTACTATGGTAGGACCATAAATATCTATATGCACCAATTCCAACAACCCGGTAGAAGATTGTTCTTTGACTTTGAAACTTCTTCTTGCTTGCTTTCCAACTTGACATTCCTTATAGACAACATTAATAAGCTTTGTTATATTTGGTAGATCTCTCACGTCTTGAATTAAACTTCTCCTCACTAGGCTATCTAAATTGATGTGACACATTCTTCTATGCCATAGCCAACTCTCATTGATTTGAGTCATGAAAAAATAACCATCAACACCTTTGAGTTGATAGACATTTCCATTTGTCCTTCTTCTAGTAGCAATCACAGTTCCAGACCCTTTTCTAATCTCACAACCATCATCCTAAAACATAATATTGTATCATTTGATACACATTTGTCCAACAATCAAGAGGTTATGCCTTAAGCCCTTGACATAGTAAACATCATCAGTATTATGCTTGCCATCAAAACTAGTTGAACCTTTTCCACATATCTTAACAGATGCATCATCACCAAACCTAACAAGTCCTCCTTCCTATTTTTCAATTTTAACAAACTTACTCTTATCACTAATCATATGGTTGGAGCATCCACTATCAATAATCCAATAGTTCTTCTCTTGTCTATCATGAAAAGTAGACACCAAAGCACCTTCAATTTTAGCACTTTCTTTCAAAGCATTTTCCTTCACACATCTCTTAGAGTTAGCACAACTAGTTTCATCTTTTAAAGCCACACACAAGAATTCACCATCATTATCATCTCCATAATTAGATTCATCATCATATATACTTACATCTTCTCTAACATAATAAATTTTCTTTATCATCTTACTTTGTTTTCCCTATTTTGTTATTCAAAGTTCTGTTTGGAAATCTAGAAGCATAATGACCTATATTTCCACAACTGAAACATTTGAAAGGCAGCTTACCATTGTATTTTCCAGTACCCTTTTTCATTATTTTTACAAAGTTAGCTTCTACATCATCAAGATCCTCCTGATTTTATTCTACAGTCTTCTCTAATTTTCCAGAATGCATAATCTGATCCATCAAATATAGGAACATATTTCTTGTGCACCATCCCATATATACCTCAAAGTGGTTAAGCTTTCTTCCAAGGAACCTTGCTCTGATTCCAATTGTTGAATGCATAAGACAACTAGGGGGTGAATCAGTTGTACCTTAAAACTTCAAAACCATCACACACATTTAGATCCACATTAATTCAATTAGCCCTTAATTTGTTAAAATTATTAATCATGAAAGAAAATAACAAAAAAAAAACTAAACCAAAACCATACACAAGGAAACACCATATTTATGTGAAAAACCCAAGATGGGAAAAACCACGGTGATGAATAGCTCACAATATAAATTAATATCAACACCAAATACAATAAGGCTCACTATCAAAGGGTTCACTACTAGAATAGAAGAGAAGATAGAGAAGAGTTTTACAATGAGAAATCCATCTCAAAGCAACAAAAAATTCCACCACAAAATTACTAAGACCTTCACAATCTTTCTGAAGAATTGTAAACACCTTCTGCTTATTGCATTTAGTAATCTAACACATGAAATATTGCACTGCACTTCATAAATTCACACCCTACAACTTTGCAATTTACATCACTCACATCATACTCATCTATATTATCATCCCTCAACAACTCAAAACTTATTTATCATCTTCAACCTTGAAAAAATTCTCCAAGGTCGACTATGCATCTCAACCGTGCAAATTTCAAATTAGGTTGGCACCAAAACATTCTTGCAGTGGAAAGGAATGCAGGCATACCACAACACACCTTAGCTAGGACCTAAATCCACTCATACATGCCACACCACACTTCCTCAATCAGCAAAGAAACTTCATAATTAGTATAAACAACCAACATCATTCAAAACCGTGTTAACACCATTAACACTTAAGTACACACTTCCTCAAATCCAAAGATGACTCGTAGACACCACATAACACTTGAACATGATCTAGATTTTTCCATAAAAGACCCTGAACTCCAACAAGTTCCTTCACTCAAATTTCACTTGAAGAATGTACACACCTAGTACACTCAAACTACTCTGCTATGCACTACAACTCAAGAAATTGACTTTCAAAGCACCAAACCATGAAACAATTCATCTAAAGAAAGATACACCCAATATTACCACCCTTCCAGATCTGCAAGACCTAAAACCACTCTATAGAGAAATGTGGAGCAAGAACATTTATCCCATACACCTCTGCAATATACAGTTCACACACTGGTGAACACAACTTCCTCTGCATAGCAATCCAACACACCAAATTCTAAATGCAACACCTTTAAATGCCTCTGATCAACATATCCAAACTACACAAGTAGATATTTAACCCAAAAGAACTGTGGAGCAAAACTAGAACACCACTCTACAACACAAAACACCACTACAACACACTGTTTCCTCTTTTTATTCAATTTTAATAAAAACACTTTGAAACTAAGAACTAGAGACACATTATCAACATATTCATCACTTCCTCATCACCACCAAGCCAACTGCAACATATAAAATCAACCATACATCCATAAAAAAAGGCTTATCAAAGCAACATGAGGTTGACACTAGTAGATTAATAATGACAACATAATACAACTAATCAAAGCATCATAAGAGACAACACCAACTCAATACCAACTGCACATCCTTGCAACAAACTCCTTCTCATACAGTCGACACCAATGACAACACCAAAGCTTGTTGACATCAATGACAATACCAACTGCACATACTTGCAACAATACATGTAGTGTGAATGCCAAAATAACATTCTTTATGTAGGAAAACCAGATTAGGTTGCAAATTTCATGCAACTCAAATAAATTCAAAAGAAAATTTTGCATTCTAAGGTACAAAGCTATAATCAAGACAATTTTGGTCTTTGTGGAGTATTTCGGTGCCTTTTTGGGTTTTGTTCTATACATAACATCAATTTTGAGGTATCTCCATATTAGGGGGAGTATTGGTTTTAGAATCCATATAAATAAGCGGGAGTTCATACAAGTTTTGGGCTAATATAACTAAGAAAATTTTATGTCCTTTTCCCTTGATGTCAAAGGGGGAGAGATGCATATGTGTGCTGCCATCAATGACAGGGTGATCCCACAATACTGGTTTACAATTTTTGGCCAAACAAGACATTGAACTGATTTTTTTTAACTAAACCTTCACTTTCGAGCACCTATAGCGGCTAAACCATGAGGAATTTGAAGATGATGCAAACTAGTGATTTGTGATATTTTTTTGTAGATTCTAAATATATTTTTTCAAAATTTATGGAATCGGATTGCACTTTTTTTCTATCTCCTTCAAAAACTAGTTTTTAACAGTAAACACCATTTTTACGTTACTAGCTAACACATAAATTTTTTCCTATGAAGGATAAAATTCTATTTTTTTCAAATTTAGATTCGTTACTACGATATCTAGTGCATAGAATTGGTTTCGTAGCATTTCATTGAATATTTTTTTCTTAATTAAGTTTCAAAGTCAAACCAATTATAATTTAGACATGATTTACTGGCTAAAACATAACCTTTTTTGTATGTATCGAAATTCAATTTTATTTTTTTGTTTGATCAAGGACATCAATATCTAGTGCATAGATATTTTTTAGATATTTTTTTGATAATCTGCTATTTTTCCACATGTGAAGAATAGAGAGCTTGATTTTTGGTGAAAAACCTACATTCACAATAAATAAAAAATAAATATAATAATCAAATTAAATTTATTTAAAATTATACTTTTTGGGAAGCTTCTAATAAGAACTACATACTTACAAAAAATTATTTTAAATGAATTCATTTGAACCCCCAAAAGGTAAATCAAAAGTGGTTTTTTATCAACATTTTGATAGGTGTAAATGAGACTCCATTATAGGTATGGTTTAAAACTAGCGGGGTTCTATCCAAGGGGGTTTGATCTAAGGTGGTTTGATAGAACCCTCTTTAATTGGAATCCTTTAAATGGAACTTTTCAAGGCTTAAATCATTATATTTTCTAAAAATATGTGATTTCAACAAAAAAATAGGATCTCCCAGAAAGTGTAAACCACTATTGTGGGATCACCTGACAAAGGGGGAGATTGTTGGAAATAAGTGTTATCATTGATGTCAACTCAATATGAGCTAGCATTGATGTCAAATGTGCATGTTGAAGTCTATATATACTTAGGAGATTGTTGGTGTGCATAGTGCAAGTCAGCAGTGTAGTATAATGTTGAACGAGGATAAAATGATGATCAGTTTGATGACTATGTATGTTACAGAGGCAAGTACATATGCCTTGATTTACATACAATATGTTTACATTGATTGATGTACCACACATGAAGATAAGTTGTAATTTTTTTAAGGCATTCACAGTGCACACTCTAAGTTAGAGTCATGGTATTCTGGTCCACATCCTTTCACTAAGCAAGATTTAGTCTTGCGGTTCAAATGATATGTTGTTAAAGCTATGAAGGTGCTATATCTAAGAAATCAAATCATCACACCTTCTACAGTGAGAGTTACATGTAACAGTGTTCTGACATGTACCTTGATAGAGGAAAGTAATAATGAAATCTTGGTGGAATGCTTTGTGTTCTTTCAGAAGTGAAGGGATAACCATGTGGTTTTGTAAACATGTTAAAAAATGATAAAATCATATTAATTAGTAGAATCATGTGTTTTTTTTGATCCACAAGTTTTTTTTTTAATAACAGTGTGTCATAGTTTGCTCAAATGCTTTGTTCTTGTATATTCAATGGGTCTCTCCTCTTGCACCATCATATGATGATTAGTTTCTTTAGGACAAGGTTGAGGAGATATTATGCATGTGCTTCAATACTTACATCTCGGTCTGCATGATGGTTTTGGTCTCTCCCTGGGAGTGTAAAGGTGAAAAGATGATAGTCTTGGAAGTATTATCATTATTTGGGCCGACAAGCTTGTATCTGTCATCAACGGTCGATCCTAATTAAGTAATCTTGTTTTATGACATGGTTGGGTATTGAAATGTCATGTGCTAATCCATAATTGTTTCTCTTACAATGATTATACATAATTGGAGCTGGCCAATGAGATATCAAGTGTTTCCTTTAAAGGTCATCTTGGAGCCGACCTAATAAAGGTTTTGAGTTGTTGTGAAGGATATATAGAAGATCAAATTCATTTGTGTAAATAATAATTCATATTAATTGATGATAGAGAAGAATGAAAAATATGGAGTGTCTAAAATCAATGTGAAGGGCTAATTGTGCGAAATAGTGACTACAAAATCAACATGTGTTAGATTCTTCTTCATAGCAGTTCATAATCAATTTTCACATTCTAATTTTCATGTATCCTACTTTGAGACTGTGAGTCTCATAAAGTCCTTTGTATCTTTATCTAAGGTTGTATTCCTTAGTCTGCAAGTCCACGGGCAGTAAGCCTTAAAAAAATATAATTCTTGTTAGCAGTGAGCTACATATATTGTGAGTTAATCCTTACCATGGTTTTCCCTCATTAGGTTTTCCACGTAAAAATATTGGTGTCTTTATTTGATGCATGTATTCTCTTCTATTATTTTCAGTTAATGTGATCTACAAATAGAATGATTAAGTTATAATATATGATGATTCAACTGTCCCCTCTCAACACATCATTCTCTTGAACAACTTTCGATTAGTCACATTGGCACAACACAGAGCAATGACGAGCATGGAGTGTGGTTTCCTAAGGAAATTTAAGAACCTAAAGCCTATGAATGATCTCTAATGGATAATGGACTTTGATGCATCCCCTGATGTTGTGTGAGGGTTTCAATTAATCTCTTGTTTAAAATTTTCCATCTCTATGTTTATTTCTTTACTTGATGTTTTAAGGTTATGCTCTTTTTTGGCCTCTCTATGCCTCTCCTCGATTACATGGGAAATTTTGTATGTGTTTTGGTCCCTTGGCCACACTTATACTATAAGATTCTATGATAATCCTATGTATTTTCACTTTCTTTTAATATTAATTGTTCAGGATTTTTGCCTTTAATCTAAAAAATAATAATTAGTGAATGATACATAGTATACATACTTACCAATGGATTGAATATCTACAAGACCAAACACATCATTATGTGTCACCTCCAAAATATCCTTTTCTCTTGTGCTTCCAAGTTTAAACAACACACTATTATATTTTCATAGCACACAATTCTCATAAAAGTAAATATTAAAAAATGAATAAGAACTTCCACCATATCTTTACCTATCAATGTTTTTACACAAAACCTAAGATGCCACAATAACCTCGATTTAGATGCATTTAAATTAGCACAACCAAATAAAGTTTATGTATCCAACCTATATATAGTACCATATTGCACCCCATTTGTAAGAACCAAACTACCCCTCCAATTCACAACCTTTACCATAAAATTTGACATGTATTCCCAAGTTATCCGTTTTAATCATAGATATAAATTTTTTATCCAAATCTAAAATGTGTAGAATATTTAAGAGTATTATAACTCAACCATGCATGAAGAAAAATTCCACCTTTCCTCAACCAACTATCTTCAAGGAGCTATTATCATTGAGGAACACCTATCCTTCATCACACTTATTATAATCTAAGAACTAGTACCTATGTGGTATCATATGAAAATAAAAAACTTAGTCAATCAATTAGGAATTATCATCAATAAAATTAGTAGGGATAAATGCATCTCTAATAAATTTATCATTGTTAGAAGACCTATCAGAAGAATTATCCTTGTTAGACTTGAAATAATTCTTTAGGAAAACTTTCTTACCATAAGATATTTTACCTTATCTTTAGAATTCTTATCTCCATCTTTATTCTTACCTTTATTCCCCTTAGGCCTACCACTAACAACTAGGGCATCAAAATAATTATCATCCATGGAAATTTTCCTAATTTATTCATTTAACAGTATGTCAACAATATTTTATAGGCTCAATGATATAATATTACTAAGTATACACAAAGTAAATTTTTACCATGAATATGATAAGGAATAAAGTAATGCAATGATCTTGTTCTCTTCATCCATCTTGACTCCTAATGACATAAGTTGATTTAAAATAATAGTAAAGCTATTTAAGTGATAAGATATTGAGTTTCCCTCCCTCAATTTTCAGTATAACTTTATTTAAAATATTTTTTTAAACATATTCTTAGATGCACATAACTTTTTAGAAATTGATTTTTTTATCTACTCCTCAAATACATTCATCAACACATAATTTAGCAAAAATAATGGGATATTACTTATTTTTTTCTTATCTAATTTTAATCAATATTTATCAAACATACTTGATGGTTTGGTTGAATACTTAGATATCACAATCCACTAATCTCTCTCCACTAAAATATCATCCATCTTCAGCTTCTACAATTCAAATATTTATTAGTTGAATCTCTCAATTTCATACCTCGACATACTAGCCATATATTTAATATTGTTATACTTTTTCATAAAGTTCTTCAAAGTTTTATTTTGTGTCTAGTTATAAAATAACTTCAAAGAACCAAATATAGTAAGGTTTACCACTACACATGTTAGGTTTTGGATTAAAAATCTAATAGTAACCACCCAAGTACCAACCTACACTCTACTACCATTTTTTTGGGATTTCAACTCTATTGTAGATTACTAATAGATTGGGATGAATAAGATTAATATAAATTATTTAAATAACAACCATAGATAACTAAAAAATCTATCTAAAAACATGTATGAAATCAAATGGAACAATATGCATCCACAATATTGCACACAAGAGTCAAATATTTAGGTGGGAACCCTTTCAAGATAAAACCCGCCACCAAAATATATTCATATAGTTTTATTATTTAGAATTGGTTAGGATTGAATACACCAAGGTCTTTGAACTTTTATAGTCTCAATATATAGCATACTTCGTATATAATAATTCTAATTACACATCAAATAATTTTTAATCTAATTCTATCAATATTTTTAATATCTAACCATGGTGGATTCACATGAGTTTTTATATACACATATTCATGTGGATGCCAATTGTCTAATTTTCCATCTAACCCAAGGAATACTAAAATTTGTGTAACCATAATCCAATCATACATGAAATAATCATACTACATAAATCACAAAGCATGATGTATCTATTTTGATATTCACCTTGTATACTCTACCATTATTGCAACTATGAATCAATAGTTAGAACCTTAATATTGTTTACATACATACATATTTGTAGTATATCCAACACAACTAGCTCTTTTATTTTAGTATCTCACACAAAAATAAAAATTATTCTAACTACTTATGATACCTTGTTTTATCTTACAAAATGTTAATATGCTAATATTAGATTATGTTGCATGAACCCCAATTCTACTACAAGTGCTCTTTCATCACTATTCATGTATCCAACAAACACCTATTTCACATGCAGTTGTGTGTTCTCCTTCTAGATGACTTATGGTTTCTATCACACCACCAATGTATGTAGACAAACTATTTATATTGTACCAAAATTTACCACCATATCATTACCATATGTAATTCAACATACTTGTTTTACCATAGTGCGTGAAAATTCACCACAACTCACTATAATGTGCTATGTAAATAAACTCATCTCACAAGGACTCTCTACAAATTAATATCACCTAAGTACCAACAATAAAAACCTAGAAAGGCCATCCTTCACGGTTTTTAAAAACATACATATTAATAGCTAACATAATATATGTACTTATTTTGATTCTCAAAAGCAACCAATGTATGCTCTCACTTATGAGATAAAAATATACACTCAAAAAATTAAAATGATCCTTCAAGCTATAAATTTCCAAGGGATTTTCCATCTTAGAAGACAAAAATTGATAATAAATTAAAAATTAGGTTGAAAAATTTAGCTGGATTCATTGATAAGTTTCATAAATAATTAAGGAATTTACTTCATACAAAATTTGACCATACCCAGTTAGTTATGTATGCTACGAATCTACCACTTTTCTATTTATTTCCCAAAGAAGATTTAGTACCATTAAGAAACAATTTCATGCCAATTAAATTTCTTTCTATCTAATATATTGTTCAAAAAATTTAATAATTATTATCTATGTCACCATCAAGACACTCCAACTAAAATCCATGTCACCAACACTCAATATTTATTTGTTTGACAATAGCTATGACTCAAGTGAGTGCAAGATGACCTTACCAATCGATGTTCATATTTCAAGGACCCTTATTAATCAAAACTTGGTGAAACCTAAGTTGAGTAGGCTTTGATCATTCAGAAAATAGTAATATTCATTATAGTATTAACACTAACTATGTAATTATTAAAAAATGTTGTTGTTGGGAATAGGATGCCATTTAATTGCATTCTAATCATATTTCATGTATCTCCTAAGTCCTTGGAATGTGTTACACAACACTAGGATTAGGAAGAGATTAGTTTGGAATGAAATAAACATTTAATTTGACATTTGTAGTTATTTCTCAATGATAGGAGCATGCGGGATGCCTTGGGAGAGCTCCTAAAAAATAGGAGTACATGGGCACCTACATGGGAGATGTGACACATCTTGGTTCAGTTAACTGGTTCATGAATTGAGTACACTTCAAAAATGCATCTTGGTTACTGCAAAATAGGGATTTTGATTTATGCATGTTGAGTTCCTATAAAATAGAGATTGAGGTTTAGTTCAATTATGTTTAGTTTAGTTATGTTATGTTATGTTTCAGTTATCTTCAGTTGCATGTTAGTTAATTTTAGTTGACTTGAGTTGCATGGACATATAACAGGTGGATACATTCAGTTAACAGATGGAGGACCATGCATATGTTTCAGTTAAACAAAGTTAACTTGGGCCCACCTTGGGTGCCTAAGTTGGAATCTTTGAGTTACAACTATTGCATGAAAAATATATTTATAATGCTCAGTTAAGTGGGAACCAGTTTGGGTGCCTACTTTGAGGATGAGATTACATAAGATATTTTTGACAACTACGAGGTTAACGCTTCAGTGTTGGGTACCAAATTTGAGGGAGACTCATGTTTTACTTATGCATGCATGTTTGAACTCAACTTGGCAACCCTATGAATGATTTTTCTCAAGAGGCTTTGTGATTATATATTTGATAACTCTTATGAGTTTGAAAGCAAGAATATTGTCTATTATTGCAGCATTTGTATGAGAGAGTTTTGTGAGAAAATATTGCAGGTTGTGAAGAAGTTTTGTTGAAGAACAAGGAAGCATATCAAGGAGAATTGAATCAGTGTTATTGTAACTTATTCAAAGGTTAAGTAATACAAGCAAGACCAAATTTTGGTGGAGTTTTTTCCCGAAAGGGTTTCTCCACGTACATGTTGTGTCCTTTCTATTTTGTCTTATATTTATTCTACAATCTTCTATTTACTTTCTACAACATTAAAATTGATCTAATTCAAGATTAATCATACAAAAGGAATTGTGACAAAGAATACTAAAACTGAATCTACAGTCACACAGGATTTACAAATTTTAAGCTACATTTTTACTACAGTTTTACCTTCATTCTCAACATGTGGTATCAAAGCTAATGGTTGGGTAGAGTTTGGGATGCCTTTCTCTTACAAGTTTGAAGGTTTTTTGGCTGTAGTGGGAGTTTTTAATATTGTGTTGATTTCTGATTTGAAAAATTAGTGTGTTGCAATGGGTTCTACTTCTCGTTTAGATATTGAAAGGTTCAATGGATTTGGGTATGATATGTGGAAATTAAAAATGGAAATATCCTTGAAGAGAGAGATAAGTGGTTAGTTGTAGGTAATAAGACAAGGACACCTTCATCAATGTCAGATGAGGATTGGACTAAACTTGATAAGAAGGCAAGAGGAACCATAATATTATGTCTTGTTGATGTTGTTCTCTTGAATGTTTCGGATGAAAAGACCACATTTTATATGTGGAAGAGGATAGGTGATATCTATCAAACCAAAATCCTTACTAATAAGTTGTATTTGAAAAGATAGTTATATTCTTTAAAGATGAAAGATGGTGATTTTGTTGCACATCATTTAAATACTTTTAATTTGATTATGAGTCAGTTAACATATGTAGATATAAAGCTAGAAGATGAAGATAAATGCATTTTTTTACTTTGTTCTTCACTAGAATCTTGGGAAAATCTAATTGTTGCTATCAACGGTAGTGGTGCAGATCACAAGATGGAAAATATAATTCCTACTCTCCTATCAGAGGAGATGAGGAGGAAGTATAAAACAGGCTCCCAAGATGCCTTGTTTGTAAGAGGTAGTCCTAAGGAAAAGGAACCTAAGGCATGGAAGAAAGGAAAGGGTAAGTATAAAGGACAGTCTAAAACCCCTGGTAAGAGTAAGGTAAAGTGTTGGAACTATGGGAAACCAGGACACATAAATAAGGATTGTAAGAGAAAGAAAAAGACTTCTGATGCTTCTACTAAGAAATCCTTAGATGATGGTAATGATGCACTGATTATTTTATGTAAAAATTTTAGTGATGAATCTTGGATTGTTGATTCAGGTTGATCCTATCATATGACTCCTAACAAGGAGTGGTTCTCAAAGTATATTGAATATGATGGAGGAAATGTCTTCTTTGGAGATAATAACACAACAAAGATTATGGGCAAAGGAGAGGTAAAGTCATGTTTTAGTGATGGTAGGGTTAATACCCTTAATGATGTTTTATATATTCTAGGACTTGCTATAAATCTAATTTATGTATCTAAGTTCAATGATTCTGAAATGCATGTGACATTTGATAAAAGTGGTTGTAGATTGGTGAAAGGGAATATGGTGGTTGCTAAAGGATCTCAGATTGGAATTTGTTTAAGCTGAATACCTCCAATTTGAATAAATCAACCAATTTAACTGAAGCTGAAAATACATGTATGTCATGGTACCATAGATTGGGCCACATAGGTGAAAAAGGTCTTAGGACCATTCTTAATAAGAAATTGGTTGACGATATTCCTGATTATAATATTGGCAAAAAAGATTTTTGTGTTCATTGTGTGTTTGGAAAGCAATCTAAATCTTCATTTCCTAAAGGAAAAAATAAAGCTAAAAGATTATTAGAGATTATTCACTCAAATGTTATGGGTCTTGTGGATATTGACTCTATTGGAAAATCTAGATATTATGTCACATTTATTGATGATGTCTCAAGATACAATTGGATTTATTTTATGCATAAAAAATTTGATGTATTCAATAAGTTTAAGGAATTTAAGGCTTTAGTTGAGAAACAATTAGATCATAAGATAAAAGTGTTGAGATCAGATAATGGTGGTGAATATTATTCTAAGGAATTTGATGATTGTTGTAAGCATGCAGGAATTGTGAGACAAAAAAATACTCCATATACCCCTCAACAAAATGGTGTAGTAGAGAGGATGAATCGAACCTTAATGGAAAGAGCTAGGAGTATGTTAAAGTAGTGCTAAGCTAGATCGGTCCCTTTGGGCCGAGGTGGTATGTACTTCTTGTTATTTAATCAATAGATCTCCTAGTTCATCTATTGAAAATAAAAAAACCTTATGAAATGTGGTTAGGTAGGAAACCTAGTGTTGCACATTTAAGGATCTTTGGTTGTGAGGCTTTTGTTCATGTGCCTAAAGAAAAGCGGTCTAAGTTGGATCCAAAAGCACATAAATGCATATTCATAGGTTATGGTGAAAATGTAAAAGGTTACAAGCTTTGGAATCCTCTAACCCAAAAGATTACTTTGTCTAGAGATGTGATTTTTTAGGGAATTTAGAGCTAACACTCGAGAAGAACAACCGAAGGAGAAGGATACTTCTTGAATAGTGCATTTTGAGACAAAAACTGAGAAGCAAGAAGATAAACATGTCGAAGAACAATTGGATGGATTGGATGAGGAGAGTTCACATAGTTCGTCAAATATAGATGCTCCAGATGAGCATATTGAGGAACAAGAAGAACCTTCTTTGAGAAGATCCACAAGACAACGAAATCTCGTTGATAGGTATAGCCCACCTAATTTTCATTGTATATTTGATTTGTTGAGTATTAATGATGAACCAAATTCTTATAGGGAAGCTTTGTCTTCAGATGAGAACAAGCTTTGGTCATAAGCTATGCATGAGGAAATGGATTCCTTGAATGCTTGTGACACATGGGATCTTGAGAGTTTTCCCAAAGAAAGAAAGGTCATTGGTTGTAAATGTTGAAATGCACAAGACAACTGAGAGGGGGGGGGGGTGAATTAGTTGTATCAAATTACTTTACTTATAAACTTAATCTTTTACCTTAACTCCAATCTATTATTAAGTGTAAACATGAAATGCAAATAAAAAAAAGAAAACACCAAAGATACCATATTTACGTGGAAAACCCAATGAGGGAAAAACTACGGTAAGGATTAACTCACAATATAGTAGTAATGCAATACCAGATACAAAGGCTCACTGCTAAAGGGCTCAATGCCCAAATACAAAAGGCTCACTACCCAGATTAAGGGCTCACTACCTTGAGAAGGACTCACTATCTAGAAAGGAGGCTCACTGCCTACATAAAAATAGAAAAGAGATAAATGAAGATCCACCACTAGGGTTCCACACATTCACAACTTCATTAGAAGATTGTAGATACCATCAGCTCACTGCTTTTAGGAATCTAACACCTTAAAGTACTGTTGCCTCAATTCACTCTTCCACACTCTACTTTTCACACTTCTTCACACACTTCTCTTTCTGGAATCAAATGATGGATGGATATGAAATTCACCACAACTTGATTTGCTTTTATACCATCTTCAACCTTAGAAACATTCACCAAGGTTAGTTATACAATTTCAAATTCAAACTAGGTTGGCTACTCAACATTCCCATGGTGGATAAGAATGTGAGAGGACCAGTTACATATTTAGTTTAGGACCCAAACAACATCCTGGATCACACACACACTTTCTCAAATTGATGCAAAGGCTTAATGTAACGTGTAAACACAAGGTTGGCCAAACCTAATGAAAACACAAATAATCTTTGAAGTACATGCATCTCTAGCAAGATAATCAATGTGGATTATTCAACACACTTAATTAGAATTTTTACCATCTCTGAGAACACCTTAGGTACATCCGCAACAATTACAACAAGCTTGATTTGTAGAGAACTCGTCACTAGTCCAACCAGAACAACCAACAAAAACATAGGAGCTCTAGAGTAGGTCTTTCGGAGTGCCAAACCACAAGAAACTTTGTCAGAACCCATAAAACATCAGAAAGATTCATCTCCCAGATCCACAAGATCTAAAACTGGATATTAGAAGACTACGAAATCAAAACATTTCTCTCAATCCACAAACAAATAGTTCTGGAAAACCAGTTCACACACCGGTGAACATATCTTCTACTCTCCATCAACCCATAAACTAAATTCAAGATATACAAACCATTGAAGGTTATGAACATACTTACATATATGCACAAGAATAAGATCAACATAGGAGAAATGCAGAGCACACTCAGAGAACACTTCAACACTGATTTCATTGTTTCTCAAGTTTTCTCAAAAGAACTTTGAAAAAACACAACTACCACTTCATAAATATAGCTCCATGTATTCTAAGCACTTTTATACCATCTACAATAACCTGAACTGTGTTGACATCAATGACAATATTAACGAAAACACCACCAACCACATCCATACTTGAAACAATCTCCCCTTTTGTCATTGATGGCAACACATGATGTGAAAAACCATCAAAGATAACATACATGCTTTTCAGAAGCGAAAACTTGCCAAGCATAAAATTTTCACATGATTCTCTCTCCCCCTTTGACATCAATGGAAAATGGAATTATTTCCATATAAATATTTGTTCACTCTCCCTTAGGAGTACACCCACATCACATACTGCAACAATGCACTTCTCTACTCCCCCTGAGGAGTAGACCTCAATCACCAGTCCAAAACAAAAAGTTTATGAATCCACTGGACTGATGCACCTCCATGTGCACTTAGTGTAAAGAAGGAGGAGAAGAAACCCCTAAATTCCATCTAAGATACTCAAAAGTATCCTTCGAAAGGGCCTTAGTGAATATGTCTACAACTTGCCCCTTGGTAGGTACATATTCCCGTCTAACTTCATTCTACAATACCTTCTCCCTCAAGAAGTGATACTTGATGGATATGTGCTTTGTTATTCTTTTGTGTAGCTCTATTAAGACATCTTGATGCATAATGACCAATATTTCCACAACTGAAACACTTAAAGGGAAACTTACCTTTGTATTTACCAGTACCTTTCTTCAATCTCCTTGTGAAATTTTCTTCCAGATCTTCTGTATCATCATCATCCAGATCATCTTCTATATTCATTGACTTAAATGTTGTTTCAATATTCTCCTTATCTCTTGCAAATTTTCTCATTTCAAATGCAGTCAGGACACCAAATAGATGCTCCTTAGTAAATGTCTTTGATCATATTTTTCTTCAAGAGTAGAAACTTTGTCACTATAATTTTCTGGTAAGGTCGTCAATATTTTCTCAATTATATCTTCATTTTTCATGGTACCACCTTGATTCTTGATTTATGTTGCTATAAGTTCAACTCTCTGATAATAGCTTACAATGTCTTCTCCATCTTCCATTCTCAAGTTCTCAAATTTTTGCTTAGCAGTTATTTTCCATCACAACTTTACTCTATCATTCCCTTCATAAATTTCAATTTTGTCAATACTTCATGAGCAGTAGCCAAAGAAATAAATTTCGTTCTTTCATTTTTAGATAAAGCACTAAAGATAGCATACCTTTCTCTTTCATTCTCTTCAAAAGTTGCAATCTCATAAGTAGAGGAAGGACTAGCTGCTTGTATCACATACTTTGTCTCCAAAGCTTTCTAGGTATTGAAACTAAGTGAAATCAAATAACTTCTCATCTGTTCTTTCCAGTCATTGTAATTAGCTCCATAAAAAATAGGAATTTGCAAAATGTGCACCATCTGATCTACCTCAAGTAGTTAAGCTTTTCACTGAGGAACCAGAGCTTTGATACCAATTGTTGAAATGAACAAGACAACTGAGAGGGGGAGTGAATCAGTTGTATCAAATTACTTTACTTATAAAATTAATATTTTTACCTTAACTCCAATCTGTTATTAAGTGTAAACATGAAATGCAAATAACATAAAGAAAACACCAGAGACACCAGATTTACATGGAAAACCCAATGAGGGAAAAACCATAGTGAGGATTAACTCACAATATAGTAATAATGCAATACCGAATACAAAGGCTCGCTTCCAGAGGGTTCATTGCCCAAATACAAAAGGCTCACTACCCAGATTAAGGGCTCAGTACCTTGAGAAGGACTCACTGTCCATAAAGAAGGCTCACTACCTACAAAAATAATAAAAGAGATAAATGAAGATCCACCACTAGGGTTCCACACATTGGCAACCTGATCAAAATATTGTAGATGCCATCAGCTCACTGCTTTCAGGAATCTAACACCTTAAAGTACTGTTGCATCAATTTTCTCTTCCACACTTTGGTTTTCACACTTCTTTGCACACTTCTCTTGCTTGAATTGAATGATGGATGGATATGAAATTCACCACAACTTGATTTTCTTTTATACCATCTTCAACCTTAGAAACATTCACCAAGGTCTGCTATACAATTTCAAATTCAAACTAGGTCGGCTACTCAACATTCCCATGGTGGATAAGAATGTGAGAGGACCAATTACATATTTAGTTTAGGACCCAAACAACATCTTTGATCATGCACACACTTTCTCAAATCGATGCAAAGGCTTAATGTAATGTGTAAACACGAAGTCGGCCAAACCTGATGAAAACACCAATAATTTTTGAAGCACACATATCTCCAGAAAGATAATCACACGTGGATTATTGAACATGCTTCATCAGAATTTTTACCATATTTGAGAACACCTTAGGTACATCCACAAAAATTACAACAATCTTGATTCACAGAGAACTCTTCACTAGTCCAATCGAACCAGCCAACAAAAACATAGGAGCTCTGGAGTAGGTCTTTCAGAGTGCCAAACCACAAGAAAATTTGTCAAAACCCATAAACCATCAGAAAGAGTCATCTCCCAGATCCGCAAGATCTGAAACTGGATATCAGAAGACTGTGGAGTCAAAACATTTCTCTCAGTCCACAAACAAATAGTTCTGGAAAACTAGTTCACACACCGGTGAACATATCTTCTACTGTCCATCAACCCAAAAAATAAAGCTCAGGATATATGAACCATTGAAGCTTATGAACACACTTACAGATTCACACAGGCATAAGATCAACATAGGAGAAATGTAGAGCACAATACCAGAGCACACTCAGAACACACTTCAACACTACTTTCATTGTTTCTCAAATTTTCTCAAAATAACTTGGAAAAAACACAACTACCACTTCAGAAATATAGATCCATGTACTCTAAGCACTTCTATACCATTTGCAACAACCTGAACTGTGTTGACATAAATGACAACATTAATGAAAACACCACCAAACACATCCATACTTGCAACAGTAAATGGATCTTTAAAAAGAAAATTGGAGCAGATGGTAATGTCAAAAGGTACAAGGATAGATTAGTAGCCAAGGACTACTCCTAGAGAGAGGGAGTTGACTTTAATGAAATCTTCTCTCCTGTTGCTAAATTAACTTCTATTAGATTCTTTTTATCTATTTCTACTACTTCTGAATTTGAGATAGAGCAAATGGATGTGAAAACTTATTTTTTGCATGAGGATCTTGATGAGGAGATTTATATGAAGAAACCTGATGGTTTTGTTGTAAAAGGAAAAGAATCTTTGGTTTGCAGGTTAAAGAGATATTTATATGGATAATAAATAGTCACTAAGAATGTGGTACTAGAAGTTTGATGCTTTTGCATTAATAATTGGTTATGTTATGAGTGAGGAAGATCATTGTGTTTACATGAAGTTTATTGATGATCAACTTTTAATTATTATCTTCTATGTTGATGACATGTTGTTTATTGGTAACATCAAGGTAATGATCAAAGAATTGAAAGCACGACTCTCTAACACATTTGAGATGAAAGATCTAGGGGCTGCAAAATATATCCTTGGTATGGAGATCAACAGATATAGAGGTAACATAAAGCTTTGTTTAAGTCAAAGCAACTATGTTGATACTATTTTGAAACAGTTTAACATGTAGGATAGTAAACCGATTAATATTCCTTTACCAGTTGGCACAAAGTTAAGTTTAGACATGAGTCCTAAATCTGATTTTGATTGAGGAAATGTCTAAGATTCATTATGCTAGTGCAGTTGGTAGTTTGAAGTATGCAATGGTCTGTACAAGGCAAGATATAGCCCAAGCACTGGGAGTTCTAAGTAGGTTTATGTCTAACCCTGGTAAAGAACATCAGAATTATGTTAAGAGGGTGTTTAGATATTTATGAGGTACTTCTGATTACTGTTTGGTTTATCATGGTGCTAATGATATTGATATTATGCATAGATCATTGGACATAAAGGGTTTTGTTGATTCAGATTGGGCAGGAGACCTGGATAGTTGGAGGTCAACAAGTGGTTATGTGTTTTCTTTGTTTGGAGCTGTGGTAAGTTGGATGAGTAAGAGTCAGCCCATGGTTGCTTTGTCCACCATAGAAGCAGAGTACATGGCTGCTACACATGCCTCCAAAGAGGCAGTTTGGTTACAGAGACTTGGGAAAGGTATTGGTTTTAATTGCAAGCAAATTAAACTTGAATGTGAGTCAAAGTGCTATTTGTTTAGCCAAAAATCCTATGTATCATGCTTGTACTAAGCATGTTGATACAACCACCCCAGAACTATCTCTTCCCACCCCACCAACACCAGCATGCCCAAGGTTACCTCTTGCAAACCCATTTGTGTTGATTTTCAAGACCCTGATGGGAGGAAGCATCAAATGTCCTCCCCTGAAGACCTTCCCTCTAGAGCACCTGCCTCACCCAACGTTGGGCCTTCCAGTACTACCAATAGAAATCCTTAGATTAGGAATTACTCTAGTATCCGTAGGGTACACTAGTACTAAAAAATCACATTTAGCATGCACAGTCTCTTGCAAAGCCCCAAGAATGCAAGCCAAAACTTGGCCCACCAGTAACTTTCTGTCCAAAAAGATTCTTCGGTTGCGCTCCAGCCAAATCTGCCAAATAATTAGTGCATACACCTAAAACCAGTCAAGATAATCAATTAGTTAAATACAAGTTATTTAATTAATAAACTCCTTTTAATTCATCTACTTATAAATAAATTGAACAATTTATTTATATAGTTTTCATTTCTTAAATTATTTCTAAAATTATCTTCTTCTAAATTTAATTAAATAAACAAATCTAACTAATTTGTTTTATTTGATTAATTCCCTCTCATTAAAATTTAATTTTGTCACATTTCTACATATTCTTCTAACCTCCTTCCACCTCATCTGTCACCTTAGCATGTGTCAGATGAATTTAAATATTTCTATTTTCTAAATAGGAATTTCTATCAACAAACTCCTAACAAGATTGGAGACACATGGCTTCTTCCTCCCTTTGATTCTCTTCAACACTTGGAAAAGTGCTATTTTGAAGGGGACATCCTCCATGATTCTCTCCAACTTTCTCTTCCTCTACCATTGATCTCTCCGGATCATAATCTTGACTGTTGAATCTTGCCACATTACAATATGCCTTGGAAATCCTATAAATGCAGCCTCATCCTCCAACTTTTGATAACACATTTTGATAAAACTTACTCTAGAGGAATCATACTATCATTTGGAGAGCATTGTCTTAGAATCGTTAGTTTTCATTTAGCATTTACATTGTAGTATTGTTATAATGGAAAATTCCTTTTGTAGAATCATAGCATTGCATTAGTGTTATAGAATTTATTCCAACATTGCATTTAGAATTATCTCACCATTAGAAATAATCTTTACATCATTTACGCAACATTAATTTCATCCATCATTTAACCTTTTATATCCAGGAAAAATACAAAAAAATGTTAATGTAGGCATTTAGCTTTGTATTTCATAAATCTTCTCATTTCTTTGGTTTCCATATGATAAATTCATGTGCAACACATAAATAAATATGATAGAATCCATGAATTTGAAGGTCCTTAAGATTAGAGAGAAATGAAATTATTTTAAAGAGTAGATATAGCATATTGTCTTGTTATTTCAATCTCTTTCATGTAAGATATTTCATTGATGTGCGTTGGATTTAAAGCCAAGTGATTTTCACCTGGGATATAAGTGTGGGTACTTGGGGAAAGTTCAAGTATCACGAGGATTGTTCCGAAAAGAATGGAAAAAATGGTCTCTCGTCATATGGATGATCCCCCACAAACGGAATGCCTATACTAGAACCCTTTTGTTATATTAAGCCAAAATCCTTTTTCTATTTGCTGGTGCAAGAAGTATAACCTCTGAAGCCGTCCCATATTCTTGTGGCTTTTGGTAGAAATGATAAGTTTGTCATGGGAGATTCATTAGGACTGAAGCTTGGCTAACCTGAGAAGTGAGTGCCATGGAGGGGATCCATCATGGTCAAGCTTCTATTCATTCACCAAAAGTAAGCACAATTGGACTAAAAATCCAAGTGGGAATCCGATAAATACTATCCTACACAGCCTTAGGAATTGTAATTGTTTGATGTGTCTTACATGTGTGTTTTAAAACAAATTTAAAAAAAAAACATTAGACACAGAAATGTACAACCACTGATTAAGAAGAACATTCAATCAAACAATCAAATTCCCTGCCAGAAAACCAAAAAAATCAATCAAACTATCAAAAACAGAGAATATTTTTCAGATTAGCACATCCATTGACTATTCTAGCGCATACAGTCCATATTTCAATGCATCCATTGACTGTTTCTGGCACATGCCTTCCATATTTTAGCGTATCTGTGCCATTCTGTAGCACATACCTTCCATATTAAAGCGCATTGATTGCTTGTTCTAGTGCATACATCCCATGTTCTAGAACATATGTGCCATTCTATAATGCATACTAGTAATATTTTAGCACATATGTGTCATTCCTTAGTGCATTTGTGCAATATTTCAGCGCATGCATACCCTGTTTTAGCACATCCAGTAAATCCAAAACTAGAGAGCTAAATTCACCATTTGTCCGAATTTTAAACTCACTAATCAGGATCCTTTTCAAAAAAAAATCATTCCTTGGTCATACCAAATTCTTAAACTTGTTGAAACTAGAATTTAAAATTGAAAATCCTTTACCTAAGCTTTGATCAAACATCTAAAAGTGCCTCATCATCACACCCATCTTTGATTAGTAGTTGAGTTTCACCATCAAGATTCATCATCCTTTATCAAGATTTATCATCCTTCATCCCAAAAAAAACGTTGCATAATCAAATTTAACTTAGTCCTCTTGGCACTCCTAAACAACGATTAAAGATTAGTACATTTTCATCACTTGTATGCCTGTTCAAACAAGATCCCAAAGACAAAAACTTGCATAAAGTTTCATCTTTTCCAAGTATCCTCGTGCTATACCAGAAAAGGAAAAGATGGAAGTGTTCATTGATAATTTAAATGGGGATATGAGCTATAGGCTTGAATTGCAATGTCCACCTACCTTTGAGAAATTTATTGAAAATGGAATCAAAATCAAAGAAGATTTGGTCAATAGAGGAGTCTTGAAAATTTACAATGAAAATAACTCAGAAAATTCCTCCAATAATTATAACAACCATGATAAACCAAAGTTTTGGAAAAGAAACAAGAATACTAATAATGATACTTCAATTGAAACACATAATGCCAAACTAGTCTTTAATCTATCGGGAATCACACCTAAGACCAACCAAAGCCCCAATCAAAACACCAATCAGAACGGTAACCAAAACAATGCTCCATATCGACCACCCCCATATCAAACTCCATCAAATCACAGTAGATTCACACCTTTGGGTCAATCACTAGAATCCGCATTGAAATAAATCCTTGTATAAAATCTTATCACTTTACCAAACATTTGAGGTTTTGAGCCAAAATTAAAATCGTCATAGTGGAATGATGCTCATTACTATGAATTTCATCGGTGCAAAGGCCATCTAACAAATAACTATATGCAATTAAAGCACAAGGTGTAATACTTGATCGAATAGATTATCATATAAATAGAAGGACCCCAAACAAATGCTGATCATGATGCATTCAAGAATCCCTTACCAAATTATGACAAAGTGGAATCCTCTACAATGAACAACAAAGGGAAAAATTTTAACTACATTCATGATACTACCATCTTCCATATTTCAGCAGTTGAAGATCAGACAAATGACATTAAGATCAATGACACTCAAGACATTGTTTCAGCCAACAATCAAATTAATGATGCTCCAATTCAACATAGACAAGACACCATCATAGATAAAAAGAAAATCAATGAAACCAACATCATATCCAATCAAGTCCGGCACCTCAAACAAGACATGGCTGCAATGGATAACCAAATTAATGTCATTAAAATCAAAGGGAAAGAAGACAACATACCTGTAAATGCAACCACGAGAGCACAATCCAAATATGTTATAAAAGGAAGCACATCCAAAACATCTGCTGCCCCGTCACATCAATATAACATTGTTGATCAACTTTAAAAGATCCCGGTGCAAATATCTATATTGGAACTCCTCAAAATTTCACCCGCCCACAAGAAAATTTTGGAAAAGTCCCTAGTGGATACAACAGTACCAACAAATTTAGAAGTTTGTACGTTCCAAGCCATGGTGGGGCATTTGGTTGCACCTTATTTCCTATCATTTTCATAAAATGATGACATATCTCTCACTCATCCCCATAACGCAACACTCCACATTGAAGTCTTAATACATAAAATTTGAGTCAAGTGTGTCCTAATAGATGGAGGATCCGGTCTCAATATATGTACTTAAAAGGCTGTGCATGCACTGGGATTCTCTAAGAATGCAATAGATTCAAGGAAAAAGATCACCATCAAAGCCTTTGATGACAAAGAAAGATATTCAAAGGGACTAATTGTGTTGACAATTCAGGTGGGGCTGATTCAAAAAGACATAATTTTCCAAGTTCTAAACAAAGACCTAACATATAATATACTCTTGGGTCATCCTTGGATCCATGAGATGTAGGCAGTTCCCTCGACTTACCATCAATATTTGAAATTCCCTTGCAATGGACAAGAGATTACCATTCCAGCTGACTCCAATAGTCCTCAGTATTGCAACACCCTCAAGTCGGTCTAGGATATTTTTGTGCCCCATAACAGAGAAGCTCTCACTTCCCCATCTGCCACCCCAAGTAGTTCAAGCCAATCAAATTCCTTGTCAAAATTGCTTGCCACATCCTCAAATGAAGAAATCCAACCAAGTTCCTCATCTAAATAGCCTAAGAAAAGGAAGAAGCTATCCCTTTTGCATCCACTAATCATGAAGCCTAGCTCAAAACTCTATCCAAACAATTTGAGAAAATGGTCCAAGTCAAAGATAAAGGCGTGGGTGAATCTTCTATTGAGCAATCCCTATGTCTTGCAATTATTTTCCCCAAAGTCTTATGGTCAACCATCAACCTCAACACAACAGTCCTCACAACCTATCACACTCTTTGATGGAAGATTCATAAAAGAAAGTACTCAAGCTAAAGAATCCAATGATAAAGATGTCCTAAACTGGCTTTACAAGGATGAAGCTGAATCTCAAGAAAAAATAGTTAATGTACAAACAACACAATATGGAAAAGGGTTTTCAATATTGGATAAAATGGGATATGAAGGACAAGGACCTATTGGTAAGAGAAAAGAAGGCATCGTAGAACCAATCCAACCCATCTTAACTCATCCAAAAGACAAGACATGACTGGGATATAAAGAGGAAACAAAAGAAGAAGCCACCCATAAGGTTGTTGAATGAATCCTACAACTACAAGCTAGCAATGATTATGAGTGGGATTCGTTATCTGAAGAGTCTTATCATGACAAGGGGATTGATGTGATACAAAACTATGCACCCATACATGAGGAGGGACAAAGTTCGGAGTTGAGACCACTTGAATTTGGATCATGACCTATCGATGGCTCAAGCGAAGATGATCAGACTCCTAGTGAGACAAATAATTTGGAGGAGAGTTACATCATAGACCTTGACATTTCTATCAGATTACTTGAAGACATTTCCATGAGGACCCTCACTGCCTCTAACTTAAACCAATCTGACGATTCCCTACCTCCAGTACATCTCGAACTTATCGATTGGGACCAAACCGAGCCTCTTGACATCCCTATCTTTTCAAATGATGATGCCATCATCAACTTCCTCTGTGCTAACAAACCTAAAACACGTTCCACCAGTGAATCTCAGAATGAAGCTTCCAATTAGGGGAGTGCTAAATCTCTCAACTGCAAAATGAATAACACAAAAATAGATCTAATGGTGAAAACCATTTTATGGTAGTATTAGATCAAGAAAAAGTAAAAATAAAGAGAGCATCCAACGGTGAAAACCTCTTTGAGGTGCTGAAGGATGAGAGATTTGACACTCTCCCCAAACACTTTCAAGAGAGATCAAAATTATTGATTGAGCCCACTCAATCCATCAACATTGGCACAACAAAAATAGTGAAGACTCTACATTTAGCAGCATCTCTGACAGAACAAGAAAAACCAAGCTTCACCAAATTCTTTGAAGAGAGAAAAATCAACTTTTCTTGGCCCTATGAAAACATGCCAAGGATAGATCCAAAATTAATCATGCATCATTTATGCTTACCACCAGGAGTAAAACTAGTGAAACAAAAGTTAAGAAAAATGCATCCTCATATTGCCCTCTTGGTGAAAGCATAACTGAAGAAGTTATTGGATGTAGGATTCATCAGACCTATTGATTATGTTGAGTGGATCTCCAATATTGTACCAGTGTCAAAACCTGACAACAGTATCCAAATTTGCACAGATTTTAGAGATCTCAATAAAGCTTTCCCAAAGGATGATTTTCCTCTACCCAACATAGACATCATCGTGGACCTAACAACAGGACATGCTATATTTCCACTCATGGATGGATTTTCAAGATATAACCAAATCAAAATTGCACATGAGGATCAAGATAAAACAACCCTCACATGACCATGGGGTACATTATGTTGGAACGTCATGCCCTTTGGACTGAAGAATGTGAGAGCTACTTATCAATGGGCCATGAGGACAATTTTCCACAATATGATGTACACATTCATGGAAGACTATGTAGATGATTTGTTGGTAGAATCATACACCAAAGAAGGACACCTAGAGATCCTAGACAAAATCTTCACCAGACTGGAAAAATTCAATGTACGACTTAATCCAAAGAAATGTGTATTCGAGGTGACATCTGTAAAACTCCTAGGATATATAGTTTTAGAAAAAGGCATTGAGGTAGATCCCATGAAAGTTAAGGAAATCATGTAAATTTTTCCTCCCAAGAACATTAGTCAGCTAAGATCACTCCAAGGAAGATTTCAGTCTATTTGAAGATTCATCTCACAACTGGCAGACAGGACCCATCCTTTCACTCACTTGCTACACAAAAATATTTCCTTCAGATGGGATGAGAAATGTGAAGCTTCTTTCAACCAATTGAAACAATATCTAATGATCCCACATATCTTAGTACCACCAACAGAAGGAAAACCACTCTTACTATACATAGAAACAATTGAGACATCATTGGGAGCTTTGCTTGCGCAAGAGGATTCAACAGGAAAAGAAAGGGTGATCTATTATATCAGCAGAACACTAAATGGCTATGAAATCAATTATACATCCATTGAAAATTCTTGTCTAGTAGTAGTGTTCGCCACTCAATAATTATGACATTATATGCTAACTCAAACCATCAAATTGATAGCCAAAATTGATCCATTGAAATATCTGCTCAATAAGGCAAATCTAACAGGAAGACTGGAAAAATGGGTAATGATATTGAGTGAGTTTGAAATCCAGTATGTCGACAGGAAATCCATCACTGATCAACTAGCTGAAGCACCATTACATGATGATCATCCTCTACACATTGAGTTTGTAGATGTTGATGTTATTACCATAACAAAAAAATATTGGATATATTATACTTCAATGGATCATACACTCAACATGGATCGGGAGTGCGAATTTTATTTTTCACTCCTCAATGGCATACCATTCAAAAATCATAAAGACTAATGTTCCCATGCACCAACAACATGGTGGAGTATGAAGCACTCATCATTGGCATCAAGATAGTCGTAGGATGCAAAATCACAGAGTTGCAAGTCTACGAAGATTCTCAACTGGTCATAAATCAAGTCAATGATGACTATTAGACAAAGGATGAAAAGTTGATGCCCTACAAAAGAATGATTGATGATTTTAAGAAATATTTTGTTGCTATCAAATTTGATCAAATCCCGAGAATAGACAACAAAGTTGCTGACGCTATGGCCACTATTGCTTCTTTATTACAAATTCTAGATAAAAGGAGCCATTATGAGTTCATGGTGGAACAAGTGTTTACCCTTGCCTATGACGATCCCGAGTCCCAAGTCATTTTCCATTTACTTGACGCTGATACCTCAATCTATGGAAGTATCTACACCAATCTAAGAGATAACACCCTTCCACCTGACCTATCACGAAACCAAAAATGAAACTTCATCCGTCAAGCTGCCTGACATACCCTTATTGCGGATGTACTTTACCAATGAGGTCTTGATGGAACTCTCCTTTGATTTTTGGAAAGCAATGAGTTTGAAATGACCTTACAAGAAGTTCAAAGGGTATTTGTGGAACACATTCAAGTGGTCTTACCTTAGCAAAGAAACTCCTACGTTTGGGGTATTACTGGCCGAATATGGAGAAAGAGTCTTTCTAGTTTGTCAAGAGATGCAATAAATGTCATATCCATGGTAACCTCATACATGCACTGACACAAGAACTCCAACCATTTGTAGCAACTTGGCCCTTTTGTCAATGGAGACTTGACCTTGTGGGGAAAATCCATCTATCTTCTTCCAATGGGCACAAACTCATAATCACAGCTATCAAGTATTTCACGAAGTGGGTTGAAGTTGTTCCTTTAATTACCATCACAGGTAAGCAAATTACATCAGTCAATCTAAATTACATCATTTGTAGGTATGACATTCCTTAATTCATTGTCATTGAAAATGGTAGACCTTTCAAGAATCAGGATGTTGAAGAACTTTATGAAAGGTTTCATATCCAACATCAGTTTTCTATGCCTTACTATCCTTAAGGGAATGGCCAAGTAGAGGCCTCAAACAAAACCATCTTAAAAATCCTAAAGAAAACCGTCAATGATGTTGGATGTGACTGGCATATCCAATTGAATCCTGCTTTGTGGGCATACCGCACCAGTATCCGCACCCCGATAGGAGCCACATCATATGCTCTCATCTATGGATCATAGGCCAATTTACCTATTGAGGTCGAGATACCATCACTCCGTGTGTCACTAAAAGACATAATTTTAGATAAAGACTATCAGGTATCTAGGTTACAAGAGTTAGAATTATTGGATGAACGTCATCAACTTGCATTTGATCACCTGGAAGCATATCAACAAAGAATGTCAAAAAGTTATAATCATAAGGTCAAACCAAGAACATTTCAAGTCGGTGATTTGGTATTGAAGGAAAACCCGCACAATTAGCAAGACAGAGAAAAGAAAGGAAAGTTTGATCCAAACTGGCTAGGTCCCTTTGTCATTGTATCAGTCTATGGATCAAGAGCATATCAACTATCCACACCTGAAGGGGATCTATTTGAGGAACTTATGAACAACCTCTATCTGAAAAATTTCTACACATAATTCAACCATTGCGTGTAAAAAGTCTTGAAGAAATCTATAAAAAAAAATCAAAAAAAGTCCAAAAAGAAAAAAAAGTCCTAAAAAATCCCAAAAAATAAAAAATAAAAAAAAGAAAAAAATACAAAATAAAAGTGAAAAATAAAAAAAATTGTTGCCTTGATGGAAACTTGGCAAACAGGTGTCTTGGTAACAACTAAAGAACAAAAAAATATGAAAAACTGCAATAAAAACAAGTAGTGAAAACCTGGCAACAGACACTATTTGTGATGAGTTGGCTACTCCATCTGTTGAAACGTGTGTTGGCCATCTACTTTTTCTATCATTGTGCATACATTTCTATCTTCAAAGGAGCTTCATGTACACAATTGGTTGTTGTGGTCGTGTCCCATCTTGGCTTGGTTTTCATTGTGCATATCCATAATAAAGTGGTTTTTTTCTCACTAGGGGCAAAATATTGAACTCACTTGGAGAAAATAAACATTGAGCTTAAACCAATAGACAACAAACATAAAGGTAAAGCCAATGAAAAAAATAATCATGCTAAACATCAAATTGAACATCGAACATCAATCAGTCAAACAATCAACCATCCAGATCAACATCAAGACAAAATAAATCAAATCTCATTGGATGATCATCTTCTGAATCATGGTTGGATCACTTTAGCACGTATGTTCAATTGTCGTATCTTGATTGCTTTTATCATTTCTCTGGAGTACCTCAATGATGTCCTGAACTAGAGGGGCTAGGAAGGAGAATGATATTTTCTTTGTCTGTTGTTTGTGAGTCAATCATTACTACTATGCAAATTTTCATGGGACATGCTCTACAAAGTATCATTGATGACATTTTGAATTTGCATGATAAAATGATTAACTCCAGTCTATCTATGCAGGTGATGCTCAGGTCATCTCAGTCCAATTATACCTAGATGCTTGTGTTATCTTACACTATCAAACCTCAACGAAATTCATATGGAAGTTGTACTCAGGTCATCATGGTCTAATTATACCATCAATGTTTGTACTAACTTTCAACAAAATAAAAGCTCAATGATGATAAAAATCACAACAAATGGAATGACAACCTTGCATTTTAGTTTTGCATGGTAGATTAGATTGCATCCATATTAGTTTTGCATCTGTATTGCAGGATTTTTCCAAGTCTGGAACAATTTTCAAATGATGTTATCTCTATCATCAAATGGATTGAGTATACTTGACATTAACAAAAACACACCATCCTCATGTAGTTGCATAATCATTTGCATCCATACACTATATCATCTCATTTGCATCAGGAAAATACAAAAGATAAATTACATCACATTTCATTAACATATCATCATCCATATATATTTATCATATAGTCACACATTTTACATTTATCATACATTCGCATTTGAAAATATCCCAAAAAAAAACAAAGCATTACAAGGATTCATACATTTGCATTCATCATCATATTCACATTAGGATAATTCCAAAATGAAATCATTTCTTATAAATCATCATCCATTCATGCATTATAAATTTTTTTGCATTCATCCATCCATTCATACCATCGGTTATTCATTCATACAATAGATCATATATGCATTCGAAAAATACAAAACAAATACAGTACATCCCACATCATTTGCATAACTGCATTCATCTCGTACATCATAATAAAAGTATCATCCATCTCATAGCATACGATATCATTCGTAAAGCATCATAGGATCATATCATCATAGCATCCATTCATAATCATGCCATAATCAAAATAAGAAACATATGAATATCAGATAAGCATGATAGCATAGGAACATATATCACATCCATCCATCACTATCATGTAAGCATATAAACCATCACATCACATAAAACATAGAAATTAAATACATCCATCAAAAATTCATATAAACACATATAGATCAATCGTTGTCATTGCATATAGTATAAATCTCAAGATAATCATAATGTCAAGTGTACAAGGATGTCCAACAATGTAAAGAGATACAATATAAAAAATGTGGCAGTATTTTAAATGCCTCAAATCAGTGTCTACATCAATATCTTAGATTATATCAAGTGTGACCATGGGGCTCTGTGGTGCCCCCCTGGATGTCATCTGCCTCTCGGAGCCCCTTGCCAAACCTCCTGATATACGTGCACCTGGATCCCTGCCTGGAGGATCTTTGTGTGGTGATTATGTCACACCTATGCTGGTGGTCCAAGAGTGGTTGTGTGCTGATCAGCCGAGGAAATGGATGAGTGAAGAAGTACTCCACAAAATCCTCAGAGCAAGCAACCTCTATAATCTCTAGGTGATACTCTCAAATCACCGACTGCAATCCGTAGTACTCCTTGCAAATGGCCTCATATGACAAAACTAGACCACACTCTGGTATATCTTGTTACCGTTGTGCATAATGAGAAACTCCCTGGGGCATGCCCTATACCCTACCAAATTGCCAATGTACTCTGTGTAGAAGGAATATCTCAATGATAAACAGTGTCCTACCGATCGGATATCTAGCTATACATACATACGACATCCTTGTATCATCCTCTGGCCACCTCTCACAATCTAGATAAGGCCTCCATATCACATAATATAGGTCATCCAACACCCTCCTCCAATATTCCAATTTTCCCAGCTTATGCTGGACAACTATACCTATGTAACCATGAACATAGGGTCTCTTGGCTAGCCTCTGTCTCTCTGCAACTCGTCTTGTGATAGCTATATTCTCCCATGCCCATATCTATAATAGTGTGACCCTTGCTAACAAACTGAATGCTCTAAGATACACAACCTACCAAAGATCATGGTACAAATGGGCAAGCATGTAGGATCCCCAAGCATATCGAGTCTGATGAAGAATAAATCTCTCTAATGTCGGACCCCATCCAAGTGACAGTCCCTTCAACCTACAGTCAGGACATAAGAATCCTCTGATAAATCTAGCAAGCACACACGGAAATGTGGCATAAGCATAAAACATATCCCACCACAGGACCTCATAACCATAGATCTAGTCATCCTTGAATACTCTCCTTAGGGCATTAGTCCCTCCCTGCTCGATGACATCATAAACAACCAAATCTCCAACCATAGGAATCTGTAGAATCTGGTAGACATCCTCTGGTGTGATTGTCATCTCACTGGTGGGTAAATGGAAAGTGTTGTGGTTGCTATGCAACCTCTTTTCCAAAGCTATTAAGAGTCCCCAATTAATGCTAATTTGGGGCATATCTAATAGTGAACTCAACCCACACCATCCAATCAAATGTCAATCAACCTGATTTAACTGCGGTATCAAATCCCACGTCCTCGGGAATCACTCTCATGACATCAAGGTCGACCAAGGCTCCTATCATCATAACATATCAAATTAGCAATCAATCAATCAAACATCAGTCAACCTATCGATCTAACTAGCTCTGATGAGACTTTTATTATATCTCATGAGCGTTTATCATTGATCCTCACCTATCCTGAGGTCAATCATCAGTCGATCAGCCTATCGATCAATCATCAATCCTCACCTATAATGAGGTCGATCATTATCATCCTATCATTGAATCCCACCTATCATAAGATCAATCATCATCTAATCTATCAACATCATCAAACAACACCTAATCGAAGGTTGACGCAATAAAAAAAACCATCAAAATCAGGGAGTCTAATCTAAAAATCATCAATCTGGCCTAAATGCACTAAAACAGTCTCTTTATGCGCCAAAAACATGAATGCGCCAGAGAAATTAACCAATGCATCGAAACAAGGTTTCTATGCACCATTAAAATTCATCAATGTGCTAATTGCTTCTATGCACTAAAGAATTTACCCATTGTGCTAAAACTTGCCATCGTTATGCCAAAAGACCCTATGTGCTAGGGAAATAAACCTATGCACTACTTCAAGCACCCTATGCACTACAACATTGAACCTGTGTGCTGAAAACATAGCTCTATGCACTAAATAACTGAATGTGCTACTACAGTCTATGGATGCGCTACAAGAATAAAAGTAGTTTTCAAACATGAAAATGTGGGAAATTCAAAATGCACAAATCACAAGGAGGTTTTTCGAGGTACGTACCAGAGGTCCATATGTTGTCAGGAAGTTGTGATGTCACATGCGCTCGAATTGATGTGTCTGAATGGGGATTACCATCTTGCTCCAATTTCTCAAGGTTGCTCTCTCTCTCAAATTTTCAAAGTTGCAAGTCCACAAATGAATTCTTTTTCACTCCTATTTACCTTATAAAGGGTGATTAAGTGGGTAATTAAGTGGCATTGTTTTATTTTCTTTTGCAAAGGGGCTTAATTAATCAATTCATCAAGTGGGGCAGATTTCACTATCATTTTTGGGAGATAAATTGTTCTCGCATCATAAAATTTTGAAATCATCAAAATCATCAAAAATTTCCAAAAAATCCTCAATTTATCTCCTGAGGGGGCTATATCCATCATCACCTAAAAATCAGCGTCTGGGGCATATCAATTTTTTTCTTTCAAGCAATGTGTAAACACATCACTTCAAAGAGGGGCAAAATGTATACACCTAAAATCGGTCAAGATATTCGATTAATTAAATACTAGTTATTTAATTAATAAAATTTTAATTCCTCTTCTTATAAATAAATTGCAAAATTTATTTATATAGTTCACTTTCTTATTCCTTCCTATCTAAAATCATTTTCCTTCTTGATTTAATTAAATAAACAAATCTAACTAATTTGTTATATTTGATTAATTCCCTTCTCATTAAAATTCAATTTTTATTTCAATTTTGTCACATGTCTACATATTCTTCTAACCTCCTTCCACCTCAACATATGTCACATGAATTTAAATATTTCTAATTTGAAAAATGGGAATTTTCATCAACAAAATCCTAACAAGATTGGAGACACATGGCTTTTTCCTCCCTTTGATGCTCTTCAACACTTGGCAAAGTGTTCTATTAAAGGGAACCACCTCCATGATTCTCTCTAACTTCTTCTTCCTATACCGTCGATCTCTCTGGATCACAATCTTGACCATTGAATCTTGTCACATCACAATATGCCTTGGAAATCCTATAAATACAACATCATCTTCTAGATTTTAGAAAGAGATCTCCAAGAAAACTTACTCTATAGAAATCACTTGAGAGCAATAGAGAATTTTGAGAGCATTTAAAGTTAGAAGCATTTTAGCATTTAGAATTATGGTTATCATATTAGTTTTGAATCATGTTCTAGTCTAGTAAATGCACTTCCTTATCATAATAGTTTCCTTGCAACAGTTATATCACAAAATTTGCAGCATAGCACAATATTCATTTTATCACAGTAGCATTCTTATTTTAGCATCATGGCATTAATCATATAGCTTATCAAATCATGTAGGAACTAGGATTCTTGCATTTTGCAGCATCCATTCTCTAGGTTATCATTCTAAAGTCATAGTGCAAAGCAAAATCTGAGAGCCATTGATGATTCTAGTTTATGGCTTAATTATTGATAGGGTTGTCCATTTCCTGCAGTTACATAAGACTTTGATTCTTGAGAGTTGATCTTTCATAATATTTCCTTGAAACCATAGACCTTGGACATGAATTTAATTTCATAAGCTTTCAAATGATATCGATATGCTATGTGGATTGTTTGTGTTAACTTTGCATGTGATTAATGAATGTCTCTTTAAGATGATTATGGATATGCAGTTGTTGTGCATGCTAACATTGTCATGTAGATGATTTGAGACCTGCAATTCAGGAAGATCCCTCCAACTAGATGCATGCTATATCAGTCAACAAGGTGGTCATTGAAGACTCTTGGCAGTTGGAGATTCCTCATGCATCAAATTGTAACCACCTTGTTATGGTATTAAATACTGTTGAGCATGCGTTGGCATTATTGTTGTGCCAAATTCAATTTAAGGAAATCGTGCCTGATAGGTTTTGTGCATGCATAGCCACCCTTACTCTTTTCCGCATTTTCCCTAATGTGGCGTCCTCCACATTTGTTGGAGTTGACCGCCTTGCTAGGTGGTTGAATAAATAAGGGCTCTAATGTTCTTTCTAGCTCTGGGTTAGAATACTGCTTAATTGTTGTAGTCACACTCTTGAGTTTTTCGACAATATAACTATGATGATTGTACTCATGTTTTTCTTCTGAATAAAACGAAGTTATACATTCGTGCATTTGATGCTATCTTAGTTTTAGCGAATACTTATCCAAGGGGGCCCACTCGGTGATTATTCCATCTCGTACCTTAGTTTAGTTTAGTTATTATTTTTTGTTTAGTAATTAGTTAAGAATTTGGCGCTGATTGTTCTTGCAGCCATTAGAATTCCATTATGTGACTATTATTGCAGCTAAAGAAGATAGAGCAGTTTCCTAATTTTTTGCTCAGATCTTCATTTCTATCATGCATTTCAATTTAATCTATTTGTTTGGTGATGTTCAACATTTATGTTATTTCCTTCCAAGCAATTTACTTTCAGCATTGTGTTTTTTATTAGCTGTAGGATAGATATGGCTACTTTAGATTCGTAGTGCACATACAATGCTGACCCATTTCAATTTTATGTCCTTGGATTGATAATTTAAATGCACCTTCATAATGATTGAAATGGTTATTCAGGTTAAATGTCCAATCTCTGAATCATAGTTGCAAGGGCTTATTTGTTAAAATCATTATAGGAGGCCAACACTTTTGTCATTTTTGTCGGGGATGGTTTCAAACTAGGTATCTCTTTGGAGTCATTGATAGTTTTTCTTGTTCTAGTATTTCTGGAGTTGTTCTCAGTATACCCCTTGTTAGAAGAGTAATGACCCCCTTATTCTTTTGTCAATTTTTTATGTGAGTTGGCTGGTACTACATTGAGGGAGGAGGAGAGATGCTCATGGGAAATTCCTTCCTAACAGTCCTAATCCATTCTAGTTAGTTGAGTACCATAATCTGCCTAGAAATAGAGAAGAAGAAGAGCCATACCCATTTGTGGATACATTTACTGATTTGACCAATTCTGAAGTTTCCCTTGAAGATCAAAATCTGGTTGAAGAACCCTTTGCTTTGGAATTTCATCAAGCAGGCATGGGTGATGCAAATGGAAATAGACCTAACAGAGCTAACCAACCAACTTTTCCTTTCCCCATTGCTCATCAGAATGAAGTAGACAACCTCAAAAATATCCCTACTTCATTTCTTCCTAAATTATATGGACTTTTCACAGAAGATCCTGATACATTCTTGTTTGAGTTTGATATCCTCTGCAGAAGTTCTGACTATACCACTGATGCCCATAGGCTTAAGCTATTCCCTACCACCTTGAAAGAAGTTGCATTAAGATGGTTCATGAGCCTAGGCAGAGATACTATGGAGACTTGGGAGGACATGAAGACAAAATTCCTTGAGAAATATAAAGAGTATTGCAGGGGCAGTGACATGAGAGGATATGACATTTTCAGGATGCAGCAAAAGGAAGATGAGAGCCTGGAAGATTTCATTTCAAGGTTTAAATTTTGTATGCATAAATCTCCACACCATACACTCAATGAAGAATCATAGAAGATTCTTTTTTTAAGAGGAATTAATGACAACTACACTGATGCCTTGGACCTGATAGGAGGAGGAGATATCACCCAAGTTCCTTGGGAGGATATTAAGAAGATATGTCAGAACTATTCTAGGGCAGCTTCAAAGAAAGGGAGAGATTACCAATCCTCTATGGGTAATTCATCTACCGGTGGAGTTTCAAGGATGGAGATTACTCACTTATTGGAATATTTTAAGCAAGACATCATAAAAATCTAGCTACTCAAATAGATTCACTTCAGGCCAAGAAGAAATAAGAGGAGAAAGAGGAAATGTTGGCAGAATATTGCCCTCATTGCAAATAAAAGGACTACATATGCAAGATGATAGCCAATATTGATAGCAAGCAGATGGCACCCAAGTTCAAACCAATCCAGAGTGATGATGATCAAGTCTACTATGTTGCACAAAGGAGGCCATGGGCTCCAAGACAGGGTATGCCACCAGATCCACTATCTTTTGTTGGGCCATATTTCAATTTTTATTCTTCTAGTAATCAATGGAAACCCCCATATCCATCCAATTATGGAGGATATCTACCACATAATTGGAATAACCCTCCAAATTCTTGGACCAATAACCAAAAATCTCCACCCCAGTGGCAGCAACCTCAAGGGAATTGGCAGTAGTTTCAAGGAAATTGGTAGTCACCTCCAAGAAACTGGCAACAAACATCTTAATGGAGGGGAGGACAATAATGACCAAGTCAGACAACCAATTACATGCAACCAACTTCTTAGCCCCAACAACCTGCTATAATGCCTCCTCCTACTAATCCAAGTTCAAATGTGCCTAAACCTACTCAACTACCAGCCCAACCCACACCTAACCCAAATAATAAACCATAACATCAGCCAATATACTCTGTTGATCCAAATTAATTCCCTGCATATGTTGTGAGTGTAAGTGACATCTATTTGTGTTCAAAAACCACTTTTCCAACTCCTTCCACACCTATTATCATTTATCTTCCTATGGAAGAGGAGGAGCCTTTGAATGTCCCTGATTAGCCAAGTGCACCTAAAAATCTTGAACCAGTCCCAACCAAGCAGACTAATCTTGAATCACTGTTTCCCTAGAGGTTGGAAACCATGAAGAAAAAATAAGAAAAGGAGGACACAAATTTTGACATTTTAGATCAGCTGAAGCATATTTGTGTCCAAATACCTCTATTTCAGGCTATCAAAGGTGTTCCTATATATGACAAAGCAATTAAGGAAGCATGCCTTAAGAAGCCAGGAAAGAAGAAGAAAGACCCTACTACAGTTCATGTTGTGGGACAACTTGATGACATCATGCTTGGGAAAGTGCCCATCCCCAAGTACAATGACCCAGAGAGTCATGTGGTAGGAGTTGTTATAAATGGGATGCAAATAAAGAATGCTTTGATTGATTTGGGAGCAACAATAAATTTTATGACCAAGGACATCCTGCAACAACTAAATATTGTAAGTATGAGACCTACTCCTACTATCTTGCAGCTTGCTGATAGTTCTATTGTTAAGCCTGATGGTATAGTGGAAGATCTAGTGGTAACCCTAGACTCTTGAGAGTACCCAACACATTTTATGATTCTTTCTCCTAAAGCTACACTAGGCAGGTACCCCATTATTCTTGGAAGACTGTGGTTAGCAATAGTACATGCTTATATTGGATGTCGAATAGAAGACATGACCATTTCAGACAGGAAGAGCACCAAAAATCTTGTTCTCTACCCTCCTACTCAGCCATCCCATGTTAAGGATGATTCAGTATGGCCACATGTTGGTGAAGAGGCCGAGGAAGTTAATTTTGTGGTATAGCTTATGATGTTAGGCATAGGTCTTTTCTTGAATCTTCAAGATGAAGATGATGTTGGCAACACAAGGGCAGACAACTAAGAGGGGGGGGTGAATTAGTTGTCACAAAATTTTAAACTTATTAAACTTATTAACCTTCATTCTCATATCTAATTAATAATAGTGAAGCATGGATCAACAACACATCAAAACCACACATAACACCAAAATTTTTGCATGGAAACCTTGTTATGGGAAAAACCACGGTGGAGGTTAATCCACAAGTTATACCCTATTAAAATTATAAGAAGAATATATGAGGAATGCACATGCATTCAGGCACACTTCCTAGAGCTCACTGCTCAAAGGAAGACTCACTATCTTATAGAAAAAATTCAGATTAAATCCATCTGAAGAATTTGAACTGAGAAAGTAGCATCTACTAATGCCTGAGTACAGTTTTGGTTAAGCACATGAACACTTCTTCACTTTATTTCACTCTTCTTCACACTTTGCTCTACCTTCAAATGATTTAAACCTTTTTCACACATAGAACTCACACACTACTCAAATGAAGAAACAATCACATATATATCCACAACAAGAAATTGCATTGCTTTATGTCGGCTTCAACACAATAATAAAATGAATGCAAATTGTCGGCCCAAAACAATAAATATTATCAATGTGCATCAACCAAGGTCAGCCACAACATAGTAGAGATCCAAACTAATGTTCACGAACAGAAAACACTTTCAAATATTATTCCTCGAAGATCCACAACATGCTTCAAACACCTTATCGTCCATGAACATGAAAAACATGAACACACAAGAGAAAATATTGGATCGTGAGAACAATGATCAATGCAGATGTGCAACACAAATAGAACATGATCTAGAAACATCCATGAACACCATAGTAACATACACAACAACTCTGATTATCAGATACACATTATCTTCTTTTGTGAACACCATTTGCAGTAACAAAATAGCTGACAAAACATAGAAACTTATAACTTGCTCAAATCTTCATGCGCACCTCTGAAAATTTTGGAGTAGAAACTAGATAGGCTTGAAAACAAACCCTTTAATCCACAACATCTCACTATCAACATACTGAAATTTCTACCATATTGATCTTCACTGCTTCACAAACAACTTGTAACATATTTTATTACAATTTTCTCAATATCCTCGACATATATAGTCTTAAAGACATTAATTCTAATAGTTTTGACATCAATGACAACCACATATCAGCAACTCAACCACAACATCCAACAATCTCCCCCTTTGGCATTGATGGAAACACATGATGTGAAAAACACACCATCAACGCAACTGACTCTTCTTCCAACAATATCCCCTTTACACATTCTTCTCTCCCTTAGTTCACCAAGAGTTTTTCACATTACTCTTCTCCCCCTTTGAAATCAATGGAAAAGTTACAAAAAATTTGAACCACATATCTGAATCATCTAACTACTCCCCTCGAGTAGCAACCACCACAACATCAATCCAAATCAAGATATGACTGTGAATGCACAGACTGATGCAAAGACTATGCATCTTAGTTCTGATTAGGAGGGGTAATCACCCCTAGCTTCCCTCTGAGATAATCAAAATTATCCTTGGGTAAAGGCTTAGTAAAGATATTTGCAATTTGTTCCTTAGTAGGCACATACTCTAGTCTTACTTCCTTATCACTCACCTTATCTCTCAAAAAGTGGTACTTGATAGATATATGCTTGGTCTTTGAAAGCAACACCAGATTCTTAAAAATGTTTATAGCACTTGAGTTATCACATAATATGGCAATAGGTTCATCATACACAACTCTTATATCTTTCAGCATCTGTTTCATCCACAATAATTGAGTGCAATTTTTAACAACAATATATTTTTCCTCTACAGTAGACAAGGAAACGACATTCTGCTTTTTTCTTAACCATGAAATCAGTTTGTTTCCCAAGAAAAATGTGCCACCACTAGTACTTTTCATTTCATTCACATCTCCTGCCCAATCAGCATCAGTAAAGGCACTTAAAGTAAGATCATCATCTTTAGGAAACCACAAGCCAAAATCAAATGTTCCCTTCAAGTATCTGAAAATTCTCTTCACAATAGTCACATGAGATTCCTTAGGATCGGCTTAAAATCTAGCAACAATGCATACAAAATTCATGATATCAGGTCTAGTTTGAGTCAAATAAAGCAATCCACCAATCATTGATCTGTATCTAGTCTGATTTGCCTTCGAAGAATCATCATCTTGTGTCAACTTACATCCGGTCACCATGGGTGTACCGACTGGTTTTGAATCTTCCATACCAAACTTCTTTAGTAGTTCTCTCACATACTTGGACTAAGATATAAAGATCCCTTTATCCACTCGAGTAATTTGTAATCCCAAAAATAATTTCAACTCTCCAATCATTGACATCTCAAACTCATTATGCATCTCATTAGAAAAATTCATGCACAAACCATCATCTCCTCCAAAAATTATATCATCAACAAAGACTTCCACAAACAAATATTTATCATTATCAATCTTGAAATATAGATTACTATTAGCAATACCTTTGTTAAATCCAAGCTCCAGCAAGTACTTATCTAATTTGGCATACCAAACTCTAGGGGCTTGCTTGAGTCCATATAATGCTTTCTTCGACCGAAAAACCATATCTCCTTGATCAGTCAATTGAAATCCATCAGGTTGCTCAATATACACCTCTTCCTCTAACTCACCATTTTTAAATTCCGACTTGACATCCATCTAATAAAATTTGTAGTTTTTGTAAGTAGCATAAGCAAGAAATAGTCTCATAGCTTCAATTCTAGCAACATGAGCAAAATTTTCTTCAAAGTCAATTCCTTCCATCTGAGAGTATCCTTTGCATACTAGTCTTGCTTTATTTCCGATAACTTCACCTTGTTCATTCGGTTTGTTTCTGAAGACCCATTTAGTTTCAATTACATTTTTATCTTTAGGTCTAGGAACAAGAATCCATGTACTATTCTTCTCAATTTTTTGTAGTTCTTCTTTCATTGCTTCAATCCAATGTTCATATTTTCATGCTTCATTTGCATTACTTGGCTTAGCCTTTGAAATTAAACAGTATTCTTCTGCAATTCTTCTCCTAGTTTGGACACCTTTGTTCTTATCTCCTATAATCTGATTTTCTAAATGATTTAATCTCACATACCTTGGAGTCTTAGAGTGTTCTTTAATTTCAAGCTCTTGTGATCTCTCTTCTATACTTTCACTAGTCTCTCCTTCTTCTTGATCTTCTTGATTCACCAGAATGATCTGAACTTGATTTGAAGTCTAACTCTTGTTTGTACTATCATTTTGATCATCAGAATCATATCCACAGGTTCTGGAGGGTCTAGCAATGTCTTCATCCACCTTAATTTTTACACTTTCAATCATTTTCTTCAATCTCTTTTTGTAGCACCGGTAGGCCTTACTCTTAGTAGAATAACCAAGAAATATTCCTTCATCAATTCTAGCGTCAAACTTTCCTATATCTTCATCTCTCTTGATATAGCATTTACTCCCAAAGATTTTGAAATATCTAACGGTAGGCTTATGACCAAACCATAGCTCAAAAGGTGTCTTACTAGTATTACCTTTGATTTGTACCCGGTTAAGGATATAAACAACAGTACTCACATCTTCTCTCCAATGGATATGAGGAACATTTCCTTCCAACATCATAGTTCTAGTAGCATCTTGAGTTGTCCTATTCTTCCTTTCCACAACTCCATTTTGTTGAGGGGTCTGCAGTGCAGATAATTGTCTCTTTATCTCATGTTCTTCACAAAAATAATTAAACTCACCGGAAGTAAATTCACCACCTCTATCTGATCTTAGACACTTAATCTTCAGACCTATCTCTATCTCAACCATAGCCTTGAAGATCTTGAAATTTTCTAGAGCTTTAGATTTCTCCCTTAAGAAAGTAACCCACATCATCCTAGAGTAATCATCAATAAACAACATGAAGTACATGTAACCTTGTAGACTTATAACTCTAGCAGGACCACACAAGTTAGTATGCATAAGCTCCAACAATTCATTTGAAATTTTTTGTTTGATCCGAAATGAAATTCTAATTTTTTTTCCTAACTGACATTCCTTGCATATGGTATTAGTAGGCTTCACTAACTTAGGAAGATCTCTCATTGCTTGTGATGAAATTATCTTGATAATATTGTCGAAGTTTACATGACACATTCTTTTATACCACAACCAGCTTTCATCAACTTGAGCAATCAAACAACTTTTACTAGCATCATTCAGATGAAAGATATTACCTTTTGTTTTAGTACCTGAAGCAATCACATTTCCAAAACTTCCCAGTATGCTACATTTTCCATCTTTTAATTGAAGATTTTATCCCTTATCAACCACCTATCCAACACTCAGAAGATTATACTTCAAACCTTCAACATAAAGAACATCATCAGTAGTATGCTTACCATCAAAATAAATACATACTCTACCATAGATTATGCCACCATTGTTGTCACCAAATCTTACAACACCACCATCATACTTCTCCAGGCTTACAAATTTACTTTTATCACCTATCATGTGATGTGAACAACCACTATCAATATCCCATTCATCTTTTTCTTCAACCCAAGTAGCTAGAGATTTCTCCACATTTGTACAACTAGCAGATTCAATAGACACATGATTTTTTTTTCCTTTTTAGAAATAAATACAAAATCATCTTCACTTACATTCCCTTTGTCAGATTCATCATTTGTCACACCTTCATCGGTAGCATAGTAACACTTCTTTTGAAATTTAGGCTTGTAAGGTCTTGGCTTAGGAACTCTTTGTGGACACCTTGATGCAAAATGACCTATCTTATTGCAAGAAAAACATTTAACAGGCAACTTTCCTTTATACTTACCTTCTCCTCTGGCTTCCCTTTTGACAATAAGTGCTTCAAGCTCATTCAATTCTCTTTTTTCTTCTTCAATCTGTCTCATTTATTCCTCATATCTCAATACCTTTCTAGAATAAATTTCACTTGGATCATATCTGCTTGTCTCTCTCGAAAGTAGTAGCTTTAAATGCATATTCTGTCTTTAGAGGGCCATCGCCGAATTCACTCAACTCAAAAGCAGTAAGTTTACCAATCAACATATCTCTAGTTATATTTGTCACAGTTCAGGGCTCCTCAATGGCTACAACTTTAATTTTGTTTGCATCAAGCAAGGATCTAAGCACTTTAGCAACAATCTTAGATTCATCCACTTGTCCACTAGCACATCTAATACCACACACAAGTTCTTTCACTCTTTGCATGAAAGTAGTAATATTCTCATCATTTCCCATTTTCAACAGTTCATATTTTCCTTTCAGACTCTGTATCTTATCCATCTTCACATTAGCATCACCTTCATATAAATTTTCCAACTTTTTCCATATCTCATAAGCAGTTCTTAGATCCATAACATTCATCATCTCAGAATCAGTCAAAGCACTCAACAATGCTTCCTTATCCCTGATGTTATATTCAACATCCCTAATCTCAATAGTAGTGGTAGGAACATTATGAGGAATAACATACCTATTGCTTGTAATGTTCTAGTAGGATTCACCAATGCATCTCAGATGACACTCCATTTGACTCTTCCACAGACAATAATTTGTTCCATCAAATCTCAGACTATCCTTCTTGTATGTCACCATCCCAAATCACCTCAAGGTGTAATTTTTTTCCAAGGAACCTGCTTTGATACCAATTGTTGGCAACACAAGGGCAGCCAATTGAGAGGGGGGGTGAATCAGTTGTCATAGAATTTTAAACTTATTAACCTTTATTCTCAGATCTGATTAATAACACTAAAATCATGAACCAACAACACATCAAAAACACACTTAACACCAAGATTTTTGCATGGAAACCTTGTTAGGGGAAAAACTACGGTGGAGGTTAATCCACAAGTTATACCCTGTTAAAAGTATAAGAAGAATATATGAGGAATTCACATGCATTCAAGCACACTGCCTATAGCTCACTACTCAAAGTAAGACTCACTATCTTACATAAAACATCCAAATTAAATCCATCTGAAAATTTTGAACTGAGAAAGTAGCATCTACTAATGCTTGAGTACAGTTCTGGTTAAGCACATGAACACTTCTTCACTTTCTTTCACTCTTCTTCGCACTTTGCTCTGCCTTTTAATGATTTGAACCTTTTTCACACATAGAACTCGTACACTTCACATTTCACACACTACTCAAATGAAGAAACAATCACTTATATATATTTGTAACAAGAGATTGCATTGCTTTATGTCGGCTTCAACACAATAATAGAATGAATGCAAACTGTCGGCCCAAAACAATAAATATTATCAATGTGCATCAACCAAGGTCGGCCAAAACATAGTAGAGATCCAAAATAATGTTCATGAACACAAAACACTTTCAACGATTCTTTCTCGAAGATCCACAAAACGCTTCAAACACCTTGTTGGCCATGAACATGAAAAACATGAACACACAAGAGAAAATCTTGGATCGCAAGCACAATGATCAATACAGATGTGCAACACAACGAGAAACATCCATGAACACCACAGTAACATACAGAACAACCCTGATTATCAAATACATGTTATCTTCTTCCATGAACACCATTTGTAGTAATATAATAGCTGACATAACACAAAAACTTATAAATTGCTCAAATATTCATGTGCACCTTTGAAAATTTTGGAGTAGAAACTAGATAGGCTTGAAAAAAAACCCTTTAATCTGCAACATCTCACTATGAACATACCAAAATTTCTACCATACTGATCTTCACTGTTTCACAAAAAACCTGTAACATATTTTATTACAATTTTCTCAATATCCTTGACATATACAGTCTTAAAGACATTAATGCTAATAGTGTTGACATCAATGACAACCACATATCAGAAACTCAACCACAACATCCAACAGAAGAGGTACTATCTAACATAATTCAGAACCATTATGAGGTAGAGGAAGAATCATCCTCTGATTCTTTCGATACAATGAAGACACTCCTGCACACTCTTCCTACAGCCACTCATCTTGTAGCCACTCATCCTATAGACGCTCTTCCTATAGTCGTTCTTCTTGCAGGTGCCTTTCTTGCAGTTGAATTTCCTGCAACAATAGTTATGTTCCACACATTACTGCCACATGAACTCAAGGTACCAAGCATTAGTGAAGTATATATGGTTGAGTTAACTACACAAGTGCAAGTGTCATAAGGGAAATATTTGAATATCAATAGTAAATTGAGTGAAGAACAACAGTTGTCATTTGAAAACTTACTTAAGCCCCACAAAAATGCATTTGCATGGGATTATCATTACATGAAGGGATTGGATCCTAAACTTTGCACTCATAGGATATATATAAGAGATGATTGTACACCAGGAAGGCAACCGCAAAGAAGAATTAACCCTGCATTAAGAGAAATAGCAAAAGGGGAATTGCAAAAATTACTAGATGCAGGATTTATCTACCCCATTTCAGATAGCCAGTGGGTGTCCCCATTGGTGATTGTGCCCAAAAAGGGAGGGAAGTGGTGAGTTTGTATTGATTATAGGGAACTCAACTCTGCCACCAAAAAATACCATTTTCCCTTGCCATTCATATATCAAGTTCTAGACTCACTTGCAGGAAAGCAATACTTTTATTTTCTTGATGGATTTAGTGGCTATAACCATATCCAAATTGCACCAGAGGACCAAGAGAAGACCACCTTTACCTATCCATGGGAACCTATGCCTGCTCAGTACTTCCATTTGGCTTATGTAATGCACCAAAATTTTTTCAAAGGGCATTCATTAGCATATTTTCAGACATTTCTCATGATTGCATGGAGATTTATATGGATGGTTTTACTACTTATGGTGCTGATTTCAATGAAGCACTGGAAAATATTAAGAGATTCCTAAAAAGATGTGCAGATCACAATATTTTAAATAGTGCAAAGTGCTTCATGATGATGCAGGAAGGTGTAGTTCTTGGCCACTACATCTCTCATAAAGGAATTCAAGTAGATCCTGCAAAGATTGAGGCAATTACCAATCTGCCTATTCCTGTAAAACAAAAAGATGTCAGGAGTTTCTTAGGACATGTAGGTTGTTACAAGAGGTTCATCAAAGACTTCAACAAAATGGCAGCACCATTGTATACGCTCCTCACTAAAGATGTTGAGTTTCAATGGACAAAAGGTTGTGACAAGGAATTTTCTGACTTGAAAGCATCTTTGACTCATGCTCCTATGCTCAAGGGATTTAATTGGGAGTTTCCTTTTCACATCTATAAAAATGCATCAGACTATGCTATAGGAGCAGTCCTAGGACAGAAAGAAGGAGCTATTGAAAACATCATTTACTTTGTCAACAAAAATATGCAAGGAGTTGAATTCAACTATACAATAACAAAAAAAGAGATGTTAGGAGTGATCTATGCTTTAAACAAATTCAGACATTACATAACTGGCTACCAAATCTTTGTGCACACTGATCATGCAACCATTAGATACCTCATGAATAAGCCTTTGATTTCTGAAAGGCTAGCAAGATGGTTACTGCTGATGCAGGAGTTTGGCATAACCATTGTGGATAAACCAGGGAAAGCCAATGTTGTTGTAGATTTTGTTTTAAGGTTGACCACATCAGAAGACAATCAAGTCATAGATGATTCTTTCCCTGATGAGCACTTATTTTCCATTAGTGTGCAGACACCTTGGTATACTGACATAGCTAACTTTCTGGTCATAGGGAGATTCCCTCCTCACTTCTCTCCAAAAGAGAGGAGAGTACTCATTGATAAATATTTCCCTTTCTCATGGATTGTTGGATGTTTGTTCTACATTGGGCCTGATCAGGTCATGAGGAGATATGTGAAGGAAGATGAGACATTTGAAAGTTTGCATGCATGTCACAATGAACCCTATGGAGGATATTTTGCAACCAAGTGGACAGCAATGAAGATTTTGAACACGGGATATTACTGGCCAACACTTCACAAAGATGCAGGGAGATATACAAGGAAGTGTCACAGATGCCAAAGGATGGGCCGACCAACAAAATCTGATGAGATGCCACTTTTTCCTCAGGTAGAAATTAGTCCATTTGATAAGTGGGGACTGGATTGTGTAGGACCCATTGATCCTCCATCAAAAGGTAAATCCTATATTTTAGTATGCATTGATTATGTAACTAAATGGGTAGAAGTTAAAGCCATGAACCATGCAAGAGATAATAAGGTTGCAAAATTTCTATGAGGAAATTTTCACATGGTATGGAGTTCCAAGAGAGATAGTGACTAATCAAGGGACTCAATTCACTTCAACATCTGTTTCAGCACTATTCAATGAGTATAACATTAGGCACAAGAAGTCTACTCCTTATCACCCCCAGGCCAATGGCCAAGTTGAGGTGACTAACAGAGAAATTGAATCCATTCTAACCAAAATAGTGGCTATCCATAAAAAGGATTGGGCAAGCAGGTTACCAGAAGTTGTTTGGGCTTATAGAACCACTTGGAAAATAACTACAAGATTCACTCCATTTGAGTTATTGTATGGAAATTCAACCATGATGCCCATTGAATTTGAACATAAGACTCTCAGAACTGCAGTAGAATTGGGAATGGATATTTCTGAAGCACGAAGAGATAGAATCATGCAACTGAATGCTTTGGATGAGATGAGGAAGGAAGCCTTGCATCATATAGAGGTAGTGAAAAATCAATGAATAAGATGGCATGATAAATTAATCAAGCATAAGAAGTTTTAGACTAGAGATTGGGCACTGGTCTATGACTCAAGATATCAGGATAATGCATAAAAATTGCAGACAAGATGGCTCAGACCTTATGAGGTGGCTAAAGTATTTTCTAATGGAGTTGTTCAACTTACTACCATTGACCCTATTAGGTTTAAGCTATTGGTGAATGGTCATCGCCTGAGATTGTATCACAAACCAACTTCTAAGGAAGATTTCCTACAACAATTCACTCAGTGTGTAGCACCCGAACTTCCTACAACCAAAGGAAGTGGACCTAGTGTCCCTTCTTTCGGCTAATTAAGGTATGTCACTTCTCATGATAAAGATTCCCACTTTTTTGGTGGTCCACTTCTTCACCCATCCCCCCATTCATTCCACCTTTCTCTCTCTTCCACCTCACCACCATCATTTCACTTCACTTCATTTTTCTCCACCTCATTCCACTCCGCTTTCATTAATTACTTAGCAAATTTCTTGAAAACGATCGGTACTTTCTCCATGATCTTTGCAATAAATCTTCCATGAATTTAGGTACGTGCACATTAATTGTTATATCTTAATTGTCTTCTAATGCATTTATTTAATGTTTGTAAATTAATATGGACATTCGCAATAGCATGTCATCATTTCCTACCCCTGCCAAATCATCCTTTCACCTCACATGTGAGGAAACATGTGCAAATTTAGGTTGGGGGAGGGGCAACATGTCAATGCCATGTCCACATGTTTATCTGTACTGATTCACGTCAGCAAGATTTAAGTCATTTAGCCAATTTGAATTCGTATATGATGACTCGTATGTGTGAAATGAAAATCCTCTGCCACCATTTTCCTTAATCATAGCCTACACTTATTACTCCTTTATTGCTTTAATTGTCCCTATCATAATCCTAAGCCAAAAGGTAAAATTCAAACAACACCAGCATTGGAAACTCGATAGAGTTGCAGGAAGAAAATATTTGCAGAGTAACTATTTGATTGCAGACAAAGGGAAGTGGGTTGATTCAAAACGAACCGACAGTTCATGATGTTTTACTGGGGGATGTGCCTTGCCTAGCTAAGTTTAGAAATTGTGGATGGATAGGCTATTTCTTAAAGCTGGATGGCTTCGACCAAGGTGTTGCATTATAATTCGCCCAGACATTGTCTAAAGGAAGGGCCATAGTAAAAGGGATGTAAGTCACAACTACAGAGGAAAGAATTGCAAAAGTTACAGGGTTACCTGCTGATGGAAAAAATTACCCTGCAGCCAGAGATTCCAAGTTAGCTAGGGTCAAAATCACATAACCTAATGACCCTCTATTGAGCATAGACAAATGAGGAGCAAAGAGGACTTCTTTGATTAAGATTTGGAAGTAGGTTGAGGTGTATGTTGTCAAGTATATCACTCGTGAAGGTTGCCAATCAAATTTACATTATGTGCATTTAAAGCTCCTCAACCACATGAGGCATGGAAGGAGAATGAATGTGCCCAATGTGTTGTATCACCTTCTTTTGATCATGGCAGAAAAAACTCAGAAAGGTAGGGACAATTTTCTTTCCCACCATTTCTTGATTAAATTATTAGTTGAAAAATCTCTACATGATGTGTCCAATATTTCTTGGGAAGAATTTTTGAGAATCGATCAAATTAGACCAGAGAATTTGTAACCTAGGGTTTTTCCTCAACCTCATAGGGTTGGGAGGAGAAGGAGAAATGTTGGGACCACTGTTGGTACCTAAACTTATGATGCAAACCCTAGTGGAAACCATCCTGCATCTACACAAGCTATTGAAATTAGTTCTTCTGAGGAAGAGCATTCCAATCAAGAGAGTCCCTCTCCTGATTCTGATGATGATGTTCCCCTTGGCACATTAATGAAAACTAGGGCATGGAAGAAGAGGGCAGAGCTAAAGGAAAGAAAATCTAAAAATTAAATGGTAGAAAAGGAAGTGCCAAGCTCTAGGAAATTGAAAGTTGACACTGTTCTTCCTGTAGCAAAGGAAAAACAAAGAAACCCTCCCAAAAAATCAAATTCAGTTGGGCCAACCATTAGGGTATCTCCCAAGGGAAGCCCTAAACCTGAAAAGTCGCCACAGGAGGATATAGAAGCTCCAATGGAGCATGTAAATGAAAAGGAAAAGGATGTATTCAAAGAAGCAACAAATTTAACACTAGTTGATCTTGCAGATATTGCAGAGCAAGTTGAAAGTCACATGTGTGAAGGAAATCAGGAACTCCTATAGCAAGAGCTCCTGCAGCATGAGCAAGAATAGCAACAACATGCCCTACAGATTGAAATGGAAGAACAAGACTTGGAGCCCCTATAGCTAGAATTGGTTGAGCAAGAAGAAGCCCTACAGATGGTACTCCACCAAGAACAAGCACAAGTGCCAGGTAAAATAATAGTAAGAGTACATAGGCCCTCTAATTTTTCAATGAACATAGTAATTCTGAATTTATGGAAGGAAACACAAAGAAGAGAAGAAGAATGGAAAGAAGAAAAAAATAGGTTGGAAAGACAACACGGATTCTATTGGGATCCTAACTTAGATACAACATAAACAAATGTGGGACAACTTGCAGTTGCCAACTTCAGGGCATTGACCAAACAAAAGCTCAATTCTTCCTCTATTGGAGGACCAACAAGACATTAGGTTGGGGGGGGAATGATGAGTCTAGTTTATGGCTTAATTATTGATAGGGTTGTTATCCATTTCCTATAGTTACATAAGACTTTGATGCTTGAGATTTGATCTTTCATAATATTTCCTTGAAACCATAGACCTTGGACATGAATTTATTTTCATAAGCTTTCAAATGATATCGATATGTTGTTTCGACTGTTTGTGTTGACTTTGTATGTGATTAATGAATGTCTCTTTAAGATGATTATGAATATGTAGTTTATGTGCAATGTAATGTTTTCATGCAAATGATTTTAGACCTGCAATTCAAGAAGATCTCGCCAATTGGACGTGTGCTATATTTGTCAACAAGGTGGTCATAGAAGACTCTTGGCGGCTAGAGATTCCTCATGCATCGGATTGTAATCACCTTGTTATGGTCTTAAATGTTATTAAGCATGCACTGGCATTACTATTGTGCCAGATTCGAGTTAAGGCAATTGTGCCTGACAGGTTCTATGCATGCGTAGTCACCCCTGCTCTTTTTTGTGCTTTCCCTAATGTGGCATCCTCCGCATTTTCTGGAGTTGACCATCTTGCTAGGTGGTTGAATAAATAAGGGCCCTGATGTTCTTTCTGGCTCTGGGTTAGAAGGTTGCTTAATTGATGTAATCAAACTCTGGAGTTTTTCGACAATACAACTATGATGATTGTACTCATGTTTTTCTTCTGAATAAAATGAAGTTATATATTTGTACATTTAAGTCTATCTTATTTTTAGGGAATACTTATCCAAGGGGGGCCACTTGGTGATTATTCCATCCCGTACCTTAGTTTAGTTTATTTTTTATTTTATGTTCAGTAATTAGTTAAGAATTTGGCATTGACTGTTCCTGTAGCCACTAGAATTCCATTCTGTGACTATTCCTGTAGCCAAAGCAGATAGAGCAATTTCCTATTTGTTTGCTCAGATCTTCATTTATGTCATTTATTTCAGTTTAATCTAGTTGTTGGGTGATGTTCAACATTTATGTTATTTCCTTCCAATCAATTTACTTTCAGCATTGTGTTTTTCTTAGCTATAGGATAGATATGGCTACTTTGGATTCCTAGTGCACATACAGTGCTGACCCATTTCAAGTTTACGTCCCTAGGTTGAAGATTTAAATGCACCTTCATGATGATTGAAATGGCTATTCAGGTTAGATTTCCAGTCTCTGAATCACAACTGTAAGGGATTAGTTGTTAAAATCATTGTAGAAGGCCAACAACCATTATGATTCAAAGGAATCCTTAGAGATAGGAAACAATGGAAGATTTTTAGGAACTGATTATTTTTTGAATTTGGTTAATTCTATTATTCGATTCTCTAATGTAATACGTCTCATTGCTTGTGTGTTTTGATTATTCGCTTTACTCACATATTTTATAGCACACAATTAGACTAGGACCAATATGCCAATCTGTGTGCAAAAATGAAGTCTTCGCCAATAGGCCCAATATTCCACCAAAGCTCACCAAGAGAAGAATGATGCCTACACTGCAAATTCCATGCCCCCCACCAAAAATGCCAAATAGTCCTAGCAAAGGGGCACTGAAAGAAAAAATGAGAAATAGTCTCAACATCTTTGAGACAAAGGAAACAAAATGAGGGACCTTGGAAACCTTTCTTGTAGAGGTTGTCCCAAGTCAAACACCTGCCATACACTACAAGCCAAGAGAAAAATGTGAATTTTGGCTAGGAGAATTTATTCCAAATGTTTTTCCACCAAGGAACCTCAACATTGCCTAAAGCCTGTTTGTCCAAAGCACGATACCCTGAAGCAACACAGTACTTCCCTTTAGGACTTGGACCCCAAGACAAAACATCCCTCTTCGAAAGAGAAAAACACACTCTAGCAACTAAAATGCAAGACAACTCTCTCCTATCCTCCAAAGATCCACCCATGGACCACTCCTACAAATCCTTCCACTGATAAATGATAGTATGCCCCAACACTTGAGGGAATTTTAAATCCATCACTCTACTCCAACCATCCTAAACAAAAATCCTGCATAAATTCCCCAAGTGAGGACGTGAGGAAAGGATAGGTGGGAAGCCATCCCAAGAGTCATGCCAAAAGAGAGCATCAAAACCTATGTTGCAGATCTAGAACAGGACTTGTTTAACCAGCAGAGCTCCCCTCTTGAGAGTTTCCTAGATCATAGAGCCTTTTCCCAAAAGACTAAAGCAAGGAACCTTAGCACCATCCACCTCCCCAAGATACTTGAAAGTAGGGATCTTAACCTAGGTCTAATGCTGATGTGAACACCACCTCCAATACAAATTAGCAGCCAAAGCTTTCCCATTGCAATCCGCTCTGTGCAATCCCAAACCACCATCCTTATTTGGCCGAAAAACAACTTCCCACTTAATTAAGCTCCACTTCCTTGAGAGGAGATTATCCGACCAAAGAAACTTCCTACAAAGCCCCTCAAAATCCTTGATGAATCTTGATGGAGCAGTCATCACAAAAAATTTGTATATAGGTAGAGCCTGCACTACAGACTTCAACAAAATGATTTTTCCAATTGTAGATAACCATCTATAGGTCCAATGATAGACTAGTCCTCAGAATTTATCAATCACCTCCTACCAAAAATGCCTGGGAGGTGGACACAAATCTAGACGAATACCTAGATAGGTAAGGGGAAGCTTCCCCACCTAAAACCTTAAGATCCTGTAAATGTATTGTTGTATAAGCTTGGGGATATTAAAGAAATAAATACAAGAATTACTTTCATTAATGCTTTGTCTTGAGCTAGCTAGATAACAATCCAAAGACTGATGAAAAGCAACTACTTCAGCCACCTTAGCAACACCCATCAAGGTTGAGTCATCCACAAACTGAAGATGGGTTTGAGGAGAGAGGGAGTTGTTCCATTTCCATCCTTGAATGTGCCCATTTGCAAACTGGGACTTAATGAACCTCCCCAAGCCCTCAACCATCAAAATGAACAAATACGGGGATAAGGGATTCCCCTGTTAGAGACCTCTAGAAGCACCAAACAAATCAGAGGACTCTCCATTTATGAGAATAGAAAAGGAGGGTGTCTTCACATAGCTCATGACCCAAACAATCCACTCACTACTGAACCCAAAAGCTCCAAGAATTTTGATCAAAAAACCCAATTTAACTCTATCATAAGCCTTAGCCATGTCCAACTTTATGAACATAGCATTTTCCCTCAAAGAGACCATGGAATGAATAGTCTCCATCGCTATAACAACTCCATCCAGAATTTTCCCTCAAGGAGGAAGACTCTATTTTGGCTTGTATCCTCTAAATCCTTCAAAGAGATAGGCTGGAGAAGAGAGGCATTCATTTCCATAGTCACCAGAGGAGGGATACAAGCCAAAATAGAGTCTTCCTCCTCATTGGCAGGTGGGGTATCTTCAGAAAAGATATAGAGAAGAAGCAAACTGCCTCATTAGAGATTTCCAAAGAGGAAGAAAGAATAGATCCCTCAAGAGAGCAGAGAGAAGAGATAGTGTTACCCTATCTTCTAGCCTTTACCGAGTTATGGAAGAAGGAGGTATTATTGTCCCCTTCTTGAAGACAATCAATACGAGCCTTTTATTTCCAAAAAAAATCCTCACAAAGCTCCCATTCCTCTAGATCTTTGACCACATCATTCTCTAACATGCTCAAGTTTGCATCAAAACCATGCTCCCTAATCTTCCTGGTAATAGAATCCAGACGTTCTTGGGTGACCCTTTTCTATTGAAACACATTGCCAAACTGATGCTTATTCCAATGCTTTAGTTTATACTTCACATATTGAAGCCTCTTCATAAAGGTGTACATAGCAGTACCAAAATTTGGTCGACCTCTAGCCCACCATTTAGAAACTTAGTCAAAAAGACCCTCCTCCCTGAACCACATAATTCAAAATTTAAAAGTTTGTTTCTTAGAGCCACCAGCCAGATGGGTAGAGAATTTGATCATCCAATGATTTGATCCCTGCCAATCCAAGATTTAAGAGCTTGTCATCCACTTGTCACTAACTCAAAAACTGGACACAAGAAACCTGTCTAATCTTTCAGAAATAGCTTCATCCCCAGTTTCTTGTTATTCCAAGTAAACGTGTCATTCAAGGGTTTGATATCCACAAGCAGAAGTTGAGCTAGATTCTCCCTAAGAAGATCAGAAGAGGGTTCTAGATGAGGCACTCCCCCCCCTTTTCTCCTCAAGAGAGACAATTACATTGAAATCACCTACCATAATCCAGGGAAGAAAGGGATCCAACCATCTCAAAAAAATTATATGAGGCCATAAAAGAATCTTACCAGGGACATCCGTCGGAGAAAAAATATTGGATAGAAAGACTCTTTCCCCCATCTCAGAATTTAATTCTATAAGAGAAATGGAGATGACAGGCCAACACTGGGTACAAATAATAATAAGGATTTAATACTTTATAATAAATAGTTTGGTCTATAAGTGTCAATCTGGGGGAGTAGACCTGCGAGAAGTTTCGTGACTGTATGCCAATCGAAGGGGTGATATCATGAGTTGAATGGGGATGAAATGCAGCTAGGAAATAAACCTGTTGCAAATCAAGATAATGTTGGTGACAGGAACTGTCACTTCTAGCAGCAACAACAACAACATAAATTAAACTCACTACTCTAATCAAATTAATCTGGAAATCATAAAGCAACATACAACGTGAATATTTGATCTGCAAACTAATATCACGAGAAATAAATAACAAATTGTGCCTACAAATGAAATAGAAATGACATTTAATAAAATAAATAAATAAACACACAACTAGTCTAATATAAATCAATAAAATACATGAATAAACACGCAGCTAATCTAATATAAATCACCAGACAACCCGAGAAGTGGATCCTGCCTTCTCAGTACGCCCAGTGATGGAGTACGAATATCTTGTACGTTGTTTTGATCAAAATAATATTGTTTTATTCATCCAGAATTATTACAAAGTCTACACAATATTCTGCCTACATAAATCCACTGCTCACACCAATATCAATATTAAAATTTATCCTCCTTATGTTTATAAAATACACATATATATAAGTATATGTTGAGTTTATAATTTAGCTATAACTAAAGCAACATTAAATAGTTTGTTTCAACAAAATGGTGAGAAAAAAGGCTCACGTAAATCCTCTAATAATGACCATGAATCAGGAACAAGTCTGTTGTAACAGCGAGCAGAAATAGGTATGTCGATTTCTCTAGGTACCAAACACATCCTTTTTTACAAACTAATATTTATGGTTTTCTTAAAAGAGAGCATCTGCCACACGTTATTCTCCCATGTGGCAAACCCATTAGTTATTGCAGAAAAATGTGAAATCTTTGTTGGGCACAAATTGTAATAGCAAACAAAGATAGGAAATATTAGGGTTTCGATTTTATCCTCCACATGATTTGGAAACACTTCTCCACCACAGGTTTTCTGGTGATGCATCTCCACCATGATTCAACTTGGAAGTTGGCATCTTCTATTGAAAAGATGACAGAAAATAACTTGTTGGTCACAAAGTAATACACAGCAGCTCCTGGCCAGAAAGTGACGGGAAGGTCTGTATGGAACGTGATAGGAAGACTTCATGTTGCAAGCTATATTTTTCAAGGCTTTAAATAACAATGCACATTAGTAAAGACAACCAATAATTAATGCCCATATATTTATCTCAAAACCATATTAAATATCACTTATTAATATTTAATCATATGCAATGTAAATGATAAAATAATATGAAAATGGAATGGAAATGTAATGTGGAAATGGATGAGTGTACAAAATAGGCTATGATGTGGCATAAAATGGAACATAAATAGCTCTCATTAGGAGAACCTACTAGAGAGCCACCAAATCGAAGAGATTCCCTGAGGATCCCAGAAGCAAGTAAGACCTCTAGATCTCCCCTGCACACCCACACATTGACATAAACCTCTATTCCAAATCTTAGAAGCACTATGCATTATGCTATCAATAGATAACTTCGTCTCCTGGAGAAAAACCAAATCCAGAGAATGGGCACAGACCAAATCCTAAATAGCTTTTTGTCTAGGGATGCTATTCATACCCCTTGCATTCCATGAAAGCACAATCATCATGAAGGTTGAGAGAAGTGAGTATCCAAGGTCTTCACCAACCTAGATTCAACCAACATCTCACTAGCCAACTTAACTTTCTCCTGATCCTTCGTCCTACCCACCTTTTGGGGCTTGTCAGGAGCACTCTGTTTTAGGGACTTTTGTTGCACACCCAAAATATGGGAAGTAGCAGAAGCTTTACTCTTGCTAGAGCCTCCAGAACCCAAACCTCTAGCGGAGCATGCACCTACATCAGTAGATACCAAAGAAGTACCAGCCACCACACATGGGTCCCCAAGCCCAACTTCAGGGGAAGGAACAAAAGAGTCCTTTACTTCCCCAGGAGCCTCCATAGTTCCAAAAGCCGGAGACATAAGAGCCATAGGCTTTGGATTATGAGAAGTAACGGGGGTAGCATCCACATGCATGTCAAGAGATACCCCCTCCTCATGAACTAAATCATTCAATGCATCAAACCTGTTGAATACCCCCTCCTCCTGGCGATCTCAAAAATTCCTCTTCTACCCTCGGCCTTTATTTCATGGCCTAACAGGTACGAACCCATCTTTATCCAGAGTCACCCCCTACATGGGTCATTTACCCTTTTTAGATCCTGAATTTGATGGATCCATCCCATTCCTTGAATTACCCACACCAGTAGCACACAGACACCTTCTCTGAAGATGACCATACTCTCGGCATAAACGACATCTAAATGACAGAGTTTCATAATCAAGCGGCTGCATCCATGAACTAGATCCAACTATCAGATCAATAGATTCAGGAAAAGGTTGGCTCAAGTCAATCTCCACACAAACACAAGCATAGGAAAATATCCTCTTCTCTAGATTCTGCTAAGAGGGACCAATCAGTTTTCCCAGTGCCATGGCAATAGACTGCAAAATGTCACTCCTCCAACATTCAAGCAACACTCGAGGAAGGCGCACCCACACCGGGACCTTGGACGGAAACTCCTTCATCGAATTGAAGCTTGCATGCCATGATTTAATGAATAGTCCAACCAGATTGTAATGGGCCACCCTCACAAGCCTTATTTCGATTTGAGATGCATGAAAAATCCACCAAGAAGAAATTATATGCAACTAACAAAATCTTGAAATCCCCCTCTGGGTTCCAATTCTTCTAAATCCAAGACTCAAGGAAAGGGAGATAAACCCTCATCCCCAAAAACTTTCAGATTAAGACATGTTTTTTGTAGTATTCTAAATCTTCTGCAATCGCTTCCCTTTGAATCACCACCACCGGGCTCACTTGAGCCCTTTCCAAGCAGTCATTAACCTTCTATATTTTAAAACCACCGATCCTAGACAAGCCCACGTCCAGAGAAGATGAAATAGGAGCCTCATCCCCTGCCTCCATCATAGCATTGTCTCTCGAAACCTCATCCAACCCATCGTTAGCCATGAGAGACACACTCGACAACCCTACCCAAACACCACCACTCACCAAATCCTCGACGCTTTAAAACCCACTCCACCAATCATGCAAAGAAAAAACACAGAGAGTCTACCCCACACTCCACAACCCACGCAACCAAAGAGATGTCCACACTAGAGGAAATCGTGGCACCCAAAACGTAGAAGACAAGATAAAATTCTATAGATAAAAAAGGATCTCCCCCCATACGCAGTGAAAACCCCACCCCACCACTGAGCAGACACAACAATTACCAGCCAACAAATAAATTTGGGCATGCAAGGAGGAATGGTCAGCATGCAATGCAACCCTCATAGGTCGTGGGCCTTCTCCTACACGCAGCAGAGTGACCCATTTTACTTCTCTTATTGTTACTAATATACCTTCCTTATTAAATCCCACATAGTTTAATATTCTCAAGTCACTAAATGACCATGATTGGGATGGTGATAATTTTTTGGATCAAGAGTTTGATGAGTAGGAACTTATACTTCATTTCATGTGTGTATGCATGTGTGTGTGCATGTATATTTATGTTTAGATTTAATATGTGGTTTCTTTACTATGTTGGCATGTGTGTATTTCCCTCGACACATATGCATATGTTATTTCTCTTTAGAGAACTCATATTACTCTTGTAATTAGATGGATATATGAGGAACACCATGTTATATTATTCCTCTATTTTTCTCTCACATTATTCCTATATATAGTGTCTATCTAGTGTTATCTTAAGCATATTTTAGGGATGACACAAAGAATTGGGATATTTAGATCTCCTTCATGTTGATCCATCTCTTTATGATAGTTTTCTTTGACTTTAACTCTTTTTAATTTTTTCTTTAATTTTTCCGGGATGATGCAAGGTATTATATTCCTATTTATATATAATTATGTTGACCCAACTAGATTTTTTTAAAATTTATATTTTTCATGTACCTTATTCCCTTGTGACCATAATTTTGTCTGTCTCAAGGATGATGAAAAATGTATAGTAACCCTAATACGTATAGATCCCTTTATGTTTTTTTGTAATATTGATATATTACATGTGGAATTTCTATGTTACATGTTGTATTGCCTCACTTGTATTTGTGCCATTTATTGGAAAAATATTAGGTGTTCTATTATATTTTTCCTATTCATGGGAAAATATGAGAAGACTTGGGGGCATATAATGTGTTATGTATGTTCCTAAGGAAATTTTTCTTCCCCTTTTCTACCTTGAAATCAATTGCATATTCTTGATTTATGCAACTATTTTAAAGGAGGAAACAGATTCATATCCACCACTTACACACTTTTGGCATGCTTCCATAGCATCAATAAATTATGGTTCTAAGTATAGATAATTCTTGGACATGACCACCCTTATCAAGATTATCTAGCAATAAAGTGTGGTAGCACATATAATTTGTGATACTATAGTGATCTATGAATCACCTAAAAGTAGAGCACACTAGTGCATCATGTAATTCATAACAATTTTTTATATGATTCCTAGCAACGAGGCATGCTAAACTAAGAATTATATCCATTTTCCTAGCAAAAAAGTATGTTAGGGTTGAGTCATTTTATTTTATAGAAATAGAATATGCTAGAAAAGCTTTCCATCCATGTAAATTATATCCCTCTTTTGTGTGGTTGGAACCTTTATTTTTCTTATATATTTGTTTTTTATTTACTTTTCTTGTATATGTAGTACGTACATGTTTTTGTGTTATGGAGACCAATCAGACTCAGATAAAATCTTAAACATTATCTTATTAACTAATTTGTTGCATGTAATAAATATTTTGTTGCACTTGTATTTAAATTATAGTTACAAATAATTATTAAATGTTGGAAATGATCAGTTACAATATTTAATTGAAGACAACTGCATTTAGTTATTGTAATGGCCCAAAAGAAAACATGTTATTTGATGCATGAGAAAAAACCAATGGCCACACTCCATTTCTAATTAATGGGACGTGTATGGGAACATATTCCAATAGTCGAATTAGAGTTTTGAGGGTGGTAGGTTGTAAAAAATGTTAGCAGAAATTTGCAGAGAAGTGGTTGGAAAAATGCAAGAAGTGTTGTGGGTACACACAACAAAGGATGCATAAAAATTAGCAGTGGAAAAATGTGGATTTTTTTTGCTGCAAGTTGTTGCATGTCTTTTCATGTCATTGTAAAGGTTATTTTTTGAGAGATTAATATAATTGGACCCTTTGTTGGTGGATGTAGCTCGGATTTGGGTGAACCACATTAAATTTTTGTGTTGTCTTCTTCTTGTCTATATTTTTGGGTTTTATAAATCTATTGTGTTTTCATATTTTTCTACATTTTAATTGATAATTTATTGCCTCCAATCCCTAACAAGTGGTACCAGAGTGGGTTGTGTTCAGTTATCCTCTGCAGGAAGATCTCACGACTGAGTGGGAGTCTCATGATTGAGTGGGAGTATCACGATTGAGTGGGAGTTATGGTAGATGAGGGTAAGTTGAAGGTAGACAAATTTAATGGGCATAACTATTCGTTATGGAAGATGTATATGGAGGACTATCTTTATTAGAAGGATTTATGGTGGCCATTGGAAGGGAAAGCCAAGAAACTGCTAGCAATGTCTAATGAGGATTGAGCTATTTTGGACAAAAAGGCACTTGGCAGTATTCGTTTATGCCTGGCACAATCGGTGGCATTTAATATTTCAATAGAAAATACAAATGAAGACTTGATGCAAACACTAGAAAAACTATATGAAAATCCTTCCACTTCAAATAAGGTATTTCTCATAAAGTGTTTGTTTAATATGAAAATGGTAGAAGGTCGGTTAGTTTTTGATCATTTAAATGAGTTTAATATGGTTACCCATCAATTAACTTCTGTAAATGTAAACTTTGATGAAGAAGATAAGGATATTTTGATTTCATGTTCTTTGCTTGAAAGCTAGAATAGCTTGGTAATGGCAGTTCGTAATTATGTTTTTGGTTCAAATATGTTAAAATTTGATGATGTTGTTGGTGTTATTTTGAGCGAGGAAATTCGTAAGAAAAGCTCAGGTGGTACATCCACATCAGACAGTGTTTTGAATGCAAAATGAAGGGGTAGAAAAAATGAGAGGAAAGAAATTTGGAGGTCATGGGAAGTCACAAGGAAAATCAAAGGATAAGAGGTCCCAATCTAGAGAGAAGAAGGATTGTTGGTACTATGGTAAGCGGATTCATTGAAAGAAAGATTGTTGGTCTTGAGAAAATAAAGGAGACAAAAATGAAAGCAATAAGGAGGCAAATGTGGTAAGTAATAAATTTTATGATGATGCTTTGATTCTTTCCCTTGATAATGTTGATGATTCTTGGGTGTTAGATTTAAGGGATTAATTTCATGCTATGCTTCATAGAAGTAATTTTCTTGATTATGTCCAAGGGGATTTTGGGCTCATTATTTAGGAGATAATGAACCTTGCCAGATTGTTGGAAAGGGAGGAATCAAGATTAAGTTGTAGAATGGGAATCATTGGATACTACAAGAGGTAAGGCATGTTCCAAGGTTAAGCATAAATTTAATTTATGCAGGGCAACTAGATGATGAAGGTTGTGTTGTTATATTTAGTGATAAAAATTGGAAGGTTACAAAAGGTTCCTTAGTGGTAGAAAAAGGTGTGAAAGTGGGCACCTTATATCTTTGTATAGGTCATATTGTTCCTTCTACTTTAGTTGTTGTAGAGAAAAGTCAATGTTCAAGAACAGTTGTTGCAGTTCAACAGGAAAAAAATCACAGTCGTTGTGGGTTCAGAAACAACACTGTGGCATAATAAACTTGGGTATATGAGTGAAAAAGGTATGAAAGTACTTCATTCAAAGAATGTTTTACCAGGTCTAAAATGTATTAATATGGATTTCTGTGAAATTTGTGTGTATGGAAAATAAAAGAGAGTTTTATCAAGATGGGAAGCAAAAGAAATATGAGAAATTGGATCTTGTGCATATGGATGTATCGGGACCAGCTCAGGTATCTTCTCTTGATGGATCTCAATATTATGTTACTTTTATTGATGATGCAACTAGGAAGGTTTGGATTTATTTTCTTAGGCAAAAATCTGATGTTTTTGAAACATTTAAAAAATGGAGAAGCTTGGTTGAGAATGAGATAGGGAAAAATTTAAAATATCTTAGATTTGATAATGGTGGCGAGTATTTCAGCAAAGAGTTTTAAGATTATTGTTCCTCTAATGGAATTCGTAGGAAAAAAAGGATCCAAGGACTCCACAAGAAAATGGAGTGGTTAAACACATGAATAGAACAATAATGGAGCATCCACAGACTATGAGATTGCATGCTAGGTTGCCTTTAAACATGTGGGTAGAGGCTGTAAACATTGATGTTTATTTAATTAATAAAGGTCCTTCTAATCCTTTAGGCTATGGTATTCCAGAGGAAGAATGAACAGGTAAGAAGGTGAGTTATTCTTTTCTCAAAACCTTCGGTTGTGAAGCATTTTCACATGTAGATTTGGAAAATAGAACCAAGCTTGATGAAAATCAAAGAAATGTATTTTTTTGGATATGGCATTGATGAATTTGGCTATAGGTTTTGGGATTTTGAAAATCAAAAAATTGTAAGAAGCAAGGATGCTATATTCAATGAGAAAGTATTGTACAAAGATCAGTTACAACAACATGAAAAGAAAGAAAATGATTATGTAGTGTTGGATAATACTCTGAACAACAATGTTCCAATGGTTCCTCATGCTCTACAACAACAACAACAACAACAACAACAAAAAATGCCACAAACTCTAGTGAATGTTAGATGATCTTCAAGGATAAGAAAACCTATGGAAAGATTGTATCCCTCTTTGTATTTTTTTTATTAACTGATGTTGGTGAATTGGAATGTTATGATGAAGCTATGCAAATGGATGCCAAGGTTCATTGGGAGCATAGAATGGAAGAAAAAATGGACTCCTTGCTAAAAAATTGGACTTGGGAATTATGCAAGTTTCCTGCAGGTAAAAAGGTTTTACCAAACAAATGGGTTTATAGGCTGAAAGAGGAAGATGGAGGTAAGAAAATATTTAAATACAAGTTAGTTGTAAAGGGATTTGCACAAAAAGGGAATTGATTTTGATGAAATCTTTTCTCCAGTTGTTAAAATGACTTCTATTCATATTGTTTTAAGTATTTTGGCTACTAAAGATTTGCATTTGGAACAACTAGATATTAAAACCGCCTTTCTCCATAGTGATTTGAAAGAGGAAATATATATAGAACAACCACAAGGATTTGAGGTCAAAGGTAAGGAGAAATTGGTGTGCAGATTAAAAAAAAAATATATGGCTTGAAGCAAGCACCTCGGTAATGGTATATTAAATTTGATAGTTTTATGGCTGAGCAAGGCTACAATCGATGTAATTTAGACCATTGTGTTTAATTTAAGAGGTTAGATGATGATAGCTACATTAGTTTATGTTTATATGTTGATGATATGTTTGTATCGAGGTCTAACATGGATCACATAAGGGATTTAAAACAACAGTTAGCAGATTTATTTGCTATGAAGGATTTAGGGGCAGCAAAAAAAATCCGTGGTATGAAGAATACTAGACATAGGAATTTTTTTTTTAATCTCAGGTTGATTATGTTGAGAAGGTGTTGCAGAGGTTTAATATGGAGAATGCAAAAGCTGTTATCACACCTTTTCCTAGTCATTTCAGATTGACTAAGTATATGTGCCCAAAGACACAAGAGGAGGAATATAAAATGTCCAAGGTACCATATGCTTCAGTTGTAGGAAATTTAATGTACACCATGGTATGCACAAGACCAAATATTGCACATGTCGTAGAAGTTGGTAGCAAGTATATGAGTAATCCCAGAATTGAGTATTGGAATGTGGTAAAATGGACTCTCAAGTATTTGAGAGGTACATCCAATAAATGTTTATGTTTTGGGGAATCTAATATTGATTTAAAAGGCTATGTTGACTCAGATTTGGCAAGGGATATAGATACTAGGTAGAGTACTATAGGTTATGTATTTATAGTTGGTGGGACAACAGTAAGTTGAATTTCCCAATTGCAAAAGGTGGTTGCTATATCCACCACAAAGACAGAGTATGTTGTTGCAATAGAGGCGACAAAGGAGATGATATGGTTGCAACTTTTCATGGAAGAGTTGAGAAAACAACAAGCTGAAAGTTACTTGTTTATGGACAGCCAAAGTGCTATACATCTTGCAAAGAATTATGCTTTGCACTCAAAAACCAAACACATATAGCTAAGATATCATTTCATTCGGTTGGTGTTGGAGGATGGACAGGTAAAGTTGGAAAAGATTCATATGGATGACAATCCAATGGATATGTTTAAAAAGGTGGTGACAAGGGAGAAGTTGAGCTCCTCTTCAGCTTCAGTTGGCCTTCAAGGTTGAATTTAAGTAAAACAGAACATTAAGGTCCAAGGTGCTTATTTCCAGTGGGAGTTGCAGGGGCAGCGGTGTTATGATCAGTCTCCAAGTGAGAGATGGTATGGAGTGGAGTCTGCTATGTCTCCAAGTGGGAGATTTTTGTGTTATGGAGACCAATCGGACTCGGATAAAATCCTCAACATTATCTTATTAACTAATTTTTTGCACGTAAAAAATATTTTTTTGCACTTGTATTTAAAATAATAGTTGCAGACAATTATTAAATGCTAGAAATGATCAGTTACAATATTTAATTAAAGCTAGTTGCATTTAGTTATTGTAACCACCCAAAATAAAATGTGTTATTGGGTGCATGATACAAAACCAATGGCCATGCTTCATTTGTAATTAATGGGACATACGTGGGAACATATTCCAATACTCATATTAGAGTTTTGAGGGCAGCAAGTCATAAAAAATGTTATCAAAAGTTTGTAGAGAAGTGGCTAGAAAAACACAGGAAGTGTCGCGAGTACACGCAACAAGGCTGTGTAAAAATCACCTGTGGAAAAACATGGAAAAATTTTGTTGCATGTCTTTTCTTGTCATTGTAAATGTTATTTGTTGGGAGATTAATATAATTTGGACCCTCTGTTGGTGGATGTAGCCTGAATTTGGGTGAACCACATTAAATCTTTGTTTTGTCTTCTTGTTTATTTTTTTTGGTTTTATAAATCTACTATGTTTTCGTATTTTTATTCATTTTAATTGATAAGTTATTGCCTCCAATTCCTAAAACATGTTATATTATATATGATTTGTTGAGATACTTTGCGTGTAGGTTATATTTTATTATCTATTTGTATTAAAGGCTTGTTTTTCCTAATATGTTTGGTTTGCATATTTCATCCTAGGAGCATGGTTTTATCACTCAAAGTCTATTGCATATCCTTTTGTGTATTCTTGAAAAATTTATTTTCTTTAAGAACTATAGCTAGCTAATATCACCTAGTGACATTAACTTGCTAAATTGGGAACAAAATGTAATGTAAAAAATTGTATACCCTATAATTTTGGCACTATAAATTATACATGCTTTAGATCTCATTCTTGTATCATATTTTAAGGACTCATTTTATCCCATCATTGGTATTTTCACTTATCGAGATGTGATGTGTTATGTTTGTTCTTGTGTTTGTATTCTTTGTCAAAAGTAATTTTGATGTTTTTATTTTATTTTATTTAGTGTAACCATTTCATAATCTCTTGAATTTTATTTTTAAAACTAAAATGCAATCATGTGTATGTCTAATTAGTTATGATTTCATCTCATGATAGTACAATCATGTGGGCTTTGTTTAACAGCCAAGACAATGCCATTTTGACTTCTCCTTTGTTTTAACTATTGTCTACCTAGCCTTTATCAAGTTTTGGATGATATTCCATCTTTCCAAAAATAGCAATAGATGGTAGAGTTTAATTTTTTTATTATCATCGACTCTCCCTATGCAATTGGTTGGTTATGGTTTGATTATCCCACTTTCTACAACTTTCAAGCAATCTTGACCTCTCTATGGTATTCTTGTCACACTGTTACTTTGATGGGTTTTGTTGTTTAAGTTTGACTACGTTTTTTTGTTATCTATTGCATATACATTAAAGCTAGTAGGTTTAATTTGATGTCATTCAACACTTCTAGCTTGCTATATTTTCCTAGAGAGATACTCTCTTGAGAAAGGACAACTTTTTTTCACCTATTTTAAAGGCATATATTCACAAGCTTATTAAACTAGGTGATATTGGTATTGTTCATTTTTAGCTCTCCTCTCATTTTTATTTTAATGTGATTTTGGCATACTTTCTTCATATTTCCAAAAATATATTTCCTTTTGTGAATAGTGATCATTTGCATTAGCTTGAGGTTTTTATTGTGTTTTCTACCTTCTTGGACAACTAGTATAAAACTCTTTTTCCATTTTTATTTTGTGTATCTTAAATCTCTTTGTTGACATCACTATCTTCTATTTTCATTTCTATATACACTAGGATAGTGATAGATATACTAGTTGATATTCTTATATTTAAATTTATTTGGTTTTTCTCTTAGTTCTAGATATGTATAGGGTAAGAGAACACAATTGGATTCAATCTATTATACATTTGAGTACACACATATCGAGGTTGAAAGACCAAAATAGGGGCTTGGTCATTTAAAAAAACTTCTAAAAGTCACCCCCTTTCTCTCCATCTCAAATACAAGGGGTTATTGGGTTCATCATTTTGAATTTAATACCTACCTTGGTGATTTCCTATTTACAACCTTTCTTTGTTATTTTATCATTTAATTTAAATAAAATAGTTAAAATCACATGCATTGTTTTTGATAATTTAAGTAGCATTTACAAGGTGTTGTACCCTTAACACAACGAGCCTCACAGGCCAAAAAGATCAAGTCCAAGTAACATAAAAGCTAGCCAAAAACCAGAAACAACCAAAAAATAGTAAACCGACCACGGACTAACAGCATAAGTAAAAAACACAGACAAAATAAAAGCTAACTGGCATTATCCCAGTTCTTTGACAGGAGGTCCACAACATCATCCCCGGCCCATTCTTGATCCTCGTCAGCATTCTACCCTTCCAGCTCATCTTTAATAACCGCAGACAGAGTGTTTGTGAAAAAGTGGACCAGCTTCATAGTGAAGCGGTTCAGGCCCCTAAATCTCTTGTCCAATTTGTCCATTCTCTCCTTCAACACACGATGCTCCTCCCCATCGTCAGCAACCTTCATGTCCTCAACATGTTTAGTATCCTACGGGTGCGAGGAGTGGGAGGCCAAGCTCTCTTTCTTCTCTTTGTTGTTGTCAAGAATGGTGTGGGGTCCTTTCACATTCTCCTCCTCTTCCTCCTCAAACATCTCATTCTCCTTGTAGTCTTTACTGTCTGACTGCTCCTCCTCCGAGTCCACCACCATCTGTCTTTTTTTATTATTTTCCAATCTCCCAAACCTCTGAATTGTGGTCTCTCCACCACTCACAACCATCGCCTCCACCACCATGTCACCCTTAGAGTCCTTCCTCACAACATTTTTTCCTCTGCCCTCTTTTGCCAAATGATCCATCAAGCCTTTCCTGAGATCTTTACCCTTTTTCTTCGGAGTGGCTTTGTAAGTAGTTTTGGTCAGACTAGCCTTGAGCTCACACAGACTGGCCGCAACACTCGTGTGAGCATTTCCTGCATTCCCCTTGAGTTTTTTGGCGGCAGGCTTGGGCTTAGGATTATCAGTAGCACCCATGTGGGGTTTTCAAATGGGACTTTTTGACTCAGTCGGGGAGATGTTAGCAACAACGAGAAGTTTGATTTCCTCCACACGGACAACAGATATGGGCGTAGGTGGGCATAAAGTGAGGTGGAAATGATAGAGTCTCATAATGATCTCTTGGTGGTGAGGCAGAGGGGGGGTATCTTTTGGGTTAAGGCTAGCAGTTTCCTTGCATTTTTCCACAGAACTTTGAAATCCATAAGCAAGAAGAACGAAAAAATTAACAGAACTTTGTGCCTAAGGTGATTCAACAGAGGGAAATGGTAGAAAAAGTAGGTTTTGTATCTACCTTCGAGCGTCACGTATTTCATGAGGGCCAAATAAACTTGGTCCCAAGGCTGCGGAAGGGCCTCCCGCTCGAAACCCGACTAGTTACGGACCGACTCCTCATTCCCCACAAAAAATGCTTTCATGCTATCATTATCCTGGGTCCTAGTATGGTTCAGATATTTTTTCCACATGCTCTACAGCCCAGTAGCCTATGCAATCACCTCTTCACTAACCTCAAATGATATCTTGCCCAAAGTCACTCTCCGGTCCTTCTAGGAATTGGAAAAATGTGCAGACAAGTTAGGATCATGACCCACAAGACTCTTCATCAGGGGAGCTAAGCCACCTTTGACATAGATGTGCCACACCAGCGGGTTTTTGTGGAATTCACTGTAGTTATTGGGCTTCGTCCGCACATGATCGCCACCCATATTGTTTTTCTTCACAGGAAAAAACTAGAGAACTTGTAAAAGAGAAATGTTAGAGATATTGGTTAAGAAAAGGGTTTTCCTCACATAATGGATATTTGGGTGAATAAAGCAATTTGGTTAATCAAGGCAGTGTGCAGGACACACGCGTGAATAGGAAAATCACTTAGCTTAAGCTTAGCAATATCATAAATGGGGATCTTGAAGCGATTGCGGCTAGGTAAGAAAGATATGATGGAAGAGCGAGGTTTATTAGCCACATTTTCCTTGCACAAAAAGCTAGGCAAGATGGTCGTGGGGCCAAATTTAGTAATAACAAGGAAAACGGGTTTGGGACCTAGAGATAAAATAGCGGATACAAAAGAGCCAAAAGGGAGCTTTCCCTCATAATGATTCATCACATCAAGGTTTAAATCCATGGGCTTAAGGAAGAAATGATAGTTTAACACAATCCCCATAAGGAGATAGTGCAAGGTATGGTCCTGCAGATTCTTAATTATGAAGTACGCTCCATACTTCCTTATAATGTCATCTTCATTTAACACGAGATTAGCCCAAAAATTTAAAATTTTCCACTTGTAGGCCACCTCAGCTTTTATGCCTGTCCACCAAGCCGAAATTACAATCATGTGGACACCCCAAACAACCCCCAGAATCATAAAATTTGTAGTCATCATAACAAATAAGGGTTTTGTTCTTTCAAGATTAGGTCTTGAATTTTTAGCGGTAAGTTCCCCAAATTGCGCCAACATTTAGAGCAATTCCAAAAGGTTCCAAAGTTAGCTATTGTTATTCTATAGTTTACTATTTATTTTTTGTATTTTGTAATATTTGCTTCCATTTTCCTTTTGTGTAGATGTTATAGGATCACTTTTATTCCTTTTTTTTTTGTCGCCTTTGGACAATAGCACGATTGTACAAATTATAGAGTAGTTACACCAAGGTCTAGTAAATGTGATTTCATCTTATGTAAATTATTTTTATGTGCTTATCATTTGTGTTTCAAAAATCTGTTTTTACCTATGAAAAGCATTGTTACATTCTACCAATAAGTAGTTATCATATTCTCGATTTACTTTCACTCATAGTGTTTTATCTTCCTATAAACATAAAAACATAAAAAATAGTATTGTAAACTTTATTTGTTTGAATTAGATCAAATTGTTTGAATAGTCTAATTAGAGCATTGAAAATGGTACAAGTTAATTTACTTTCTCATATCAAGTGGTTAACTTTACCAAATTTCAGTGTCATGCAAAAAAATTGGCACACTTCACATTGGTAATTTATTATAACATCCTAGAGATTTTAAAATAACAAGCCACTAAAGATTTCATGTTATTCTTGTAAAATAACACAATGAGATATGAGAAAGGGCCATGAGAAGTCATGACAGTATTTAAGTATGCTCTTTCTATAATACATTTTTTCATATGTGACCATCATCACAATAATGTATTTGTGATCATCATGACAATACTATATTCACCATAATCCCTGACATCCATCTACATTGACCATGCCATCTAAAAATTCAATTCATGCAACCATGTTTCCCATTATGCTTCTAGCCACGCTTTTTCTATAATGACCAATGGGATCCTAATAGTGTCAAGGCATGGTGTAGTTTTTTACATCTTTTTTGTGTGCTAATATTTTGTTACACCAACTCATATTGAATGCAGGTAGTCAACTCCCTAATAAACTATTCCCAAAGGACCATGGAGACAATTTTAATACTATGACTTGACAATTAGATATTTGAAGCACTTACCATAAATGTGATACTCTATTAGTAGCTATAGAATTTACTTTAATGTAGCAATGTGTTGGCGTTCTAATTCTAGATACTCAAATTCATCAAGAAGTCTTTGTCAAGTCTTTGCAAGGTTAAAAAAAAAGTTGCAAGATCAAAACACACCTACTTGTCTTCAACAACATTCAACTAGGATGGTAAAAAAGATAATTTTGTAAAACTAGATCCAAAACATTTTTTATCTTTCTATCCCACTTTACATACCTACCAATTACATGTCACACATTGTTTCCTTTCATTGTTTAGACATATAATTGTATAATACTCATAGATGACAATCAAATCTTGATTACCATGATATGAGTTTCTAACCCTTTTTGATTACAAAATAGACCTTAAATAAAAATACCTTGGCTACTTTTTCCCTTTCTCTATAATGCCCTTTGATTACCCATCAACCTTATATAGGTATACCTTGCTTTTTCCTTTCTCTGTAATGCCCCTTGATTACCCATCAATGTTATTAAATAATCATCCTTGATTGTCACCACCCTAACTTCATGCTGTCCTTTAATTACCACCACTTGATCTTAATGATAACCTTTGCATGCCACCTACCCTCACAAGGCACCTAACAATATGTATTATGACAAACTATATTGCAAATGTGGTCTTTCATCTAAACTATCTACAAAATCAGCACACATAGAATCTTGCTGTGTAAAGCTATTGCATAACCCCTGTCTATCTATCTGACATTGTGAACATGGAAAGGCCAACTGCTGAACACGTCCCAATTCCTTCATATGCCTCTCAACTATTTCACATGAATCTTCCATACGGCCTTCCCTCTGAAAAAGAGTGAGCTCCTGTACAGTAGCAGGTAGAATCAATGGTGTAGAAGTTATTATAAACATTCATCGACCATCCAAAAACACCATGGTCGTCTAGTAGGTGAGGTGACAGGTTAGATGAAAAGGATATTAGGTGGTAGGTGCAGATAACAAATTTGGCCTCAAGATTAAGTTCAATCAATGTAATTAGATTTTCACAATTAGTTGTCATTTTCGGATTCGGTTGTGTTCTATTTTTTTCATCAATTAGAACACAATCGAATCCAGAAACAACAAAATTAATTAAATTAAATTCAATGTTTCGAATAACAGAATGGTTAAAAATCTATATGGATTTGCATTTTTTTTTGTCCAGAAGGGAAAGAAAGAAATGTGTGCTGCAAGGAGGTTGGTCTTTCAGATTGGATCCTGTGATCTCTGTGATTTGTTTTTCATGGAGTTTTGTGTAAAAATTTTGTGGAATAAATGGGATTCACAGCAGAAGCAAGATGAAAATGGCAGTGGCCCCTGGGCTTTCATTTTCCAGGGAGACAAGAAATCATCATCAAACACTGTCTAATTGAATGCTATAGATGAGAATTTAATGAATCATAAATCTTACAAATGTAGTAATCTTTGACCATTTTTTTTAGCAACTTCCTATTAACATACCTACCTATGGTATGCACACCCAACTTGCCTTTTTCTTGCAGCTTGGCATGGGTTGGTGATAGAGACGTCATCGTGCTTTCTTATGGCAGGCTATCTATTCTGTCAGAGGTCATTATCATTGGCACCTAATCTCATTCTTTATTTTGGCGCTTCTTCATGGGAGGAATTTCTAAGTTATTAGTTTTTGAACAATGTGGAGAGAGATCCATTCTTAAGTAATAAATCTGATAAAAAAAATATTTTGTAAAAATCAAGAGAATTTTGATTTTCAATTTTGATCAAGCTTATAGAAAAAATAATTAGTTGTTGGGTGGATCTAAAGCCATATAAATAATGAGGATAAAATTCATGCTATGAGTTGTATATATGACTTCAGTCCATAGAATTATAAGTTGTGCATGTTGCATAGATAATAATTTGGACTCTATTTGTTGTAGGCATATAGGCAAATAGAGATATTTGATATAGATGTATGGAAGAACAATCCTAGTGATAGTTCTTCTAGCAAATCAGCATGGGCTCCATATTTTTAAGATTGCAATAATGTCTATTTTAAAAGGAATGACAAGATTTTTCTTACAAAGATTTTTTTTTCTTTAAGAAAGCATTACTAATTATAAAAAAGTAGTTTCCTTGTCTATAGGCATTGAATCCTATCATAAATAGTCATATCAAAAAAAATTAAAAGGGAAAGGAAGTGTGGAATACACTTCCTACACTAATCTATAAGAGGAAGTATGTGCATATAAATTAATAAATTAAACATCTGTAGTTACAAGGAAAGAAACATAAAAGAAATATACCATAACAAAGTGAAGTACATGGGTAAAAACCTTTCAACTACATTCCAAAACAACTTAATATATTATTGTAATGAAAGGTTACAATAAACTTGGAGATTTTAAGCCTTTACAAGAGTATTGTCAACAAGAGATCTAGAGTAATTCTAGAAGCATAACAATACCTACAAAACTCACTATCAAAACCTCTATCTCAAGCACTCAATAAATAGGAGAAACAATATGTGAAACCATGAAATGATAACTATGAAAACATGAACTAAGACCACCCAAAAATGTGGCAACCAAATCTCTAGTTAAAATTCAACACCTAAATTCTACGATGAGTCCACGGGCTAAAAATAACATATTCCCTTCACCTACCATAATTTTTTTGTAATCCACTCACCAACTCGGGTTCTCCATTATCTCCATTCAAATATGCATCATGATGTAGCGTAATACACATCATAAGTTGGTCAATAAGTGTAACTTCTTACAACTCTTTCATGTGTCAGAGATGTTTCTACATTTCCAATGTAGGGGGCTCAACTTTTGGAGGCTATAAATTTTGTTCTCAAATATGTATTGGACTCATTTTTAAAAATAGAAAATAGAGCTCTATAAGAGATACACATCCTAAAAATCCATGAAACTAATGTTGAACAACCTAGAAATTATTTTAGGGCCTAAAACAACCTCTATAGCCCAAAAAATGAGTTTTTCTATTCTATAGCCTAAAAATTAGATTTTTTGTATTCTCAACATTAGGAGAAAATCTGAGACACCTTTCCAAACGCTCTCCTACTTGTTAAACACCTTGCAAGATAAAATGAATTAGCAATACTATGAACTAATTCCTAGGGGCCAAGAGGCTCATTGACTTAAAGCACCACCTAAACTTTTCTACACTTACTACCTTCACAATGCATTTGCCACATTTTACAAAGTGTCAAATTTCTCTATCATCGCCCTCCCATCCTTTACCATGTCATGAAAAATGGTACTAGACATCAATATTCTTCATCCTCACATGAAAGGTTTAGTCCTTTCCCAAACATATGGCACACTCATTGTCACATAAAACTATAATAGTTTCTTGACTCAAACCCACATTTAAGTATAATATATTAAGCTACATGTTTTTTATAAGCATTAATAGTTTCCATGTACCCAAATTCTATAGTGGACAAAGTAACCACATCATATCACTTGTTCAACCACCTAATAACACAACTAAATATAGTGAAAACACAACCATTAGTGAATCTTTTTCTATCAATATAACTTACCTAATATGAATCCATAAATATTCATTGAGTGTCAATCCCCCACATAATTCCTATGATAACAAAAAAGTAAAAATAATTATAGTTACCCTACAAATATATGAAGACCTTCTTAAAACTACGTCTCATTGAACTCATACTAGATTAGTCATGAACTAGCTAAGGACTCACATTGCTTGGACAATGTGTATTCTAATACAAACCATATCATACTTCAAGCTCATAATAGCACTAGAATAAGGTACTCAATCTGGATGTCCTCCATCTCACTAAGTGAAGTTAGACACTTCTATATAAATAATTTGGTTCCTACTAAAATAGTAACACACAAGGTTTACAAGGTTTCATAAAAAATCTTTCCCACACTGAGTTCGCATACTTGCTCTAGCCTAACCAAGGATTTATGTTCACTCTATCTCTTCTAATCTCTATAGCCAAAATATATCTAGAAGCTCCTAATTCCTTCATCCCAAATTATGTTGAAAGTTGAGATTTCAAGTCATAAATCATATCCTTATTGTCATCAAAAATTAATATAATCAATGTACAATGTACTAGAACAAGGAATCAATCACCATCCATATTATAATAGATGTAATAATCCACTTTAGATCTCAAAAATATTAAACCCAACACAAAGGAATCAAAATTTTGGTACCACATCCTAGAAAACTATTTGAAACCATGCAAAGATTGTTTCAACTTACAAACCAAAGATTCTTTACCTTCTTCAACATAGTGCATTAGTTGTGTCATGTAGATCCCTTCCTCCAAAACACCATGAAGGAAAGTTTTCTTCACATCCATTTGCTCATTCTCTATATTAAAGACTATTGCAATATATAATAAGAACCAAATGGATGTCAACTTAACAACTAGAGAAAAAAATTCACTATACTTAATTCCTTCAACTTAGTAATATCTCTTCACAACTAATTTGTCCTTATACTTATAAACATTATCATCAGAACCAATATTCATTTTGAACACTCATTAACAACCAATAATTTGTTGAACATCAAGTAAATTCAATAAATTTTATACATGTGATTTTTCTTCAAAGCAACCATCTCCTCATCCATAGCCACTCTCCAAGACTCAAAATTATTCATACCCAATGCCTCCTTCACTATTATAGGCTCATCTATATGCTAGTAATGAAATGAAAAAATCTCCAATTAAGAGTATATCTATTTGGTTGTTGTCTATGTGAAGTGGACCTCCTCAAAAGTTGAGTTGGAGGTTCTACCTCTTCTTTGAAACTCTATGAACTATCTGATCTCTCCACCTCTTCTAGTCCTTCACAAGTTTTTGATTCCTTTCTTGATCTTAAGGGTTACTTGAACCACATCTTTCTTCTTATCCTTGTTTGGTTGAAAAGTTATACGATAAGGTTCGATCTCTTTAATTTAAAATTAAAATTATATTGTATATAGCTCCTCAACCATGTGATCCCAAAGCTTGGACCCTTTCACACCAACACTATAGCTATTGAAGATACATTTAACAACTTTTTTCTCTTTTTTGACTACCTCTCTTTAGGCACATGAGCATATGCCTTCATTTTTTCTCTTCTAAGCCTCCATATGAGTCCTATCCATAAGAGAGTATGTAAGAAATTGGTTGATTAAGTAGAAAATTATAGCAATCACTTATGTACAAAACTCTTGTTTCAATCCAACCCTACTAGGCATACTCCTAGCCCTCTCCACCAACATCATGTTCATTCTCTCTGCAAATCCATTCTACTAAGGGGTATATAGAATCATTGTCCATTTCTCTATCGCATGCTCCTTACATAGTCTATTAAAATCTACTAAACAAAACTCACCATCATTGTCAATTCTTAAAACTTTAATTTTTCAATTAGTAGATTTTTTACAAGAGCCTTAAATTATTTTAAAACAACTAAAGATTTGAGTTTTACTTCTGAGGAAATACACCTAGACCCTTCTAGAGTATTCATCTATGAAAGATACATAGTAAAAATATTTTAAAATCAAATTATATTTACAAGACCAAAAACATTATAATAAATTAGATCCAACACTCCAAAATATTTGTGAGAAATTTAGTAAAACTAAACATGGTTTTATCTTTCATATATGTAATATTCATAGGAATCAAACTCAAAAAAATATATATAAACCCTCTACAATATTTTTATTTGTTAGTATCCTTTGAACCTTTTCACCTATATGGCTCATTCTTTGGCACCATAACATTATCTTCTCCACAAGTATCTTGGTTTCTAAAGTAAGAGTTCCCATAGTTGTACCCGAAAGGCACAACCATTAGAAGTTTATGAAACACTCCTCTTTAAATTTCTATTTACAATGGTAAAGGTGTATATTTAACATATATTTTCATTGTAGGAACATAGGAACTATTATACTAAGTTGTGCATGCATCCAATTGAAATAAAGTGCCCAAATGAACATCCATAGCAAGCATCATAGCCTCTCTCACCGTCTCATTCCCTCAATTCAAGAAAATAACTTGCACACCTAAATCATTAAGTTTACTTATAGAAATTAGGATTTATCCAAAACCAAGGATATTCCATACATCATTTATCCCCTTCACTCATCCATCAAGGAATTGAATTAGAAATCTTCCATAGTGAATAACCTTTAGGTGAGAGTCATCTCCAAGGTACACTTTCATGTCATCATATCTTCATACTTTTAAGATCAACCCCAATGTGGGATCATGTAGAAGGAAGCTCAAGTCTATCAATCATGCACCTTTTTATGAATTTATTTCCAAGGCCATGATAAAGGCATCACCATCATTTTGAGAAGATTTTTAAAACTCATCATCTAAATTATTTTCCTTTTTCTTTTTCTCCTCTTTGTAGTCAATTTTGAAATGTTCAATATTTTTGTCGGTCTAACACTCAAACTTGTTTTTTCTAGAATATTTGGATCTTCCACAAGATATGGATTTAGACTTGTCCTTCTTACCATTCTCTTTTTATCTTCCATGAGAAACTAAGGTCTCCTTGGTTGATTTAGTAGTTAGTTGGCATGATTTTTCCATAGTCTACATAAAATTTAAAATACTACTTCTAGAATTAACTTTATATGTTTTGTATTGATGTTTTAGATCACTCTTCTCTTCTTGATTATGAATTGCTAACTATGATCTAAAACATCGATACAAACACATACACATTTAATTCCAAAAGTAATATTTTTATTTAAATTTTTTTTTTGGATCTCCTTTAAAAGTAATAATACAACTTCCTCATCCATTTTGAATTTAGAGGTAATAATCCCAATTTCCCTCACCAAGTGATCCTAGATTCTAAAGAATAACACAATAAAGTCATGTATTGATCATCTTCCTTCATCTTCTCTCCAATGGAGTGCAACTAGGTAATAATCATGTTGAAAGAATTTAAGTTCTCAACCACAAGGTCATCATTCTCCATCCTAAGGGTATACAACACTTTTCTCAATAAATTTTTCATTACCAAGGATATATCCTAATAAATCTCACCAAACTTCTTCCAAAGATCCACAATATTGACTTCTTCATGTAGATTCAATAATACAGAGTTTTCCAAACAAAGTCTAATGAGAACCTTCACTTTTATGTCCATTTTGTCTCATTCTTCCTATGGCATAGAAACATGTTTGGATCTAGATACCACAACCCATATATCTTTTTCTATGAGTATAGCCTCCATATCAAACTTCTAAAGCTCAAATTTTATACTTGAGAACTTCTCCATTTCTATCCTTGATGTGATTATCAATTTTTTGAGACAAGATATCCTTTTACACAAGCTACCACTCAATCTAAGATTAGTACAAAAAACCATTATACCTAAAACCTAGAATTTAAGGTGATCAAAATATGATACCAAATCAAAGGAATCTAAGGTGTGGAATACACTTCTTACACTAGTATATGAGAGGAGTATGTGCAAATAAATTAAATTTTTGGAGTTACAAGAAAATAAATACAAAATTATTAAATCATAACATGATTGACTTACACCTATGTGTATCTCTTGGTTTGTTGATGTTTGGATGATGCAAGCGGCTTTTTTGTTTACCTAAGAGTTCCAGATCCCGGTTAAAACCTAGTTGCTAAGGGATATTGTTCCCTTGTTTTCTTATTTGATGCAAATTGTGTAGTCATGTTTCTTTGTTAGTTGTTGTTTTTGGTATGTGTATTATCTTGTAAGAAGCATGCTTTGCTTTGATAAGGTTATGGGTCCCTTCAAAACCGGTATGTAATGGGTTTCGGGTCCCATCAAAACTTGCCTTTCCCCCTAATCAAAATATATTGAATTACATGGAAAAAACATTTCAAGAGAAAAACCCCACACTCTGGATTAAATCAAGTATTATTCAATAAAAAAGGTCGAAATACACTTGTAGAGTTTAAGCCTTTATAGGAGTATAACGAACAAGAGATACAAAGTAATTTTGGTAGCATAACAATACATTTAAAAAATCACTATCAAATCCTCTGTCTCAAGCACCCAATAAATAGGAGAAGAAATAAATTAAACCATCAAATGATAATTAAGAAACTATGAGACAAAACCACTCAAAAAAGTGGTGCTCAAATTCCTAATTAAAAATAAAATGCACAAATTCCAAGGAGTTCACAAGCTAAAAATAGCATAGTCCTTCCACTTGCCATAAAATTTTCATAATCTACTCTCCAACTTGGGTGCTTTATTTTGGCTCCATTATCTCCATTCAAATATGTATTATTACATGTCATAACATGCATCATAAGATTCTCAAAAAATGTAACTCCCTCTTATAACTATTTTATGTGTCATGGATGTTATTAAATTTCCAATGTGGGAGGCCCCACTTTTAGAGGCCATAACCTTTGATTTGGTAGGCTAATCAAACCATTTTTTTAGTAGATCTTGAAGAGATCTATATCCTCTGAACCAAGGAAACCAAATTCAAGAAACCTACAAATAGTTTTTTGGCCTAAAACAACCTCTATAACCCAAAATTTGATTACTTTTTCTAAAGCTTGAAAATTATATTTTTTAATTCTTAATATTAAGAGAAAGGTTTAGAAACCTTTCCTAATAGTCTTAAGTGTTTACTATGAAATGGGAGTTCTATGACTTGTGGAATTGAGACCCAAGCAACCCATTTGTAGAACATGAAATAAATTTCTATGTAAAATGTGAGTCCATGAATGATATAAATTTCTATGTAAAACATCCATAACTTGGTGACTTTAATCTGAGATTAATTTTGAGAATATATTAAGATTTCTTATTTGAAAATTTAAATTATATGAATTATATCCATGGACAACATCTTACAAATTTTATTTTCCCCATAAAATCAAGAATTCTTTGTATTGTATTAATGGAAGGAACTCATCTAATTGTAAAAATCCTCAAATCTTTACCTTGTATAGCCAAATATTAATTATATTTTTTTTATGTTTGGAACCATGTCAATCAAGTTGTTTTCAATGTGAACAATCACACTATTTTGACAAAGGATTAACAAGGGAATTCTTGATAATAATGTGACAAGAAAAGAAAAATAGAATCTTAGTTAAGCTGGAGACCTGGGGTTATGAGAGAACTTCCTTGAAGAATATTTGGGTGAGTGTTGTCGAGGTGATGATGTGGTATGTGACCCTGGAAGGGAGATTTAAGGCAATTATTGGTCATTTTACTCTCCTCAATCATTTCAAGCATGGTTTGTTCATTTCTTTTCCTTTTTTCTATTATCTTCTCTAGAGGTTTTGGTGTATGCGTACCTTAAGAATAGAAAGGCCCTAGTCCTCCATGAAGGGATACTTTTATTGGTAATGGAACATATTAAGACCCTTCTCCCTGCTCCTGCCATCAAGGGAAAGGAGAAGAGTTTAACAAATGATTCTAGGTCGACGGGGGAGGACTCCTCTTCGGAGGAGGAGGAGGAATGGAATGGAGATGAGGAGTATTTTTCTCCTATTGTGATGGCTACATCTTCAAAGAAAAGGAAGGGGGTGGTGCTAAGAGTAACAAGCCAACAAAAAGGCTTTCCCTTTTTGGGAGTGATGACACAAATGTGGGGTCGGATGATCCCTCTCCCAAGCCGATGGAGGTGGTGGGTGGTAAAAATGTTGTTGGTGTTGGTGGTGAGGTGGGGTCTCAAGTTAAAGACGTGGGTGCTAACAAACCAAGGAGGCTTTCAACACACATTGCTAATCTGAGGAGCAAGGCCCTGGAATTTATGACTAAGGAACTCGAGGAGGCTAGTGAGGACAAGAACTTTGGTGACAAGACAGTGACCATTGTGAATTCCCCTCCGCAGGATTTGCCTAAGGAGGAGGAGGATAAGGATGTCAGGAGGAGGAGGACATGGAAAAGCAAGAAGCTAATCAAGAGCCTTGGAAAGTGGATCCTCTTTCTGAGGATTCTTCTTATTTGGATGATGATGTGACCTCCATGTTTAATCTATTGGGCATGGCCAGAGCTAGGGCTACAGGTACATTCAAGCTAGCAAAATGGTCTTTACAGGAATTCAATAAGATTAACATTAAAATCAAAGGTTTAAAGGAAAATCTTAAGAATATCCCTAAAGGTGCAATGTCAGACATCCTTATTGATAGAATGGTGGACCTTGAAGGGTCCTACCATGACTTTAAGTCTCTTTGTGAAGAAATAATATCTGCTCTAGAAGCCAAAGTGTTTATAATAAATGTGGATATCAAAAAAAAATTGCAGGCATGTCATATTTCAGTGAAGAATAATGCAGAGTCTTTGGAAATCCTATTCAGGAAAATCAGTGAGCTCAGAGAAGATCAATTTTACTTCTTCGAGCTTATGGAGAAGGAATGTGCGGCAAAGGCCAAAGGTAAGAAGACTCCTAAGGATGATGATAAGGGACCTACGACTAGAAGATCGACTGAGTGGAAGAAAACCTTTGATGTAGAAAAAGGAACTGCTAGATATGGTTGAAAAGCATAAGAACCAGCAGTTGGAGATGTCCAATACTCTTAGTGGCCTGAATTAGTCTTCTTCTTGTTGCTTTCTATTTAGTTCAGGGTGTAGGTTAGGTTCTATTTTACTATTTTTTGGTTGTTTCTTGTTTTATCTTTATTCAACACCCGTTGTTTGGTGTTTTTTGGCTATTGGGATGTTGTTGATGGTTTATTCTGATTATCCTTTTAGGAAAAATTTTGTGTCTTTTGTTGTAAAGGGTTTTGGGGTCCCTTCAAAACTTGTTTTTCCCCTATTAATCAAAACAATAATTTCAAGCTGTAGACATGCAAATCTAATATCGTGCATCGAATTCTCCTATTAATCAATTAAGACAATTTATTGATTAATTTCCTAAGGTTCATTAAATAAATCAAATTATTTAATCCTTATGTTCTTCTCATTTGATTTAATAAATCAAACTGATTTAATCAAATGTCACCTCCTAATATCATCCAAGTTAATTAATCTACATTAATTAACTTCTAATCATAATTACCATTCTCTAGCTTTTGACTCAACTAGAGTCAAATCCAAACTCTTAACTAACCCACCCACTTGCACCAATAAATCATTTATTTGATTTATTATTTCTTCTAATTACATTCAAAATGGCATCAAAATGGAATATTCTTCCAATTTGAATCTTCCCCCCAAAAGGGACTTGTCCCTTCCAACAAGGTTTTAAATGCTATTTGCACAAGTCAAACATGGCATTTATCATGCACATTGACCAAAATGTGCTCATTCCTCAACCATTCACATCTTGACAAGTGGCACTTGGCCATTGGATGTTGAATGATCCCACATTCATCAAAATCCCTCATTCTTCCAATTTGAGAATCTATAAATGAGAGACTCTTCCTCTCATTCAATCATCCACAATTTGAGTAAGTTTATTATACTCAATTTCATCCTCAACCTCATCCATTTCATCAAGTTCTTAGCTAGGTTATGCAGGTTTTTCATCATGGAGCTTGATTGAATCTTCATCAAAGTGGATCACTCATCTAATCATCAACAATCACACAAAGGAGTTGGGAAAGGGCCAATTGCAACATCTCATTGGCACCAATTCCCCCATGGGATCAAGAGTTTGCATCTTAGAATAGGATTTCATTTCTTTCTTTAGTCATTTATTCATTTTCTTTCCTATTTTGAGTATTGCAAATGGATTTCATGGGGAATCCTTGTTTTACCTTGCATATGATCTAATATTATGTTTGTTTGTCTTATATGTGCAGGTATCAAATTGGGGTTCACACAAGCATATATTATTCCATAACACATTTTTCTTATTATTGAAATTATTATTAATAATAATTGAAAGGACATCTATGTGGAGTTCAATACAATTTAAAAGAAATTAATAATACTTTTTTCTTCTCCTAGTGTCTTGAATAGAGGTCAATATTTTTGGTAATGGGCCTACATTCATTATATAATTAAATAAATATAATAGTAAAGAAAAAATAATACATATTATAAATTTTAGAAATTTGATACTAAGGTCTACATACTTATAGAACGACATTTCGAAATGAATTCATTTGATCCCCCAAAAGGTAAAGAAAAAATACTTTTTTGTCATCATTTGGATAGGTGTGGAGGAGACTTCATTGAGTGTTTGATTTAAGCATTGGGGGTTATTTCTAAGGGGTTTTGGTCTAACCATATTCATTATTTTTTTAAAAAATATATATGATTTTAGATAACAATTATGATGTTCCACTAGCTAGACACACTATTGTAGGATTATCCAAGGTCTATATAATCACTAATTCATTATGCTAAGTGGTTTCTATATCATTCTAAATTGACAGTTAGTAATAATGGGGTCAAGAAGTGCCAAGGTTGGCAAGGGAAGAAGAGGTACCAAAGCAAAGAAGAGTGTGTCCAATTTAATGAGCCTTTTGTTTCCTATGGAAAATTTTGCTAGATATATCCAAAAGGGTGTATGCTAAGTGAGTTGGTGTTGGTGCCCCCATTTATATTATTTTTGTCATGGAGTGGCTAGTGGAGAAAATTCTAGATCTCATTGAAAACACTACTAGCGATAAAAATAAAAATAAAATTATTCACATGCATCTATTGTTGGTGGTTAGGAATGACAAGGAGTTGGGGATGTGTGGCATTTCCCACAATGGTGTTTTATTAAAAAATCATCAAATGCTCCTTATTAGCAATTTCAATATTTTCCACCCATTGATCAATCCTCTCCTAGTCATAATAGAGTGTGGACCATGACAATTTAAGCATCCATTTAAATGAAAAACCAAAAATGTTCACTAGCAAGATTTTCTTAGATTTGAGACTACAATACCAAATATTTTATTGCTACATATTGCACAATCATTATTTTGGTATTTGAGCATGGAAAGGCCTCTTGGTTTTCAAATTTATAATGTAAATATAAATTTTGAATACTCTTAACCTGAGTAGGTTCTTCTAAAATTGCTTGAGAGGAGTCAAAGGCAATGAGATGTCTTTTCTTGAATTTTTGAAAGATACTCATCTTTCCCCATGTGGGAAATTTTATCCTCTTTATGACCTACCCTACCCATTCCATTATTATTCACACATATTTACATACATTCAACTTACATCCCCATTTTGCACTAAAACTAATATATTCACCATACATTAGTCATTGAGCCATCTCTTTTGCACACCTTTTCATAAATTCAATTTCAATTCATTCTTTGAAATTATCAATGTTATTTTTACCCAAGGTTTAGTTCAATTGGTCATGTGATTGACCTAGTTTAATCTAAGGAGGAAAAAATTGAACTAGGTAAAACATTTAAAATTTTAAATTCAAGTTAAAATTTTCCTTTCCTCTTGCACTAGGCATTATGAGTTAACTTTGTGCAAGTGTGTGTAACTTATTGCTATGTTTTAGTATTTGAGGAAATTCAATATATGTTATGTATTAAAATCAAATACGTCACTTGTATGTTTGTGTATGTTTTCTTTGAATACTTTCTTTAATTCATAAGCCAAATCATCTAGTATTTGACCTAGGAGAAATTGAACCTAATGATCCTCAAGATTCCCAAATTGTGTTTGTAAACACAATAGTTATTACAAGCTCAAGAAATATCAAAGACCATGGTATAGTAGCTTGAATTTTTCTTTTCAACAAATTTGATTCATGCATGGAAATTTAAATCCTCAACAAATGAAGTTGAACCTATGATGCTTGGGTTTGAAGTATAAAATTTTCTATGTTTGCACAAAGTATGAGACAATCATCATTTTGGGGACATTAAAATTTAGGATTGAGGCAAGTCAATTTTGCACATCATCAAATTCATTCCTCCATCATCAATTATAGAGATAAGTACCCTAATGTATCATATTTAATTTTTAAATATTCATTTATGGCTTTTGACCCACATCTAAATTAATCTAGGTTAATTGTGCTTTAAATTTTTGTTTTTAATTTTTTTATATTGCTAATCATTTACAAATATTCTACTCGTACAAGTATCAACATGAGACCAATACAAGCTCTTGTGAGCACAACCATGAGACTAATATTAGCTCCTTTCGAGTAACCACACTAGAAACCACCTATGGAAGACCAAGAGTCACAACTTAGAAATCCACTTATTTAAAAACCACCTCCACATTAGAAGCCAACTATGCAAGACCAAGAGTCACAAGTTAAAACTCCATATTAAATTTTCCATTTAGATTTGAACGTGGGTCTCTATATTGAGAACCCAATGCTTTAACCAGTTAAATTCAACCCCTTAGACTTAAATCTCAATTTAGATTAATTAACTTAGATTAAACTAAAAAATATTTTTCTATCATTGAAAGAGACAAAAATAGAATCAACATGTAATACTACTCTACCATACTATATTTACACTCCTTGCTACATGTGTAAGATACACATATGAAGTACCATATAATTTAAATAGATTATCTTGATATATTAAATTCTTACAAGACTTCTGATTACATTCTTTTATTGATTCCAAACTAATTTAAATTGGACCTATCTTATTAATCCCTATTAGCACACCCATCAAACATTAAGTGTGATTACTAGTACTATAGTTTATCTCCCTGATTTATGAATCCTTTTGAGATTGTAGTGATAAAAAGTAGCCATAGAATATCTTCAAGTTTCTAAGGCTGAAGGATTCTAGAAGTAACCATGGCTTAAAACCCAGAGTAGCTAGGATGAAGAAAAAGGCAAGAAACTGAAGAAACCCAGGCACTAAAATTAAGAATTCAAATGAAATTGAAAATTTGAAACCTAGAACTTTGCATTACTGGCCAACATGACCGTTGATACAATAGAGTACACATGATTTTTTCTCATTAACGTGGCTTGGTGCTACATCTTCCACCATAAACAATTTGTCAACCCAACATAATAGCCTACTCACATCACCATTGGACAATTATAGCAAAAATAAGGTAATCCTCTTTGAACTCCTAAACGAAATTATAGATGTTATCTCATATTATAAAGTAAAAACAATCATAATATTTTTCCTAAAAGGATTTCCATATTTTTATAATTGAATATGCTAATGGCTCTCTTCGATCCTACCATTCAAATATTTAATAAACCTTTTATGATCATTACAAAAATCGCTTTATTGATGATTTAGTTGGAAATCCTCTTCTTCCTATCATTGATGAGAGTTTTGCCACATGTATACCTCATAAAAGTGACCCTGACTACAACCACTTCCTTGATCACCTTCATTACATGAAAGAAATGGATGAAGCTCTTTATTATATGGATTTGGAGAAGAGCCTAGGCATTGATGGTCTCCTTAGTAAAATTTTACAAATATATTTGGCCTCACATTCATGAGGATTTTTATCGTGTATATCTTGAAGCCATTGAAATGGGCTTTCTAAGGATAACTAATAATTAAGGGATAATCAAGCTCATTCTTAAAGGAAAAGATGAAGACAATGTGAAAGGATGGAGGCCTAATACTCTTCTCAACACCTACAAAATTATTTCCAAAGCTTCGGCACAAAGAATAAAGTTTATCATCCAAGATATTGTTAAACCAGAGTAACTAGCTTCCTAGGTGGAAAATTTATTTTAAATAAATTTCTCTTTTCTTAGGAAATGACTAATAAGGGCCTAAAAAATTGCAAAAGATGACTTAATCATCAAATTTGACTTTGATAAAGCTTATGATCACATTTTTTGGCATTTTATCCTTCATATGATAAAATGGATGGGATGTAGGCCCAATTACATTAGGATGTGCATGGATGATAATGATTTTTTTTGTTAATGTATCCCTTTCTCATCAATTTCCTTTCGAAAAATATATTATTCAAGGCTACCCCCTTGCCCCATTATTGTATGTGTTAGTTGTTGATGCTTTGGGCTATCTTTTTCAACATGCTTTATCCACTAATCTTATTAATGGAATTTCCTTTTTGGTTAACTCCAAGTCCCTCAACTCTCATTTTTTAAAGACATGTATTTTTTAAATTCAAAAATCAACCTCTAAAGTGACACAAACTCTAGAATTTTGGATCTCTTTTGCACCATTTTAGGTTCTAAATTGGCTATGAAAAAGTTGAGTTCTTAATGATTTGACTTGACACTCACCCCCCTTGCTTTCTCGAGTGAATGGAATGAAGTGAGACATGGGCCATCATTAGATATCTTGTAATTTCCTTTGGCATAGGAGTTTCTCTAAAAGACATGTGGTGTTGGTTCATGAATAAAATTAAAAATAATTTTTTGAACTGGACCAATTGGCTCTTATCCATGGCTAGATGCATTTAAGTAGCTACCAAAATCCTCCCAGCTAATCATGTTTGCATCTCATCCTATTGCTTTACTTCTAAATCCTATTATAATCAATTAACCCAATTAATTAGGAGCTTTATATGGTTTAAATAGGGAAACAAAAAGGGTCTACCTTCTATGTATTGGTTGCACTATATTCCCACCAAAGGATAAAGGGGTCTTGGGACTTATTGATCCCCTTACACAAAGTAGTTTCCTCACTACCAAACAATTATCAAGAGCCTTATATGGACATGATCATTGGAAGAAACTCTTCCAATGTCGTATTTTCTCTACCTCTATATGACACCCTTGGACTCTAGCTAACTAGTAGGATAAACTCCTTCTTTCTCCCTTCTTTAAAACTCGTGGTTCCACACCTTTTAACACCATTTGGAAAGCTTGGAAACTCACCTCTAGGAGGCTAGTTTGGTATGATCAATATCTCAACCATGGTCTTAGTTTCATCTCTCCATCTATTTGGTGCTATAGATTTTCCTAGCAAGATGGAAAACCCCTTGGCCTCTTCCACCATTTTACATTTAAACATATTTTTAAAAGGAGAATTCATACTTTCAAAGACCTTTGGAACCCAAATAGATTTAAGTGGAAATCTTGGAAACACCTTAAAAATTAACACAACCTATATTCTTCTAACAAATAACCAATTATTAGTATTCAACAACTTGTTCTACTCGAGCTTTATAATTTTCTATCTATACATAGTCATTTTAACTTCTTCAAATACTGGAGATGGTCCCAAACCCATAACCTCCACTTTTTCCCTCTCAAAGTGAGCTATAAGTAGCTTCTCCCATCACTCACTATTTCACCTTGACTTAATGCCATTGGATCTAGAATTTCAACCAATCCAAATAGAACAAACTTAGCCTCCAAATCTAGAAATCCAAAGCTAATGCATGGTACCAATTTACTACTTGAAAAATACTTCACATCAAAGTTCTCATTGGAACTAGCCTCAATCTACTCCACCCACTCTCAACATGCCCTTTTTGTGCCAATACATAATCCATCAAACATGAATTTTGGTTCTACCCACATGCTAGAAAACTCTAGCTTTCCCTCTTCTCTGCCCCCCTACTCTTTTCCCACATATTGTTCATGGAACTCTGCTCTCCTAGGAACCTCCACCTCTCACAATCTCACCACCCACACTTGTAGGGAGGTGATTTTCAAGTTTATTTCAAAAAAAATCTACTTATCGATCTTCTTTGACACATGCTTTAATCATCAAATTAAGATTTAGATGGCTTGTAATTTGATTCTTCATATTGTCAACATATCCTCCTTTCTTCAAGACTATTTGGAGCTAATATTGAGTTGGAAAATACCACTCGTAATCTCCTCTTGTAGCTGAAAAAATTTGAGGGAGTTCAAATCACTTCCAAAACTCTCTAGAGGTTTCTTCAAGATTGTAATCCTTCATAAAGTTTTATTTTCATTTCGGTAGTTGACTCTTTTCTCTTCTAATTTATAATTGGTTCTTGATGTGGGTCATATGTTATTTCTTCTTGGTTGTTGGGATGTTATGGTTTTTTTGTTGGCGTGTTGTTGATTCTAGCCCTATTTGGCCATATTGCTAGTGGTTCTTATTGTTCCTCCTTTGTGTTGATATATTATGGCTTGATATATGATGTATTTTATTATTTATTTTGTTGTTTTTGCTACCATGATTGCACAGTTTCAATATTATTATTGTATTGAGCTTGCTCTTTTTTTATCTTGCTCAAATATTTATATCATCATTATAAGAGTTACTTGTTCCTCGTTGCACTAAGCGATCTTGGTTGCATGCTTGTTTTGTAAATGCTTTTTTTTCGCCTTGGACTTTCCAATGCAGTAGTTTGTAGTAAATTTAATGCTTAATCCAACAAAAAAATCTCCAATACTAGATTTCCCCCTTACACTTTCCTTTTGATGTGTACACATGATTGTTAAGTCTTTACTTGTCATATTGCAACAAATGACTCATTACATCATCTCTACTAAAACACCATCTAATTTATAATCAAACAGTTAATTACAATTTTACATCTCATCTACACCAAAACTAATAATTAAATATCTTATTTTTATTAGCCCAAATTTATTTTTAAACATTAAATTAATTGATATACAATTACCGAATATTGAAATATAGATTTATTAATTTTCAATAAAAACACTACTTTAAAAAAAAAAATCAAACATGAAGACTCAAGAGAAAGGAGTAGTCAAACCACTAAACTCTAACAAATATTGTGAATTATGCTTGCACCACTAAACTCTAACAAATAACTATCAACTATGCCTTTCATGCAAGCATCCAATGCATGTGTCCAAAATCATATATATCAAGGACTCATAAATTCAACAATACTTTGTTAAAGAATCCTCTATATTAAACAAGTAGACAACCTTTTTATATATGAAGACCAAAGAAAGAATATGCTAACTTTGAGGAGACACATGTCTTTATCACATTAAGACACAAGGCCACATATTTCTAGACAACTTCCATGCGCATCTAAATGGTACCCAAATACAAAATATGCAAATACAAAAAGTAGCCCTCAATATCACATAATTTAAATACCTCGAAAATTTCAAGCCATGATGGCAACAAACGGTTTTGGTTTATCCTCTATCATATTTGATTTGTAAGATATTTGTCATTTATCTTTTTATTATACATTGCATTGTCCCCTTAAAGTAATTTTATTGTTGACTTGACCCATATCTCACTATCACATTCGCTTTCTATTTGATATAAAGTATCTCACATTTAGACTAGGGTAGACAATAAGGTGATAATTATCTATAGAAAAGGTTACGGTCATAATCTTGTATAGATTTTTTTATATATAAGAGTAATTGTGATCGTTGTTTTGAATTAGAATTAATTTATTAAAAGATGAAGTATTGAATAATTAGTGGTTTTAAGAAGAAAATAATCACATCAATCATGATCACGAAAAGAAAATAATCATTTAAATTATATTTAAATAAATATAAATATAGGAAATTAAGTAGCAAGTACTATACAGTTAATATTAGGAGGGGTTCTTCATCATCAAAGTTATTTCACTTTATATTAAGCAAGGTTTTTCTTTCTTCCACTAGTTCTTAATAGGTGAGAGTGGTGTCTTCTCCTTCCTTATTGATATCCTACAATTGAATATCTTGCACACCTAGTTGAATGTGACTCGTTGATAGAGATTGAAAGCATTAGGTGAAGAAACTTGTCTTGATCATTGGGGACACCCACACTTTTGAGAGGGCACTAGAGAATTATAAGCAAGCAACAACCATTCACCTTGACAATTATTTAGAGAAGTCCAAACAAAAGGTTACCTAGTTGATGATAGAGAGAAGATTCTTCAATCATTATGAGAGAAACGTCGAAAGGATTCTAAATGGCTACACCGCTATCCCTAGTGGGGGGATCTATCATGAGAAGGTGAAGATGGTATGACCTAGCAATAGTGCATGGAGAATTCCCCCAATGAGTAAGTAAAATCTAAATATGTTTTTGAAAAGTTAAGCAGCATTTATAGGGCGATGTACCCTTCACAAAGAGCCACAAGGGCCAAAAAGGAACAAGTCTAAAAAGCTAAAATTGAAGCAAAAAGGAACAGACACATCACTTTTACAACACAAAAACCACAGAAAGGCAACCAAAAGTCAGAACAACGGCACAAGCAGCAACTAACTGGCATTATCCCAATTTTAAATAGGAGGTCCATGACATCATCACCAACCCAGTCTTTGTTCTCTTGGCCATTATTACCCTCCAACTCCCCCTTGATAACAGTGGACAGTGTGCTAGTGACGAAGTGGCCCAACTTCATTATAAAGCGGGTCAATCCACAAAGCCTTTTGTTGAGCATGTCCATTTTCTTCTCCAAGGCACAGGGCTCCTCCCCAATGTCCATAGTCCTCGAGATCTCTTCAGGTTCATCAATCGGGGGATGCGAAGAAAGAGAGGCCAAGGTTTCTTTTGGTAACTTGTCTTCTAGGGTAAACTGGGGCCCCTCCACATTCTCGTCCTCCTCTTCCTCAATTTCCTCGTCCTTATACTCTTTGTTGTCAGACCGCTCCTCCTCTGAATCCTCAATTACCTGTCTCTTTTTACTATTTATTTCCAGCCTCCCGGATCTCCTTATGGTGTTACACTTGAAGGTTCACTTAATTGGACCAAACTTGTGGCTATGCGAGCATAGTAGAAACCATCAATATTTTGGTATAAGTAGCAAAAATGGAATCCACAATAGAATTAGCAAATATAGAAAAATCCATATATTTCCATCTACAAAAGAGGATTTTCAATCTAAAATCATGTCATGGTTAGGAGAAATCAATTGAAAATATGGCCTCATCATCCAAAAGAACATTATGTTATGTAAAAATCTCAAGCCATAATGATTGTTAAAATTGTGAATCAATTTCTAAACCTTTTGTAGATAAGCATAGAACCAAATAGATGCAACAAAGTTTTTGGTTATCCACAAGCATGACATCTTAAATTGGAAACACCAAGATGTGTTAGACAATTATCAATGGAAAGGCCCTGGTATAGCACACACTAGGTAAAGTGAACAATATTGGGCTCCATCATTATTTTCTAAATGAGTTGAATGTTAGCCCACGTAAAAGGAGATTGCAACAACCACCTAGAAATTATCTTTTGAATAAAGGAAGATGTGACAATAATCAAGTCTATTCTTTTCTATGTGTATAACTTGAAATGGGGTATTAACATACAATTTGAATCCTTCCACCAAGACATACTAGTGTAATCTAAAATTTAATCAAATTTAAAGGTAGATTAAATTTCATTACCAATTTAATGTGTATTAAATAAATTAACATTAATTTATTGAAATAAAATCCATTTTCAATGTTAATCTAGTTAACACAAAGAGTAGGTGATGCATTTTGGTATTTTTGGTATTATTGAAATTTTAGTAAACAAGAGATCATGATTTCTAGTGGCACAAATATTTTTGTGTTACAAATAATGATTTAATGAATTACATATTACAAGAGTACTGTCACAGAGAACACATATTATTTGAGAAATTCTAAAAATTACTGTTGGTGTTGTCTATTAGCTCAAAATAAAATATAGGTCATGAATTTCACCACACATGTGCTATAGTCTTATAGTTATGTTTGCATCCAAAGTTGTCAAAAGAATTAAAATACTTGTTGGGACCTGTAGAGCTACAAAAAGAGTGCAAATGGGTTTATCAACACACCAATATCTTATAAGGGTTTTTTATCTCGGTTAAAACTAGGTTGTATAAGGGTTCTAGGCCCTTGTTTGATTGTAATTTGTAGTGCGTGTAGTCATGTTAATCTTTTAGAGGCTATTGTGGGGCTATTGTTGGTTTATGGTTTATATTTCTCGCAACTTGTTTTTCTTTGTTAGTTTGGCGGTTCCCTTCAAAACTGTTCTTTATTGGGTTTCGGGCCCCATCAAAACCCGTTTTTTACCCCTAATAAAAAACACACCAATATCTTATATAGAAAAAGAAGTCATGGAGAATGTGAGGTCCAATATTATTTTTCATTTACATGCAAAGAATAATAATTTTAGAAATGGAATCACAATGATGACTATTGGAGGCATATGTGATCAAGCTCAACCTCAATTATAAGCAAGAAGCACAAAATATGTCTCTATCTTAACTATCAAATGGAGCTTGTATGATTGTATTGTTTATGGATGCTAGCACACTTGTGCTTAAGTGCCAAAATCCCTAAGAAATAGGACACAAAATAATTAAAACAAATAAAATAAATGATGACATAATAACTTGGACATTTGGAAATAGAAAACATTATAAAATGGTCTAAAATGAGTCCTAAAATAGATGACAAAAATATGTGATAAAATAGGTTTTGAGTCCAAAAATTTCTACTCCAAAATTATATGAGAATGGAGTTTACCTTTCAAGGCTACGTAGGGGGTGTCTTCAAGAAGGTAAAGCCATGGTTCATCAACAAATTATGGAGGGATTAAGGCCAATTGATTAAATTGTATAAGCTCTCATATACTTTGTTCTTATATTAGACACAAGAGGGTATTCCTAGAGGTATCTTAAATAGGTGTGAAAGTGTTGAATGATAATGCAAGGTTTGAGTTCCATAGTTGTATTCATTTTAAGTCTAAATCTGAAGCTTTCTAGTAGGTTAATGAACTAACCAACTACACAAGTAAACTCTTATAAAGTTAGTATGTACATCATTGCAAGATGAAGGAAGGTAAACATGATTCATAGAAATTTTAAAACTGATAAATCTTGTAAGTCCTATTTAGTTCTTGAACCATGAACTACAAAGATATTAAATAAACTCTAGACTACAATTTATTGATTTTTTTTATTTTAGAGAGTGTGATTGGTCAAATATTTTTGAGATCGGTGCCTATCCAATGGACAATATAGTCATAATTTATCAAAGGAAAATTAAACTGGAACCAAAAGAGACATGACGCAATGTATTTTCATACACCAAATCAACAAAAAATATGCTTACTAATACATTATAGAACTACATAAAACCATGCATGAGATAAAAAATACCAATTTCAAAACTGATAATGTATTATAATACTATTATGTTTATCTAATCCAATATTACACTCATTCCAAAAAATGTGGCAAAGAAGAAACCTTCACTATGAATGGAATATTATTTTGAAAAAATACATTCTATCATGGAGACATGATGCAGGAGCATCCATGGTCACTAGCAATCCTGTATCAACAAAAAAAGGTTAATTTTCAATTAAGCAATTTTGGATTGTTCAATTAAATTAATTTTGGCTTGGATTACATGTTGAGGGGTGGAAAATTATTTATCTACAAATAATTTAATTGTCAATTAAATTTATTTTGCAACTTTGACAAGTTGTCTAGTGGGGTGTAAAGAAAAAAGCAAATTTTAAAGCATTTAAATTTAAAATATTCAAAACTCAAAAGGAGGCATTGGGAAATGGATAATGAGGTTTTAAAGCACAAAATCATGGCCCTAAAAAGTAGGGACAAAGAGGTGGGTGCCCAAGATCTGGTTTGCTTTATTTTTCTTTTTTAGGAACTTCAAATGGAGAAATAAAATGGCAATCCCTATCTTTAACCAGGCAATTAGAAGTGGATTTTATTGTTCTTTAATTATTTTTCAGAAGTTTGAATTTTCAGCCATAGAGTATGGCGTACCTAGGAAGAAAAGGAGAAAAATAATCATTTTTAACTAATTCTTTGGGCAAGTAGTGGAGAATCTAGAGAATGGTGAAAGCAATGAAAGATTTTTGAAGGAAAAATTTGGGGGGGAAGCAAGAAGGCATAGCTTTCTATGTAGGCATGTTTTTTTTATGTTATTTGCAGGTTTGGATTGATAAAAAAAGCCCATGAAGATTCCAGATTGACGGGATTGAAGTTGCAAGTGTTGCAGGTGGTTTACAAGAGCTGGGAGATAGTTATGTATGAGAAATATCATATGTCTGAGCATAGCTTGACTGAGAATGAATTTAATTTGCATATATAAATTTTTTAGGGAGATAATTTGTTGTATCTCAGTCCATTAGTGGTGTAGGAGCAACTAGTTTTCAAAATTCGTTCAAAGGGAAAAATTGTAGAAATTTGAGTTTTCATATGTAAAAGCATTGTAAAAGTCTTGAGAAGGCATAATTAATGTATTAAAGGTCATCTATAGGTCTCTAGGGGGTTAAAAATGTCAAATTGGGAAAAATACTGCTTTGTTGCACAAATTGCAAAAGGTACAATATTTATAAAGTGCAAAAGTTGTCAAGAATATGAAGAGTCAGCTCATTGTAAGAGGTAGTTAGTTATTTAAAGGTGAAGAGGTGGGTGTTCTATATGATGTAAAATTCTATTTAAGACTTGGGGAAGGCAAGCAAAGGGTCATTGATTGTAATATTGAAGAAGATCTAATAAAAGAGTACCCTGTTCTTTGAAAACTATATTTTTCTTTTTGTATTTAGGCTTGTACAATAGTTGAATACTTAGTTCATCATATTCCTTGGTGTAATAATGAATTATATCTCATTTGAAATCATTTTCTAATGCATTTGAACAAGTAAATTAGTTGTTTGATTCTAATATGTGCATATCGGTCTGTGAACCCTTAAAACAAGGTTTTGAGAGTCTAAGTCGCAAAAGAATGGCTACTACACTGATATAGTTAGTGTAGATAAATGGAGTAGGTTATTTTAGATTGTATTTAGGATGATTTAAGTTGTTTTATGTGTTTTATAAATAGGGGAAGACAAGAATCAACATTGGTGACTATTTTTCTCACAATTTCCTAAGTTTTTTTTAATTGAAAGTTGATGGCTCCAAGTTTAAAACGGTAGAAGATGAACTTAATAAGGTATGGATATAGTTTCTAAAGCTTGTGTAAACAAATTTAAAGATGTTTGAGGCAGTGGTAGATCACTAGAAGGTTTGGAGCATACTTTTCCAATAAACCCACATGCATTTGAGCATTGATAAGCCTAGAATCAAGGGTTTCAAATTTTAATGCTTGGTTGGACTTCCTAGTCCCTAAAAATGGTAAAATTTGTAGTTATGTGACCTAAATCAATGTTTCCTAGGGTTTTTAGGTGTTTTCAAGTTGATACAAAGGCAGTTTCTTTGGAAAATTGGCCTATTTGGTGCACTTTGATTGCAGACAGGTTATTGATTCTCTTATACTTTCCAAAACAAGTATACTTGGTTGTAAGATATGTTAATATATGGAAAAATGTGTTCCTTAAATTGTATGGAGTGTATGGAGATTGAAGATGGGTCAGGAGATACACCTATTTTTTTCCTAAAGGACTACTACTAACATTTGATTCCTTGAATGTGAAGATTGAAGAAATTGATTGATTCTGAGTTTCCTAACATTGTTCTTCCTTTGATACAGTCATATTATGGATGTTGAAAATGGTTTTGGGTCTGATGTGTGTTTAAGAAGCTAATTTGGTGATTTCATGTGTTGGGTGTCATTCTTGCTATCAAGTGAAATAGTGAAATTAACTTTGTGAGTTGTTGTTGATCAAATTGGTGATGTAGTTGTGATTCTTCAAGCATCTTAATCTTGTTATATGCCTCAAAAAGATTAAGTAAGAATTTTGAGCAGTTGGTGAGTCTTGGTGTCTTGTGACAAGAGGTGATTATGCTGAAAGTTGGGTGAATTTTGGCTTGAAAATCCTATGGAACTTCTCATTTTGAGGTTGGGGTCTATAGTACCCTTGTGAATGATTAGATTTGGTGGTGGTATGTCATCAGTTTGGTATCAGAGCTTAGAAATATCGGGGCTAAGAAATAATTGGTAAGTTTGTGGTTGTGGTTTGTGGTTTGTGTAGGTTATGAAGAACCTGATTTCTGCCAAAAGAATAGTTTGTGAAAAAGAGGAAAGGACCTAGGTGAGGCAGAGAAAGCTGAGAAAATTTGAGTGGAAGCAAGGAGAAGACTTGGTTAGAGTTGTTGAGAGGGCAAAGAAAATTTTGCCTAGAATGACAAAGTGAAAGGATAGTCCTGTGTCCTTTGGTGGAGAAGAAGGTGGGAGAGAGTTTGGTGTTGTGAAAAGGGCAATCTTGTGTCCTTTTGGCCAAGGAGAATGACTAATGAAGATGAAGACAAAATACCAAGATAAGAAGAATCAAAGAAGAAGGCAAAGATGAAGGCTAAAGATTGAACCAAAACAAAGGCAAGTGGAAGATTCAAGAGAAAAGGAAGACAAGGTGGTAAAAGGGTAATGTTTGTTTGTAGGTGTGAATATTGATCTATATCAACATATTTCCAAGGGACTTGGAAATTTTTTGAGGTCGGTTGCATGGTACAGGAGCACCTAGTTTTCAAAATTCTTTCAAAGGGAAAAATTGTAGAAATTTGAGTTTTCATATGTAAAAGCATTGTAAAAGTCTTGAGAAGGCATAATTATTGTATTAAAGGTCATCTATAGGTCTCTAGGGGGTTAAAAATTTCAAATTGGGAAAAATGCTACTTTGTTGCACAAATTGCAAAAGTTGCAATATTTGAAAAATGCAAAAGTTGTTAAGAATAAGAATATGAAGATTCACCTCATTGTAATACATATTTAGTTAGTTGAAGGTGAAGGTTAAGGTGTTATATATTATTTTAATTTCTATTTAAGACTTGAGGAAGGTGAGCAAAGGGTCATTGATTGTAATCTTGAAGAATATCTAATAAAAGGGTACCTTATTCTTTGAAAATTGTATTTTTTTATATATATTTAGGCTTGTACAACAATTACAGACTTAGTTATTCATATTCCTTGGTGTAATAAGGAATTATATCTCATTTGAAATCATTTTTTAGGGCATTTGAACAAGTAAATTAGTTGTTTGAGTCTAATCTTTGCATACCGATCTGTGAACCCTTAAAACAGGGTTTTGAGAGTCTAAGTAGAAAAAGAATGGCTACTCCTTTGATATAGTTAGTCTAGATCAGTGGATTAGGTTAGTGTAGATTTTATTTAGGATGCATTAACTTTTTTTTGTGTGTTGGATGAATAGGGGAAGTTAAGAATCAACGTTGGTGACTGTTTTTCTCATAATTTCTTGAGTTTTTTTCATTGAAAGTTGATGGCTCCAAGTTTAAAACGGTAGAAGATGCACTTAAGAAGGTATGGAGATAGTTTTTAAAGCTTGTACAAAAAAATTTCAAGGTTTTTGAGGTAGTGGCAGAGCACTAGAAGGTTTGGAGCATACTTTTCCAATAAACCCTCATGCATTTGAGCATTGTTAAGCCTATAATCAAGGGTTTCAAAGTTTAATTCTTGGTTGGACTTCCCAGTACCTAAAGATGGTGGAATTTGTAGTTATGTTACCTAAATCAATGCTTCCTAGGGTTTTTTAGGTGTTTTCGAGTTAATACAAAGGTAGTTGCTTTGGAAAATTGACCTATTTGGTGCACTTTGACTGCGAACGGGTTATTGATTCTCTTATACTTTCCAAAACAAGTATACCTAGTTGTAAGATATGTTAATATATGGAAAATTTGGGTTCCTTAAATTGTATGGAGTGTGTGGATATTGAATATGGGTCAGGAGATACACCCGTTTTTGTCCTAAAGGACTACTACTAGCATTTGATGCCTTGAATGTGAAGATTGAAGAAATTGATTGATTCTGAGTTGCCTAACATTGTTTTTTCTTTGATACAATCATATTATGGATGTTGAAAATGTTTTTGGGCCTGATGTGTGTTTAAGAATCTAATTTGGTGATTTGGTGTGTTGGGTGTCATTCTTGCTATCAAGTGAAATAGTGAAATTGACTTTGTGAGTTGTTGTTGATCAAATTAGTGATGTAGTTGTGATTATTCAAGAATCTTAATCTTATTAGATGCCTAAAAAATATTAAGTAAGCATTTGGAGCAATTGGTGAGTCTTGGTGTCTTGTGACAAGAGGTGATTATGTTGAAAGTTGAGTGAATTTTGGCTTGAAAATCCTATGGAACTTCTCAATTTGAGGTTGGGGTATGTAGTATCCTTGTGAATTATTGGATTTTATGGTGGTATAGAATCAATTAGTGATTGAAAATCCATTGTAATCATATTTTATGAATCAAGCATTTCATTGGTTCCATGTGCAAACAAGCTTCTGAAGTTTATTGCAATCTTTTGTTTTCTGTTTGAGTGTGTTTGAGAATTTAATAGAGGAATTTGTGGGCTTGTAATCCTCTCTACATTAATACATATTACTACAAAAATCACTTACAATATTAATTTCCTTCTAATTTTTACATAGACTATTACTCCCAAAATATATTGGAATGGCATGGTTTGAAACCCTAGAGTACTTAGGAACTTGCAACCCTCAAGAAATAGCGAATGACAAAATCTTATGCTAAAAAAACTAACTATTATTTATAGCTTTCCAATTCTTGGTGTGTGGGGGTCTCTCAAGTCTTTGAAACTCTCAAAATGAGTGGCATCTAGATATATTCAAGTGGATCTAGGTGGGAAGTGTTGGGATCAACCAACACTAAGAGGTGAATCTGTTCTGCAATTTCTAAACTTTTATTGATCTAATCCTTCAAGAATTTAAAACATTCATTCAAAGAAATATGCATGAACATAAAACACACAACCGCAACACCATAACACAGTAATTTTTACGTGGAAACCATGTTAGGGGAAAACCATGGTGGATGGCCAATCTACAATATGATTTGAGTATACTCAAATGAAGTTTACAATATGGGGAATGGACTTGCATTTAGGCGCACTGCCTAAAGGTCATTTCTCAAAGAAGACTCACTGTATTACAAAGAAAATATTCAAATTAAATCCATCTGAGAGTTTGAACTAAGAAAATAGCATCTACATATGCTTGATTACAGTTTCGATTAGGCTCAATACTTGATCTTTTGTCCTATAGATTGATTTTGCACTTCTTCTTTGTTCTGCTCAGACTCACAACACAAATCATTTATGCACAAGTGAAATTGTGCATTATCACTCTTCTTCTCTACTCTTATTCATAATTTTCATCAACACACCTTCTTCGTATATCAAATTGATATGAATGATCTCTTATATATATATCTGTGACTAAGAATTTAATCACAATATGTCAGCTTCAATAGAACACAAAAATATTTGCATTTTTCATTTCAAATCATGAGTAATGTATAATGTGCATCCACAACGGTCAGCCACAACTTAGTTAGGACCCAAATAAAAATGCTTAAACAGAAAATCACTTAAACAATTGTTTCTCAATTTCCCAAACATCCGCGATATGCTACATTCTCGAAGTTGGCTTATGTACTGATAAAATAGAGAATTAGCCAGTCGGATCTTCTAATGCGCACATGAATCAATACAAGGCACTGAGATTCATAGATAACACAAAGCATACATCGATCAACCTTCCCTGAGATACACAACACAAAATATTAACTAAAAATCTTCATGTGAATCGATGAACACAAAACTATTGGATGCTCTGTTCTTCCTTAACTATTTGTCATCAGACTGTCGGTATGATCAAATGATGATGCACAGATCCAATCATCAAATAGGGTTGTCATCAATGAAAACACCAAATTATATTCACAGTGCCTCTTTCCAACAATCTCCCCCTTTGGCATTGATGACAACACTTAGTGAAAAATGACTAAGTGTCAGATCAGTACCAACATCAATTACACTGTGAAAATTTCAAAAAAATCTGCTCCAAAACACAACTCTCCCCCTGAGATGATTATGCATTTTTCACTCTACTACTCTCCCCCTTTGACATCAATGGAAAAGGCAAGAATCTGCATACCAAAAATCAAACAAAACTGTTATGAACAAATTGCTTATGTACAAACAAGCTTCTTCAACTTACATAAATTTGAAAATATCTGGAAAATCTTTCTTCAGCAGAGTCAAATTCGTTTCCCAAACCCTTTTGAGACTCTCCAAGATTGTTATGTGCCCACAAACCAAGTAGGATTGTTTCTCTGCAAACTCAAGGTTTAATGGATCACCAACTGCCTTGGCATCTTCAACTTCTTTTAGTGCACTTGACAATATTTCTATCTTTGGGCCAATTAGACCTCTAAGTTCACATGCTCTTGCAAAACAATTATCATTTTCATGCTTCAATCTCTTTATTTTTTCAAGCAAAGATATCACTCCACCTTCTAAATTTCCAACACCACTAGTTAAAGGATCAAAAAGCTTCAGAAGTAGTAGCTAGTTGTTTTTCAAGATCCTTATCCTTTTTCTCATTTACCTCAGTAAATTTTGTCAAAGACAAACATGACTTGTAAATCTTTCCACCTTCAGATAGAGAATTTTGGATATTTTTCACACAGGTGGCTCACAAATATTTATCCTTTGTTATCATTTATTTCAGCCCATTTAATATTTTGGCATCCAATTCCTTTAGAACTTTAACCATAGTTGATTTCTCAAGTGACTCAAAGTGAGTACTTATAGAGTTGATGAGCTTCTTTAGTTCAACGGAGGAGGAACTGATCAGATCTTTGACATGAGTGGGCATTATCTTCTCCAAAACTATAGATGCAAGATTTAGGAGTTCACTGTCCTCAATGTGAGATTTCAATGGTTCTTCTCTATCTTTTGCCTGGGCAAATGATGCTACCTTCATTTTCTAGATTGGAGACAGAGTAGATAGGTCGATAGGACCTTCAATCAATTCAGGATCAAGCTCTTCTTTTTGTTCTACCAAAAATTTGTTTACTGCCTCTATAGTGTCTCTTGCTTCCACCTTCACATCAACTTTCTTTTCTTCAACCACTGCTTCCTCAACTATAGGTTCTTGCTCAACTTTCTCAACCGATGTGATTTCAGAAACTTCAATTTCCATAGGTATTTTTCTAATGTCCACATTAGGAGGAATCTAAATATCCTCAGTTGTATCTTGTTTTTCTTCTTCTTCTCCCAGATGAGATGAGACATCTTTATCATGTGTTTCTTCAAACACAACATCAATTTTGTAACCTAGCAAAACTTTTCTCAAAAAATTTTCAGTTTCTTTTGCAACTTCTTTAGTCTTACCAATCATGAGCTTATTCACTCTTTTCTTTCTCTTGAATTCCTTTTTGGCTTTATTCAGTATTGTCTTTATTTCTTCCATAGATACTACTGGACACAACTCAACAAGAATTCTTTCTCTCATTTGCTCTTGTTTTGATTTGGAATTTACTCTCCTCATCTCCAAAATCTCATACAAGCTCTTAGGTAAATTGGGCATTATTTCAATAAGAAATTTATTGAAAATATTCAAATGCTTTATTGTTGCCTCCTCAAGAGTTCTTTGGTCAGATTTATCAAAAGATTCATACCATTTACAGAGTGGCTAGAGATTCCCATCCTTAACCAAATCTTTTTCAATTTCTTCTACTAACATACCTGGTTGGTCAATTTTTGTCTTCTTCTTTGCTTGTTCATCTCCACTGGAGGGCTTAATTTTAGTAGTTATTGTTGCCTTAGTACCTTGATGCGTGATTTCTCTAACTCCGTCATCAAAATTCATTTCTTTATCTTCAAAGATTGCCACATGGACTCTTTTTCTTTTATCCTTCTTTCTTTTTCCTTGCTTATCGGATCCCTTAGATTGAGTGTTCACAGGGATTGGCTTTGCTGCAAGGGTAGATAGAGAAGTAGAGCTTCTTGTTGACCTAGTCCGGGAAAATGGTGCCGCCAAACTAGGAGATTCAGTTTTTGTTGGCTCTTTTCTTGCTTTAGCTTCTTATCTTTTCCTTCTAGCTTCTTTTTATTTTTTTTGTAGATATGCCCATTCTTTCTGCTAAGATTTCCACTTCTTTTCTAACTCTTCTGACTATCACAGGTTTTCTGAGTTCATTGTGTACTCGTATATCTTTTTCTGCAAAAGTACCAAATCTCTCTTCTGATGGATCCAGAGGCTTGCTCAATAAATGTTGTGCATACATCTCCAGAATGTTCTCCTCAACTTCATAACCCATCAGCATGATCCAAACTGTTATGGGATCAATGGCTTCCATCATGCATTGATCAATATCTACCATGAAAAAGATAGTATCCTTATATTTCTCAACAATAGAGGTAGGAATTCTTTCTCTGGCATGCATCATATTCTGAAAATTCTTGAAATACCCCTAGATTGTAGTTCTTTTGGTTCGAATATTTCCAATTCCATACAACATCTCTCTTATTTGAATAGGTAATGGTTGATCACCTTGCCAATGAATTTTACCAATAGCCAAAACTTTTTTCATTAAATAGAAGAATAAACATAAGAACAAGTTGTCATACTTGAAGGAATTTTTCTTATCCTTTTTTATCTTACCCAGATTTTCCGTCAGTTAACTCCTGAGCAATTCATAAAGATCATAGTATGCATTCTCTTTTACCATTTGATAGGCTACATAAATGGTTGTACTAGACACATAATTGTCCCGACTTGAGTGATATATCATGTAGCCAATAATCATTGATGCAAATTTCACGTCCATATCGATGATATCCTCAATTTTCATGGCTCTTCAATCATATTGTGAACCTATTGCATCAGTCACCATTTGATTCTTTACAGACTTCAAAATCGGTAATCCACCAGAAGAATTTAGACCTGTAACGACACTTATAACCTCCTTCGTAATCTTGAAGGGTATACTCAACCACATGAATTCATCATGAACTCGACTCAATATTTAACAGACCCATTCAGTCTCTTCAAACACGAGGAATTTAATAATCTGAGTAAATTTCTTCTCTTCTAGGGTTTTAAATTCCGGCTTGACAGAGAAATATTCTCCTATAATGTGATTGTTATGCAAATTCAACAATTGTGATCTTCCTAGCTCTTCAATGTTAGTGTTAACATACGCCCTAATATCTTTAGTGTGTAAGACGTCATACGAAAGAGATGAAAAATCTCCTAATGGGTCAGTCTCAATAGACTTGAAGGGATGCCATTTTAATTTGGGACGAGGTATGTCCTTAACTTCAACTACCAATGGAGTAGCCATTTTTACCAATTCACAAATGTACATGTTAGTTGATAAATACCTTTCTGTCGGATTGGAGTTTGATTTCTGAAATCTTCTTCACACTTTAATTTTGCCTCAATTCGCTAAGGTTTGCCTCAGAGCTCTTCAAACTTCTTTTCTTCAAAATGAAAAGTGACAAATGAAGGATAGAAATGACCTTTTATCACTCACATACTTAACCCTTTTTCTCACAATGAATTATTTTACCCTAACACATTTGGTTACACTGTTTCCATGTGATGTGATAGATAATTCGTCTATGGACCTCAAACACTGCATAATACTCTCTCCAATAGGTTCAACAGTATGTGTAGAGCATCTATGTACTTACTGAACTTATCCACATTTCGGTGTTAGTTATCGGTAGGGGGTTAGGAGATTTTATTGGCAGCTCCCCCTAGGCCAAAGGCCTAAAACTAATTCTCGGATGAGCTACCAAAAGCAGGTTCTGGTGCAGGTGCATTTCCTTCATCAGAGGGACTTTTCTTCACCCATTTGTTCTTTATTTTCTTCCTGATCACATTTGTAGTGACTTTTCCTTTTCCCTTAACATCCTTCTCCATGTTTCTCCTTTGGTTTACCAGACCTTTTCTATACCAACAGAATTTAGCAATGTGACCAAATTTTTTGTTGTTGTATCGCACAACATTTTTCTCTCCAGACCAATTTTTCCATTGGTTTTATTTTGATTTGCACTGGTTAGTAGTATGGCCAGATCTATTGCATGTATAACATTTGACATTTCTATGAAAGTTGTTCATCATATTTCTGCATTCATTTGACTTGTGACCAAACTTATTACAATTAAAGCACTGACCTAAGAATGATGGACCACTTTGATTCATCATGCTTCTACACTGAGAAGCTATATGACCAAATTTATTGCAAGTAAAATAGTAGCCATTGAATCTTTGAGCATTAGGTTGTCTTACCGGATTTCTTCTAGCTTTATTTTTCTGATTTTCTTGCCTAGGTCTCCTTTGACCGGATCTAGAACTTTCTCCTTCTTCATAACCAAGACCTCGCTTGTCACCATTTATCCTCTGACTGCTAATTAGTTCATCAAGCTTGGCTGAGCTAACTTTGAACTTGTCTTTGTACTCATTTGTAGTAGCAAGTTCATCTCTGAGATCATCAATCTATTTTTCAAGTACTTCCTCATTTTTTTTAGATTGTTCCAATTCATTGTCCAAATGACTGCATACTTTATATTTTTCTTTCAAAGACTGTGCAATCTTCTCTTCATTCTTCTTTTTCTCTTCAATCTCCTTGGTCATCCTCATTGTGATAGATTATATTTCATGCTTTAGGACTATATTATCTCTGGTAAGCTTTTCACATTATTTTGTCTTTACCTTTAGGGCTTGACTAAGTTGCTCATCTTTAATGATTTTGCTATCAGTCTACTTAATCTGATCACAGAGTTCCTTTCTCTTCTCCCTGGACTTATTGATTTTATCTTTCAATGATTGAATGAATTTTTCAGCATTCTCAAGACTTTCCTACAATTCTCAGTTCTCATATTTTGACTGGTCAAGATCATTTAAGGCCACCATAAGTTGTTGTTGAAGATTGCTTGAATCCATTGAAACACTTTCCAAGATCTCCCCAAGTTTTTAGAATTCTTCTTCTGAGGAACTAGCTCTGAGACCAATTGTTGGGATCAAGCAACACTAAGAGAGGGGAGTGAATCAGTGTTCTGTAATTTCTAAAATTTTATTGATTTGATCCTTCAAGAATTTAAAAAATTCATTCAAAGAAATGTGCATGAACATAAAACACACAACCACAACACCATAACACAGGAATTTTTACGTGGAAACCCTGTTAGGGGAAAAACCACGGTGGATGGCCAATCCACAATATGGTTTGAGTATACTCAAATGAAATTTACAATATGGGGAATGCACTTGCATTTAGGTGCACTACCTAAAGCTCATTACTCAAAGAACACTCACTATCTTACAAAGAAAATATTCATATTAAATCCATCTGAGATTTTGAACTGAGAAAATAGCATCTACATATGCTTGATTACAATTCCGATTAGGCTCAATACTCAATCTTTTGTCCTATAGACCGATTCTGCACTTTTGTTTTTTTCCTGCTTAGACTTGCAACACAGATCCTTTATGCACAAGTGAAATTGTGCATTATCACTCTTCTTCTTTTCTCTTATTCGCAATTCACATCAATACACCTTCTTCGTATATCAAATTGATATGAACGATCTCTTATATATTTGTGACTAAGAATTTAATCGCAATATGTCAGCCTCAATAAAACACAAAATAATTTGCATTTGTCGGCTCAAATCATGAGTAATGTATAATTTATATCCACAATGGTCAGCCACAACTTAGTTAGGAACCAAAAAAAAATGCTTGAACACAAAAACACTTAAAAAATTGTTTCCCAAACATCCATGATATGCTACATTCTTGAAGTCGATTTGATTTTTGATGTGCTTTTTTGTACTAATAAAACAAAGAATTAGCCAATTGAATCTTCTAACTCACACACGAATCAATACAAGGCATTGAGTTTCACGAATAACACAAAGCATATATCGATCAACCTTCCCTAAGATACACAACACAAAATATTAACAGAAAATCTTCATGTGAATCGATGAACACAAAACTGTCGGATGATTTGTTCTTCCTTAACTGTTTGTCTTTGGACTTTGGTATGATCAAATGATGATGCATGGATCCAATCACCAACTAGGTTTTCCATCAATGAAAACACCAAATGATATTCATAGTGTCTCTTACCAATAGGAAGAACCTTAATAACCCTCACAATGACAATGTTTTGTCCCCATACTTCATTAGATTTGTATTTAAAATCATATTCAATCTAGTAAAAATTAAAATGTTTTTAATAGTTAAAATACGGATTTCATGTGTTGGAAAAACCTATGAAACATTTTAAATATCTATTAACGAATAACAACTCTATAACCCAAGATACAAAGACCAATATTGCTAATAGCTTTGGAAAGATCACAATTGCATTTGTGACTTTTCTTTGAATTTTAGAGGTACAGATCCATCGTATGATATAATTAATTTTTGGGTATGCTTTTAACCAAAAAGTAGGAAAGGAAAGAAAATACTAATCCATAAATATGAGACTAGTGTGACATATTCAAAGATATAAATTAACACCTAAGCTCAAAGGATCAGACGATAATGTTAATAAACTTAATATCAAAGAACGGATATGATAACAAATAAGGAATATAGCATCAAAAGATTGTTCCACACTGAGAATAAATCTACATAATCAATTCAGCCAACAAACTGATATGATGAAAACTATACTCAAAGCTCATAACTCACATATTAAAAGCAATCTAAAATCATAACTTTATTCCAATAAATTTTCCTTTTTTCCTTCTTTACATCACAATGCTTCTCAAGAAAATTCAGACCCTAACAAAGTCATTTTTATCGAATTTTATATCCCCACCTCAAGCTTGAATTTTGGTGGTTACAATAATGGCCATTGGACTTATAACAGTTTCTTTCCAGCTAATATTCCACTTAAAGAATCTGATAAACTAAAAGAATTAAACTTTAGGAGTAAACATCATTACGCTACCTCTTCACTTGGATTTGACAGTTATCCAAAGTGATTCCAATTCAAACATTTGCCACATGGTTATCTATACTTGCAAATGGCACAAGTTTTAGGTCCTGAATTAAATGGAAAATACATGTATTCATAATTCCATGTGTGTGAGCATTCATACGAAGAGGTAACTCAAAATTTTCATAGAAAAAATAAATCTTGTAATAAATTTTTGTCACATCAACATTTAGTTCCCAATCCACATCACTGCCCCTTCGTTCACAAAGTCCCAAGAAGATCCAACCTGGATTTTCTTCCTATTTTCTATAAATCCAACAAGAAAGACCCTCATTTTCACATTTCAAGTTGCATTCCTAAAAAATAGTGATTATTGAGATTAATGGTTCCTCAAGGAATGATTTCATTGTGATTGAGGAAGTTGAATGCAGTCCCTTCTTCAAGTTATTGGCAGACCAATTGAGGGAGGTCTTCACAATTCAAAGTGAGATAGAAGAAGTATTGCGCCAGATTTTGGGGGAAGGATTCCTAAACCATGTTCATGTTCACAATGTAGAACTCCTAGAGAACTTCATATATAATTTGGTTCACACCTCTGGAAGGCGTGATTGGGGAGTCAAGGTAGTAGAACACTTGGTTCGACTTGAGTACCAGAATAGATTAAGAGTGGCTATCGGAGGGCTAAGTCAATTTCCTAGAACCTTTTGGGTGATGCCATATGCATTGCTACAACAACCCAACATGATACTATAGAGGAGGCAATGACTCTTTTCCATGCAGGGCTGGTGCGAAATGACATTGGAGTTGTTTTCCCAATTTATCTAGTCTCATGAGAACTTGTTTTCACTAGCTTAGATTGAACACCTTCAGGAGGCGGTGGAGGGAATATGAATCCTAATGTTTGTCCTCTATAACTAGAAGAAATACATTAATATATTATTTTTTTTGAGGCACAAATGCCAATTTTGTAACACTATAAACATATATATACATATATATATATATATATATATATATATAAAATAAAGCTTTTCGTATTCTGGTATTATTTTCTCCTTTTATCAGAGCATTCTTCCCTTTAATTTATTGCTACATTTGATAATGATGTCCGAGTATATTAATTTTTTGCATTTTTGTGTTTTTCCCATGGTTGTATTCACTTAATCAGACATTTTCTTGCATTGGCATCGCTTAATAAGGAAAGTTCTAGAAAATCTGTGAAATCCACCAATGTGCTTACAAAACCTTGTACTCTACCGCCTTGGCTTTCCTTTTCATATAATCAATAAGAGAAGAGGTTTGCGAAACCCTACCAAGGACCAACAATGGTTTCCAAACCTATCAAGAATAATGACGACACATAAAAACCTCTTTTTCATTCTTTAGGTTTCCTTCATTCGCAGACTTTTGAAAAGTTATATAACCTTTAGTACGGTCTGACAACTTTTTGAACGTTTAGACTTAGGTATCCCCACTAAGCTTTCGATATTTTGGGAGGTTACAAAATCTTCATAAAAGATCAATGACACGAAGAAACAGGGGACAAGGATAGACTTCATAAGGAGTGTCAACATAATAAGGGGTTATAAGAACCTAAGAGACGCTCATCGAAGTTCATAAAACTTGACTAAATATCAACAAAGCCCATACTCAGGAAAATTCTCAAATAAAGGTGATAGTTTAGGGCTAATGACGAAAAGCAGAGTAATAGTGGCTCTGATTGGGGACAAGGACTACAAGGATGTAGCCAAGAACCTAGAAATTTGTTAAAATAAGCCAGTGTCTTATCAATTGGGCACAAATTCATGTGGAAAGGAAAGAACCAGACGAAAACAAACTAGATAGAAAGGAAATAGACACTACAAAAAATCCTTGTGATTTTATCCATTTTTTGCTTCAAACCAATGTTTTAATGTATTTTTTGCCCATTTTTTGAAAACGTTGGCGCTATTTATCATGATGGAGCTATTTGTGGCATTTATTTACATCGATCAGTACAAGTCGGTACTAATTTAGGCACTAATTTGTGCCAAAATTAGCACCAATATTGGCTTCAGGTGTGGCACCACCATTAGTGTCACCTTTGGCTCTAAGTTTAGCTTTTATTTTAGCGCCACTTTTAGCTTTGACTTTAGCTTCACATTTAGCTTTGGGTTTAGCACCGATTTAGACACCCCTATGTCGAAGAGACTTATTTATATGTCTCATCGACGATGTAAAATATTGAAATATCAACAAGATAAGGGCATGTCGAGGAGAGAATCACTTATGTCACATTGAAAAGGTATATCTACAAGTGCTCAATGAAACAAAACTCTTGGATATAATGAAGTAATGTCAATGAGACATTAAGATATCAGTTAGAAATATAAGATTATCTCATCAACACTCTTCAAGTAATGATCAAAAGCATACATCGCTAGACCATCGAGTAGGTGAGCAACATATGCGGTAGAGCGGTATACACTACAACCCCGCAACAAGAAGCCTTGAGCAAGGTGGTAGTGCGGTAAACAACTCAAGGGAAGGGAAAAACACTGCCATACCATAGCAATAATTATGAGTCTCCCTAACATGGCAGAGTTACACCGATATATAAAGAAATACCACCGAAGGAAAATATCAATGAGACTGTGGCATATTGGCAAGAGATATTAACTTGTCTCATCGACACTGGCAACCAACATCAGAGGAACATAAGATCTAATGTTGATGAGACATTGAGATATCGGTAAGACAAATAAGATTGTCTCATCGACACTCTTCAAGTAATGATCAAAAGCATACACCGCTATACCACTAGGAAGGTGACCAACATATGCAGTAGAGTGGTATACACCGCAACCCCACAACAAGAAGCCTTGAGCAAGGTGATAGTGCGGTAAACAACAGAAGGGAAGGGAAAAACATCACCATACCATAACGAGTATAATAAGAGACGATGGTAGTACAGTAATCGTGGCATCATTATAATTTACAACACTAAATGCAAAAAATCACGTCAATCACAAACCATTTGAGTAAATAATTTAAGGAATCAAGAATATAGCCCGCCAAAATAATCTAAAACTCTAATAAACATACACTATTTTTTTTGTCAAAATCTTGTTTTCAGGCATAGCCCACCATAATGGAGTTTTCATTTTAATAAACATACAATAAAACCTTTGTTGAAACCTTATTTTCAGGCGTAGCCCACCAACATGGAGAAGTGTTTCAATAAAGAATGACAGATAATGGTAAGGAGATGTGCATGATAGGAGGAATAGGATTCATTGTTGTTTATCTCATTCCTACTCTGATCAACAAGGGTTACAATGTTCACGCTATTGTTTTTAATCCAAGTATTTAATTGACATATGTTTGCATAATCTCAAATTTCTTCAGATTATTTTGAAGTATCAATGTATCCTATATAGGGTTTAGAATGACTTCTTTTAATTTAAAAAATAAATCAGATGCTTTTGAAGTATCAATGTGTCCTATATAGGGTTTAGAATAATTTTTTTAATTTTTTTTAAAAAAGAAATGATGTATTTTCCTATGATTAGATAATGTGGAGATCTCCTAAATCTGTCCTAGCACACTGTGTTCATTACTCCAGGTGCTAGGGTTTTTCATTTGACATCTTTAATATCTTCATGATAGTGGCTTTTAAATATATCATAGTCTTTGCTTTAATCTTTATCATGGTAACCCTTGAGCTCCATAATCCACCTTCAATCTCTTCTAAGAATGTTGTCTTAAGCTAGACTGCATAGTATGCATATAAAGCAAGTCCTTCATACCTTCCATTGTTCAAAACCACCACTCACTGCCTTGCTTAAAATGTTTCCTCCATAAGCATAATAGCATGTTTTAAAATCATGGTTGCAAGTGATTGAAAATTAAGGTCACTACTTTCATCAAGATACAATGAGATTTTTGTCTTCAAAATTGAGGCATTATGCAAGATAACATTGTGAATTTTTTGTTGTGTACAATTTGATTTTCTTGCACATTTATTGCTTTGCTAACTGCCTTTAAGACTAGATATTGCACCATCAGCTACAATCTCAAACAACTCACTCACTGTCACTTGAAGATTTCTTTCATGAGCATCCTTGTATAATATCAAACTATGCCCTATAGACTACCTACTTTCTTACTAATATAGGGGACTCATTGTTTCATGGTATTTTGAGTTTTATTTAGAACAAGTTAATATGTGGAATTTTTATGTGCAGGAAGAATAGATTATGATGCAGCGTACGGGTATGGACGGTTCAGGAAAGAATGGATTTCTATTAGTTTCATAACTAGGTTGGATTGTACCTTGATCTGGTGTGAAACACTTCCGAGTGTTTTCACTCTGAAGCAAAACTTGTGTGTAGGAATTTCCAAATATTTGATAGAGGAAGTTCCTACATTCTAAAGATAAAATCATAAATCTTCTTTTCCAGTTTCTGATCCAACCTGACATCTTTAATATCCAATAGAGAAAGTTTGTACATTCTAAAGATAAAATCATGAATTTTCTTATGCAGCTTCTGATCTAATTTGAGGTCATCAATATCAAACAAAGAAATTTCCTATATTCTAAAGATAAAATCATAAATTTTATCTGTCCAATTGGAGATCCAATTTTAGGTTGTGAAGCTCCGACAAAGAAAGTTCCTACATTCTAAAGATAAAATCATAAATTTGTTTGGTCCAATTTGAGGTCCAATTGTAAGGATTTGTATTTTTAATTATACTTTTTGACATTTTTCTTGATACAAATTGTTAATTTAGAATTATGGTATTTGTTTTCTTCTAATGTTTTCAACCCTCATTTTAGCGGAGAGCTCCGAAGATGGTCCTTCATATGGAGACTACACTTTTCCGCTATAGGTTCCATCTAGAAACACCAGAAGCTCACGTGTTGTCATACTCAGGTATAACAGATTTTGAGGTTACCTTGTTCCCCTTGATACAAAATGTTGTCCTTCAATCCCTCTTAAGCACCATTCACTATTATGGACTTCATCATTGTACCTTTCATGCATTTGATTTAATTTTTTATGTGGAAACATGTTGTCTCTGTCTTTGCAAGTGATGACTATTGTGTAAGCTTTGTCTTTGCAAGTGATGACTATTGTGTAAGATTTTAATATACATGACTACCCCTCATGTTCAATTCTTGTGACTATTATGATGCTTGGGGTTGCTTACGTTTAACCAGACTGTTAATGAAAACTAACTTGGAATCCTTGATTATTAGTTTTGTTAGAATCATGGCTATGTTGATAGTGGAATGATCTTATTAATAAGGACAGATCTTTATCAATAAGGATATTACCCCTTACCAACATAATCCACCATCCTTGTAAAGATTGATCTTTAATTATTCATGGATTGTTTACTTGTGATTATCCTTCTCAAATGAAACAATAGGGTAGTAGGTTGGGCTCAGCCCTTGTGAGAGCCACATTCACCCCACATGTTGTAAACAGATAAACAAAAGAACCTAATTTTATCTATACTTGCACAATGAGAAAACATGTTAGATAAAACCAAGCATATGATAGATATGCTTGATAACTTTCTTGTTTTCATAGACATCTATGGTATGCAAGTTATTTGAATGCACATGATGACCAAATTATATGTTTATAGATGTATGCACATATTTTGACTAGTGATCCTTCAATATTGCTCTAACAACAATCTTCTCAATCAAATGGAGGGAACCTAGGAGCAGCAAGGAAGACATCAACTTGGAGGCTTAGACAAGTGGGAGAATTGAAGATGATGCAGAACAAAGCAATTGAGATTTGTCATTGAGGCAATGACGGGTCCCCTTTCTCTTTATGTGCATTTTTCTCTTTTGTATCTATAAATGTATAGTTCTTCGATTATATGCTTTCAAATAGTTAGTTTCACGGCTTGTGTGGAACAACATACATTTACATTATCAATAAAGACTACATTTTTGAAAGGATTGTGCAATATTTCCTATATTATCTGCATCTACATAAGTGCAATCTAGTAATGTAATTTTTTGATTTTGTTTATGCACATGAATATAATGTAGCAGAAATAAAAATGTACCTTACTGTTCATTTTCAAATCACAAAATCTCTACTTGATTGATCTATTAAATTTTGTGTCTTCACGAACATATGTTGATACAAAATGAATGGAAGAAGCATCCAAGTAATCCTATTTTTTCTGCCAGCAATTCATACCGAAGATTGAATAATTTAAGGATATTGCAATAGGTAATTTGTATCGACACAAATAATATTACTGAAACATTTCAAATTTTAGGCCATAAGAATCATCCTTTTTTAAACATGGATTGTGTTGTAGCCAAAATTCCATCCTAATTATTTTTGCATACTTCCATTTTCACTCATCTCTTACATCCACCATATGCATAGAATTATTTTCATAATAACTTAAATTTAATAAAATCCCTCACATGAGCTTCCAAATAAAACCCTTGATCACAAACTCAAAGTGTATTCCTCCTTTGAAATACTCCTATGATTTCTCATAGCATATCGCCAAGACAAAACCATGTCGATGAGAGCCCCTCCAAAGTCTCCCCTATATTAGCACAAAGCACAGATCAAAAATGTAGATGAGAAACCCCTATGTCGAAGAGAATTATTTATTTGTCTCATCGACGATGTAAAATAGTGAAATGTCAACAAGATACGGGCATATCGAGGAGAGAATCACTTATGTCCCATTGACAAGGTATATCTACAAGTGCTCGGTGAAACACAACTCTTGGATATAACAAAGTAATTATCCATGAGATAGTGGCATATTGGCAAGAGACATTAACTTGTCTCATCAGCATGGGAAACCAACATCAGAGGAACATAAGATCTAATGTCGATGAGACATTGAGATATCAGTAAGACAAATAAGATTGTCTCATTGACACTCTTCAAGTAATGATCAAAAGCATACACCGCTATACCACTGAGAAGGTGAGAAACATATGTGGTAGAGAGGTATACACCACAACCCCACCACAAGAAGCCTTGAGAAAGGTGGTAGTGCGGTAAAAAATATAAGGGAAGGGAAAAACACCGCCATACCGGCATATCGAAGAAACAATGGCCATTTTAATTAAAAGTCTCTTCGATAGTTATGAAATGATGATTAGTCTGATTGATGTGACTAACAAAAATATTGATGAGACTACCTCTATTAATGAATAACTTGATCATAAAGATGGCATGAGCTCCATTTATACACCAGGGTTGGATGTGTTACAAATCTTGAATAAGATTAAAAACCAGAATCTGAAAGAGAGATCTAAGCTACATAAACTGAAATGCAAATGAAAGCAAACCAGCGATTCCGAGAGACATGCAAAAGTCGAATAGACAAAATTGCATTAAGAGCTCAAAGCAAGAGAATGGCAGAGTAACTACACAATTCATTCCATATTGATTGAAAATCCAAGCTAGGTAGTGTGTTTATATAGGCAAGAGAGAGGGGTGTAGGTGGCAACACCGACTAATAAGGAGCAACCATCTATTGGACTAAAGATAGCAAGGTATCTTCCCAAGATAGAAAATGGATGCTCACATGTAGGAAGGTGACACCTCATAATCCTCTCGCCTAATTAAACATGCTTTATTAACCTAAGCAAGATTAAAAAGGTGTAGGAAAAAACTAGTAATAAAGGGAAAATAAATATCCCAACTAGGAAATAAAAACCTACACTAACAGGATAAAGTGTCCTAAAATTTGATAAATAAGACCTCAAAGAAGTTGAAATCACCATGAATTGTAATTGAAGGATTTGGAGAACAGAGTTGGACGGCGGTAGGAAGCTGGAAATTTGCAGCATTTATCCAAGTGGTCTAGACTCGGCTCAAATTATTTTCACAATAAGTAGATGAAAGCATTGCATGAGTAGGTTTGAGATGGAAAAAACCCCAGGCAAACAGATAGCAACAAAAGGGAAAAGTTTGATCATGAACACTTCATTTGTGATGCCAAAAAAAATCAGAAATTGAAAGGGTATGGGCATAGTTTCCTTTTAGAAGATGTCATCAAAAATTGTGAAGAAAAACAAAACATGATGAGAATGAATGCCTACAGTAGGGTTATGATGTTTGAGGCTTGGAAGGTGAATAATAACCCAGGCTACGTAGGGTCTTTACCTGAGGTACAGGATCCCATAAAAAGAATTGAATAGTTAATCCTGCATGAAGAAGAACTGATAAGAGATGTGCCACTTGTGGCATTTGAAAGAGGAAGGGCCATCAGTCCTAGGATGCAAGTAGAAAATATCACACCACTAGATCACTTATCACCTCAACCTACTCCTGAAGTGAGATTTTCAGTTGGTTCCCCATCCATGGAGGAATATAACACTGAGGATGAAGAAGAAGTATCACAGTTTAATGCTTCTATTAAACCCCAATATGAGATGCCATTGGAAAGAAGTGTGATCAACTTTGAAGCCTTTGATGAGCTATCAAATGATGTGAGGCATCATGCAAGTCAGGAATTTGTTGCAGATGATACTTTTGTGTAGACCCCTAAATTTAAGTCCTTTATATATGGGTATAAAGGAAGACTAATAAGAGAAAGGTTAAAGTAAATTGACCCTGAGAAAGAGGCTTATACCTTGAAAGAGTTGCAACATGAAGTTGATAGGGAAATGAGAGACATGACTGTTGAGAGAGGAAGAGCATTATTCCAAGAAGTTGGAGTTATGCTCCTTCCTGGGTGGGATAGTAGTTTAGCCATTGTGTTAGAAATATTTTTGAAGAGAAAGAATAAAACTTTTCAAATAATGGATGAAGTGGGTGACAGGGTCTATATAGGGTCAGGGTACAATCCTAATAATACCACTTTGCAAATTTGGGCTCTTTACCCCCCAGACAAGAAGCCTTCTCTTATTGACCATGACCAAATTTTTGGACATCTCTTGGTGTAAAGAGTAGGGGAGAAAAATCCCTTGGAGACTGTTGACTTGAATGTGAATGTACCAAAATTCACCAAATCCCAAATCCAAAAGCTAGTAAGAGACAACCAGTGGATGATAGAGGAAAATGACAGGTTGAAACAAGAATTAACCAACTACAAAGATAGGTTGCCTGCTTCTCCAAGGCTTTACTCTCCTTTAATTGAACATGAAATAAAAGTTTTAGAGGCCATGTTTGAGACTGCTCAATGGAAGCATAAATTTGAAAAGGCTCAAAAGTAACAAGAAGAACTAAAAAGAAACTTGAAGGCTATTACTTTTGAAGTAGCATTGGAGATAATTTGTATGAAATTCAAAGATATGTACCAACATGCAAATGGTGTCTGGAATTCTCACAGTGGAACATACAAGGCCCTCATGGAGCATGGAAGACTGCTTGATAGGATGAAGGAAATGGAATCCCATATCAAGGAAAAAGATGGAGATAATAATGCTTTTCTCCAAGAATGCCAGAGCCTCGTGAATACACATGAAAAATTCTAGAAAATATTGACACCGGAATTGAGTGATTTCAGCCAACCACTATGTATGGCCATGCCAAATTTCTTTGAAGAAACATATTTGAAGGATTAGGAAACTTGGAAAAATGAGATATCAAAATATTTTCCAAGCATCCTTGATGACATCAATGATGAGGATGAGGTACTCAGGAAAATGCATAAGTAGCTCGGGAGGATTTTAGGATTGTTGGATTGGAGAATGTAATGAGAGACACTCTACAAAATGAAAACACTTATGCCCGGGAGAAATACATTGATCACATGTCAAAGGTTAATTTGTTCCTTGCGCGAGTTGTATGAGGAGGTAGTCAGAGTTTGGTTTTTTTGGACGCATTAACATGGTGCTTGAGCCTTGAATAGATCTTAGGTGGTCACGGGAACTTGTCGATGATTAATGGATTGTGGTGCATCCAACAATAAACTCTTTTTAAATTTCTATTTTATGTTAATTATGCTTTAGTTAAGAAACGATGGAACTTTTATGAATGGATCTGAAGCTTTTTGCTCCCTGTACAAATAGGGAAACCAAGGTCCGATTTTGATAATCATATCATCATCATTTCAATCCATTAGAATAGATACTAGACCATCTCATCCACTTATTCATTTCAAAAGAACCCATGTTGTGTATGTTTATATTTTGAGAAATATAATGGAGAGGATACATTATAACTCGTAATCCATTTTCAGTGTTCAATTTTTGTGTCAATTTTCATGCTTATTTATTGTTTTTTTGTCTCCAAAACTTTGTCTTTTCAAGTTGTTTAAATCTACAAGATTTATCAGGGCACATTTTTTATTACTGTGTGGATGCTTTGATTGCTTTCTTGTTAGGTGTGAATTAAATTCCTTTCAAATGATTTACTTGATTGGTTCATATTAAAGATTAAATTCCTCTTAGAGATTGGCACCCTCTTATGATCTAAAAACCTGCATTTTGAGACCTAACAGATTGCAAATAACTCTAAAAATTTACAAATCTATGAAACAATGTATATATTCTTGTACTTGTAAATATTCTTGTATATATTATTGTACTTGTATATATTCTTGTACTTGTATATTCTATGAAATATTCCTTATTTTCTATGAAACAGTGTATATATTCTTGTACTTGTAAATATTCTTTTATTGTTATGTCTATTAAAGAAAATAGAGTTTGAATAAAAAATGCTTCACCCTTTTTTGTAAGTGAGTATGTGAATTATTGTTTAAGGAAAAATCTTACAGTGTTTACATTTTCAGTTTACTAGTTTCAAATCTTCATTTATTATGTATATAAAATTGTATCTGCTCTTTATCTCTAATGACATAAAACAATAATGTCATCAGAATTATGGTTTTCAATTTCAGCACCATCATTGTCCACACTTTTCATATCCTATTCACTTTTAAGTAAAATCATGAAAATTTTATTTTTATTTCTTGTCCCAGTTAATCTTGATTCCTTTCAGCACACACAGTAGGTTGCATGTTAAATTTCAACCATTTTCTTTGCATTTTTTTGTATATATTATTTTCTCAGTGCATCATTATGTAACAACAATTTCACTTCTGAGATATATAGTAAAAATAAATGAAGGAACATGTTTGCTTTGTCAAGGGAAATGTATGGTGAATACCATATGTCTTTCAAATAAGTGTGCAAGCGAAATAAGACATAACTGATTGAATCTGATTTTCTACTGTATAGTTGTTTTTTTATGTGCTTTTTACTTTTTGCATGTGGATTACCCTCAGAAAGAGACTACTTATCCTTTTTAAAATGAATCCCTTACATTTCCTGTCTGCGAAAGGAATTTACTGCTTGACAATAGATTCATGAACTTCATACAAATTAAGATTGGTGTAAAAGGCCATCCCTGCAAATGTTGTTTGGTCTAGAATTATAATGGAAAATAAAAAAGTTTTCTACGAGCATAAAATGGATTTTCAATTGTCCAAGTAAAACATAATATTACTAAAGCATTTCAAAGTTTAGGCCATAAGAATCATCCTTTTTTAAACATGGATTGCAAATAATTCTAAAAATTTAGAAGTCTTGGTCATTAACATTATTGTCTACTACAATGTCATCTAGTGTATTATTGTCAAGGTTCATATGTTCTTTCAAGTATTTAATATTATCATCATCCTCATCTTGACTTGCATCATCTTCATCATCATTGAAATTTGACTGTAGACCATCTATATTATTACCAGATGTATTTGGATCATCATTTTCTATACCATCCATATTGTTGTCTTCCATAACATCATCTAACTCTAGATTTGTGTCTTCTTGTGCCTGAACATAACCATCTTCAACATCATCATGGATTTCAATTTCTTTGATGTTCTCTAATCCCTCTCTCTCATTTTTTTGGCCATCATTCTTTTGCTCAGTATCCATTAATGCATCGTCAAATACATGCCTTAATCTTGGATCATAATGTATGACAAATATCCATTTCGGGTCCAAAATATCTTCATAGAAAAATACCTGCACATGAATGACATACATATATTAGATTTATTTTATAATAATTTTATTTATTAATAAAAACATGTATATATTTGTAATAAGCTATGAATTAATAGATTAATGATCACTATTGCTTCTTGTTTGAGTTAAAGAAATACTTGCTCACAATGAATTGGTAGAATATAAGGCTCCTTAGCCTATGGTAGGAACGATGAGGAATCTATAGAATACAATCCACTATGGGTATCATGTCTTCGTGTCCTCTCAAATGCTTCATACCATCTACACTTAAAAATACAACATTTAAAAGAGTGGTAATCCAACTCAATAATTTCTTGTATTTTCCCAACATATTGTAGATTCCCTTCAATTATATTCTTATCTTTTGAGCTTGATCAATTGGATTGCTTGAAGTCAACCATGATGCCACAATCAAAGGATCGTCGCTTTACGTCTACACTTTCTACACAATGATATCGACCATATGCCAACATTGTTGGAT
>CM021109.1:617153368-617207258 GCA_007115665.2 Sequoiadendron giganteum | reverse complement strand
GACGACGACGACGACGACAACGACGACGACGATGATGATGATGATGATGATGATGATGATGACGATGACGACGATGACAATGACGACGACGACGACGATGACGACGATGACGACCATGATGATAGTAACTAATCAAATTCATGATCATATAGACTACATCATGGATCATTTTTGATATATCATTATAATGACTCTTTTCATGGTTACTATCATGTGTATCATTTTCACGGCCTACAGTACAATATTGTTGAGTTGTATCATATTGACATGTATCATTTTTACTATATCATTTAGACATGTATCATCTTGAATTGTATCAATTTGAGTTACATAATTTATCAATTTTATTTATATCATTTGTACATGTATCATTTTCACTTATGTCAATTGTTGGACATGTATCATTTTGACATGTTTTTGATGTACTAGAATATTTGACTTTCACTTGTTTTAGTTATATATGATGATGATCTTATCAGTATTGACTTGTCAATTTATATATATTAAAAGTGGTCGATGATTTTTGGATGGATATTTATTAAGTATGATGATTTTAATTTACTGCTCAGGATGGATGTTGACAAATTCAATTAAATTATAGATATTTGACTCACTTGTTTTATTTATAGATGATGATCATGTTACAATAATTATATTGTTATTTAATCATATGAGTTAAATAATTAAATTACTTATTCTATAATCATATGTGTTATTTAAGAGGCACAATATATTTAACTAATTAAATTGAAATAAAACATATTAATTTAATAAATGGAAGCAAAACAAGATGCATTTTTAGAAGCAAAAAAGGAAGCAACAATGGAAGCCAAACTAGAAGCAAACCAAAAGCAATCTTGGAAGAAAAATTGGAAGCTAAACCAAAAAAAACCTCAAAGCAAACCTAGAAGCAAAATTGGAAGCAAATCTGGAAGCAAAATTGGAAGCAAACCTGGAAGAAAAACTAGAAGAAAAACCAGAAGAAAAACTAGAAGTAAAAATGGAAGTAAAACTGGAAGCGAACCTAGAAGAAAAATTGAAAGCAAAACTGGAAGCAAAACCGGAAGCAAAACTGGAAGCAAAATCAAAAGAAAAATTGGAAGCAAAACCATAAGCAAACTTGGAAGACAAACCAAAAGGAAAACTGGAAGCAAAACTGGAAGCAAAATCGAAAGAAAACTTGGAAGCAAAACCAAAAGACAAACTAGAAGTGAAACCGGAAGCAAAATTGGAAGCAAAATCGGAAGCAAAACTAGAAGTAAAACCATAAGCAAACTTGGAAGAAAAATCGGAAGCAAACTTGGAAGCAAAATTGGAAGCAAACCTAGAGGCAAAACTGGAAGCAAAACTAGATGCAAAATTGGAAGAAAAATTGGAAGCAAAACTAGAAGAAAAACTAGAGGCAAAATTAACTAGAAGAAAAAATGGGAGTAGACATGGAAGCAAAACCGGAAGCCAAATTGGGCACCCATTTTGGTGCAATTTCTAGCATTACTTCCCAGCGCTATTTTAGGCGCTAATGGAGGCACTATGATTTTTTGGCACTAAAGTCGGCAAAAAAGTTGTCACAAAATCTGATGATGAGCTAACCATGCCTGTTTGTGTCGAGTTGAGCGCCAGCCAAATTGTTCAATTCATGTACTCAAAATACACTAAAATCTGGCACAAAATTCGATGCTAATTCCCTATTGTGTTGTTGTGAGAGACAAACCAAAATGAACACACCCAAAAATGAAACTATATACAAGGTAGGATAAATCCTACCAAAAGAGAATTCAAGCTACTCATACAAAACCGTTAACTAGCTAAGAGAAAAATGAGCTAGACCTAAAAAAGCTAGTGTACCCATGTAGCTTATGAAGAGTGGAAGAAAATAGATTTTCCCATAAAACTTTACATTCATCGAGAAGGGCCTTACCAACCATTGTGCCTCCGAAGATTCAATTCTCATCATAAATTTATTTTCTTTGGGGAAGGTGACCTCTTCTAATGTTTTAGTCTTCTGAATAGATTCTTCTTCATCAGTGAGTTTTAGATCCTCTCTCGTTGACTTGGATTGCTCCTTTTTATTAGTCTCTTCTTGTGCAACCATAATGACAACACTTTTCATTTCTTGAATTAGCCCAACACAATTAAATTGATCATTCAACTTGCATGTATTCTTATCCTTCTTCAATTCACAATTTTTCATCTCATCAACACTCATACAATGAACAACCTCACTTATCTTATTATTGTAGACATCAAAATTTAAATTTCAAACAAGGGATTATCCTTCACTTGGTAATATTCATCAAAAATAAATAGGGGATTGGAAATTTTACTCCATTTCAACCCATTCTCCTCTCTGTCATGTAGGTTATCCTTGGAACTATGTCCTTGAGTGAGAGTAGAATCCATTCTTTTGAATCAATTTGTAAACCAATGAATTTCCCAATATCCATAGATCTTATGGTATCCTTAATAAGAGGATCATCATATTTTTTGTTTATTTCATATGAGGATTCACCATTAATATTTTGAAAAGTAAAAACCTCATATTCAGGATCATAAAGAGGATCTGGTAACTAGTATTTCTCATAAAAATCCCAAGCATCCATATCAACAAGGGTGCTAGGAAAAATAGAATCCACTACAGATCCATGTCTTACCTAGGGAGAAAATTCCTCTTCTTCGCTTGATGAACTAGGATCCTCTTTTACCTCAATGGAACTCAAATTGTACATGTGGGCATCCCAGGTCTAACCTTCATCTTCCTTGCTCATATTTTTACTAGTCTCGAAGTGTTGAGGCTCAAAAATTGTTAAATTTATGTTCTCAGCACTAGGACAAGATTAGTTTAATGTATATTGAGAATTCAAAAACCTATGTGTGGATGTTTCTTAGGTGATAATATATTTTTCAACATCATCTCATCTCCAAACTCTAGAAATAATTAAATCATCTTCAACATTTAATGCCTCTGACTGAGCTTATTCAATTTCACAAATTTTATCCATCTTTAAAATAATTTGAACTTCAGGATGTAAAGAACACATGAATATGTGAAATTGAATTAACTTACTTGGCTGATCAGGTAAAGGAATTTTTTACAATTCTCGATTGAAACAGTCAAAAAATTCCTAAATTGATTCTTTTTCTCCTTTTATAATCTAGAAGAAACATTGAAGCAAGGCAACAATGTTAACTACATACTTGAAACATTCAAGAAATATATTTTTTCAAAACACCCCACCCAGTTATGCACCACCTCTCAAGGCCCCTAAACCATTAGACTACAGTTTCAATCAAGCTATCGACAAACAGTCTCACAAAGACATCATCTTCCTGTATTCCCAAAACTCTACTCACAACAATCATAGCCAGAATATGTTCTTTAGGATCTTGTAGATTCTTACAATAAAATTTCATAAAAATATTCCTTGAACCATGTGTTAAATCATTATTTAGATAGGGCTAATGGTCTGACATAGTTACCCCAAAGATTTGAAATGATAGAAGTCATAACATTCAGAGCCACCAACTCCTTTAAGGAGTAAAAGAGAAATTACACCCCATGTCAATTCCTAGGGGGAGATTGAGCACGAGGAGGATTCTAATACCGATTTGGGTGTTGATCCAGGCACTGGTTTGGATGAGGGGGTAAATTAGCATAATATATAAATTCAAGTCTTGGAGGTCGTTCCACTACCCTCATCAATGGTCATTGAGCCCATTCTTCTTCCTCTTCCAACACAAAGTTTTCTCTCATGTAATCTGTAGAGCTCCTTATGTATCTCCAAGCGAGAGTATTTAATTGGGAAATAATATCTTCCTATTCCGCTTGCATGCAATCTAAGTTTGGTTGTAGCACAAGAAAAATACCTTCATTTGGAAGTACCATCTTGTTGCATGACCTAAAGATGACCTTCAAATATTTTACTCAATGTTTCCCTAGTGGAGTAACCAAAAATATGTTAGTGAATGAATTGGCCTTTATTACAATATTCAAATAACAACCCTATAGCCCAAGATACAAAGACCACTATTGCTAACAATTTTAGAAAGATCATAATTGCATTTGTGAATTTTCTCTGAATTTTAGAGGCACAACCCCCTCGTATGATATAATTAATTTTTGGGTATGCTTTTAACCAAAAAGTAGGAAAGGAAAAAAACAAGTAATTCGTAAATATGAGACTAGTGTGACATATTCAAAGAAACAATTAACACCTAAACTCAAAGACTTGGATGATAATATCAATAAAATTAATATAAAATAATGGATATGATCACAAATAAGGAATATAGCATCAAGAGATTGTTCCACACAAAGAATAAATCTACATAATCAATTCAACCAACAAAATGATATGACGAACACTATACTCAGAGCTCATAACTCACAGATTAAAAGCAATATGAAATCATAACTTTATTCTAATAAATGTTCCTTCTTTCCTTCATTACATCACAATGATTCTCAAGAAAATTTGGACTCTCACAAAGTCATTTTTATCAAATTTGATATCCCCACCCCAAGCTTGAATTTTGGCGGTTACAATAATGGCCTTTGGACTAATCAACAATTTCTTTCCAGCTAACATTCCACTTAAAGAAGTTGATAAACTAAAATAATTAAAGAGTAGGAGTAAACATCATTACGTTGCCTCTTCACTTGGATTTGACAATTAGCTGAAGTATTTCTTATTCAGACATCTGCCACGTAGTTATCCATACTTACAAATGATGAAAGTTTCAGGGCCTGAACTAAATGGAAAATGCATGTCTTCATAATTCCATGTGTGTGAGCATTCAAATGAAGAGGTAAATTGAAATTTTCATAGAAAAAATAAAGCTTGTAATAATTTTTTGTCACATCAGCATTTAGTTCCCAATCCACAACACTACCCCTTCGTTCACCAAGTCCCAAGAAAATCTAGCCTAGATTTGCTTCCTATTTTCTATAAATCCAACAAGAAAGGTCCTCATTTTCACATTTCAAGTTGCATTCCTAAAAAATAGTGATTATTGAGAGTGATAGTTCCTCAAGGAATGATTTCATTGTGATTGACGAAGTTGAATGTAGTCCATTCTTTAGGTTTTTGGTGAACCAACTAAGGGAAGTCTTTGTAATTCAGAGTGAGATAGAAGAAGTGTTGTGCCAGATTTTAGGGGAAGGATTATTGAACCGTGTTCATGTTCACAATGTAGAGCTCTTGGAGCACTTCATATATAATGTGGTTCGCACCTCTAGAAGGCGTGATTGGGGAGTCAAGGCAGAAAATCGCCTGGTTCAACTTGAGTACCAAAATAGAGTAAGAGTGGCTATCGAAGGGTTGAGTCAATTTCCTAGAACTGGCCTTGTGGGTGATACTATATGCATCACTACTGAAACCCAACATGAGACTACAGAGGAGGAAATGACTCTTCTCCATGTAGGGCTAATGTGAAATGACAAGGGGTTTTTTGACCACTTTATCTAGTCTCATGAGAACCTATTTTCACCAACTTAGATTTAATTCCTTCAGGAGGTGGTGAAGGGAATACAAATCCTCATGTTTGTCCTCTATAACTAGAAGAAGTACATTAATATTTTATTTTATTTTGAGGTGCAAATGAAAATTTTGTAACACCGTAAACATATATATACATATATGTGGATATAATATAATATGAATATTTTTCTTATTCTGGTGTTGTGTTCTCCTTTTATCAAATAATTCTTCCCTTTAATTTATTGTTGCATTTGATAATGATGCCTGAGTATATTAAATTTTGGCATATTTTTGTTTTTCCCATGGTTGTATTCACTTAATCAAACATTTTCTTGCATATGTGTCAATGCATTTTGTTGAGAAAATGTGATGTAGGGAATTGAAGGAGTGGAGAGAGTGGGTTGAGAGACGGGAACGCCATTTTTTGAATTTCCATTGAATGCACATGAAAGGAAGAAGAATACCCACGCCTAAAAAAGGAAGGATGAAGTTGCAGAAGTTGGGACTGGCAGTAGGAAGAAAATCCCATGCCCAAGTTGCCTGGGAGTTGTTGGATAGTAAAATGGATACAAAGAAGGTGTGAAAATGAGAATTGTTTTGGAGATGAGGGGATTGGATGTCAAAGGAAGTGTGTTGTTGATTTTTGCTACTCACAAAGAGAAATAATCTGATTTTGTTTGCCTATAGGTTTTTCTCATAAAGTATGGAGTTTGTATTTGTTTTCGTGTAGATTACATTGTAGGAGTGGCATAGTTTGGCAATTGTGGAAGCCATTGAATTTCATTTTTGCTGTAGGTAATGCAAATTTTATTTAAAAAATAGAATTACCTCCACAAGTTGGATTTATGTGCAATGGTTTTCTTCTTGAAAGAGGGGTTTTGATGTTGATAATAAAAATTCTCTAAGACAAATTTTGGATTGAGATTTGATTATGTTTTCTTGTCTTAGCATTCATCTTCAGGATGGTTACACTTTTAGATTTCTTCATGTATTGTGCACTGAGAAATAAAGAGTTGATTTTTCATATTTTTGTTGGAATTATGTGTTTTGAAATTTTGATGTTTTGTGAGAGGGGTGTGTGGGGTTTTCACTATGCATCAGTGGTATCAGAGCTAGTGTTACCGAGTGTGCAATTAGAAGCGTCAATTGGAGGTAGCTTGCACCAAGACTTGAGAGTGGAGATTGTGTGGGTTTTTCTTGCAGATGAATGAGAAATTTTCAAGAGGAAGGATTTGTTTAGCAGAGGTTCCTATGGTTGTGAAAATATCACCGAGTGTGAGGTAGTTTGTAACAAAACCTAAAAGTGTTGAATATTTTTAAATAGATCGCCGAACATGAGGCAGTTTACATGTGAAAAAATTGCGGATTTGAATATTTGTTTTGATGCTTTGTGAGGCCTTGAAAATTCCAAAGAAGAAAGGGAAAACAAAAATTCATAGTTTTGTATGTAGGTGAACAGGAAGGAGAAAATATTGTAGAAGTATGCTTTGAGGATAGTGTGAAGGAAGATGGTGATATTGTAGTGGAGGATGAGAAGAAAAAATAAAATGAAACAATTAAAGAGGAAAATGATGTTGCATCAGTAGATGGTTTTCCTTTGGAGGACTTAAAAGTATTGGAAAATGAAAGTGCAGTTGAGAGTGAAGGATAAGAAGATATGGCAGAAAATAGTGGTGAGAAAAAGGTTGTAGAAAAAGAGGCAATGCATACTATTTTTCATTTTTATGATGAATATTAGAATGGATTTTGTGTAGATGAAAGAGTTGAACTAGAGGATAATATTGATTCATATTTTTTTTAATTTGAGAAAGATGATGATTTTCATATTTTGAATAAGTCGGTTCAAATAGAGTTTGTTGGTGATGTTTGGTATGCATAAGATTTGTTTGGTGTTGCAAAGTTTAGTGCAAGTGCATTTTTATGGAGGTGGTCAGACTATGGTGGGTTGAATCCACAAGATTGGAAGAGAGTGTGAGTTTCATTTGGTGGAGGTGGTTGGGTTATGGTGGAGTTGCTTCCACATTGAAGATGCTGAGTGCAGTGAAGAGTCGTCAAATGAGAAGGATACTTGTTATGGCTAGGCGCTAGAAGAGGAGAAAGAAGAACAAATCAGAGGTACCAATTTTAGTTATGGATTTTGTTGAGGATTTATTTCAATCTGAAAGGGTACTACTACCACTCAACTCCATTTTTTGAATCTAGATTCACATAATTTTCCTACCCTGGGTGTTTGATGCAAGAGCATCCGAGTGCACGAATAATCCTACACAACCAAAAATATTTTAAACTTTATTGCTTTTGTTTTGATTTGATTTTTGGTTGCGGGCACAAATTAATGAAATTATCAACTCCTCCAACATAATGGAATTTAGTGATGGTTGTGGGAAAATCAATTATAAATTTGATACATTGTCAAATTATTTTTAAAATTGTTGCAAGGTGCTAAAAAGGCACATCCCACACTTAAGCTTGGAGTGGGCATTTAATGTACTATGTAACTCCATTCAAAAAAAATGAATTTTCTTTTTGTTGAGAAAATGGGATGCAAGGTGTTGAAGGAGTGGAGAGAGAGGGTTGAGAGGTGGGAAGGCATTTTTTTGAATTTCCATTGAATGCACATGCCAAGAAGAAGAATACCCACACCCAAAAAATGGAAGGATGAAGTTGTAGAAGTTGGGACTAGTAGCAGGAAATAAATCCCATGCCCAAGTTGCCTGGGAGCTGTTGGACAAGAAAATGGATGCAAGGAAGGTGTGAAAATGAGAATTGTTTTGGAGAGGAGGGTATTGGATTTCAAAGGAAGTGTGTTGCTGCTAATTTTTTCTGCTCATAGAGAGCAATAATCTGATTTTATTTTCATGTAGATGTTTCTCAAAAAATATGGAGTTTGTATTTGTTTGCATGTAGATTATGTTGCTAGAGTGGCATGTTTTTGCAATTGTGGAAGCCATTGTATTTCATTTGTGTTGTAGGTAATTCAAATTTAATTTACAATTCAGAATTACCTCCACAAGTTGGATTTATGTGTAATAGTTTTCTTCTTGAAAGAGAGTTTTTGATGTTGATATTAAAAATTCACTAAGACAGAGTTTGGATTGAGATTGATTATGTTTGTTTGTCTTAGCCTTCATCTTCAAGATGGTTCCATTTTCATATTTCTTCATGTATTATGTATTGAGAAATAAATATTTGTTTTTTCATGTTATTTACTAGAATTATGTGTTTTGGAAGTTTGATTTTTTGTGAGAGATGTGTGTGGTATTTTCACTGTATCAACACTTTTCCTCGTGTTGATGCACCCTTCTCTTCTTCATGTGATACATGATGTTGAGGTTTACCTCTATCTGGTCCACTTTAAAAACACTATAAGTATTATCCTTCTTCCTTTCTAGACTACCTCTATTATGGAATTGAGATCACCTCTTTCCTAATATGAGTACCATATATATCATAATATTGATATTACCTTTGTTATTCAATTGATATTACTTTTTTCATCGCATTGAGATTACCTTTATTGTGTAATATAGCTTGCCTCTATTATCACATTGATATTACATCTACTATTTTAACCACTAGCACATGAAATAAAGACTAAATTTATCTTTATATATTCTATTTTATATGAGGTCTTTAGGTCTCTATCTCCATCTATTATTTTGTTATAAATTATGTGACACTTGTGTGTGTTGTACTATGGAGCTATAATTTTAGGTGCAACCGCAATATCTTTTATTTGGTAACAACAAAACCATCTCCATCTTTGTTGTCCTCACCTAAATTATTGAGGGCATGGAGAACTCCTCTTAGGATCACACATCCTTACCAAAGATCATCTCTCTTCTTTATTTCCCTTCAAACTAAATTAGAAGATTTGTATATTATACAAAAATATTTTAAGGGGGTATTTATTCCAATCACATATAAAAAACACATATCTACATTCATACATGCAAACACATGTTTTCCAAATTTTGGTATGTATATGGTAATTGCACTTGATTATCTATGATTATTTGGATCACTTAACAATAGAGCATGTTACTGTAAGTGGTCTTGATTTATTTGGATCACCTAAAAAATAATGCTAGTCTAAGTGATCCTAATTTTATCTAACCTAAAATAGAGAACACTAGTCCAAGTGATCATGATTTATATGAATCACCTAAAAATAGATAATTCTAGTCCAAGTAATTATAACTTTATCTAGGTCACCTAACAATTGAGGACTTTAGTCTAAGTGATTCTATTTTTTATAGTCACCTAGCAATCAATTAAGGTAGTCTAAGTTATTTGTTCCTCTAGATATTTCATGACTTCTAATAATAGATTAATCTAGACCTTGATTCATTCCATTCCACTTAAAAACTTTCCTTTCTCTCCATTCTCTGATCATAACCACTAAAAACATAATAAGTTAGAGCCCAATCCATTTATTCTCTTCATATTGAATGCTCCTCTTTCTCTTTGTATGAATCAGTATATTCTCTCTTTGAGTTGATCAATTGACTCATTGCATTACTCTCACCATAAAAAAAAACATGTCTATTTCTTATTTATTTAATATTCATTTCATTTTGGAGATGATGGAAAGCATGAAGATAAATTTCACATCTAGGTCTCTTTCATGTTGACCCGAATATTTTCTTTCTTTTTTTTGTGCCTTTTATTCCTTTGTATATGTGTTGTTCATGCATTTCTTGTTTCTTTCTAACAATTATGATGTTATTTTATTTTTTCTAGTACATATTTTTTGTAGGTTTCATTCATTTTGACATATTTGTGATACAAGTTTTATGTTTTTCAACATCATTATGTAGTAGGTTTGCTTTGTGTAAATTTTTTTTGAAAATCTTAGCTAGGGGCATGAATTTCTTACTTGAATGATATTATTTAATGTTTAGTATGATTTTATGATGTTATTTACTTTCAAATTTTTATTTCTACACTTCAGCATAATTTATCACCAAGTATCATCATCCCACTAGAGTGGGGGAAAAAAGTAATGCCAAAAATTTAATAACCTTATAATTTTTTTTCTCTAGGGGGCCTTGATTTGATGTTCATTCCCCTAGCATGTTTTAGGAATCATCTTGTCCCTTTCCTTCACCAAATTGCCAAAAAAATATCATAATTTAATTTTTCTTACTGACCTAGACCACATATTAAATTTTAAGTGATTTATTCATAAAATGAGTGTTGGAAGAATATAGAAGAATCAATATTTTTATGTTTTCATTGATTTCATCATGATGTTTATGGTATCAGATGGGTTTGGTACCTTGAATTGGTATGAAGAACAGATTTATATCCTCTGGTGTTCTGGTTCGGTATTTTGGTCCGCATTTCCTCTTCGGTGATCATCGTTATTCAAGATTTTGGGAAAAGGTTTATGAATGTTTGAAGCATGCTTGAATGCTTTTTCCTTATGCTCATATTATTGGATGGTGAGTTGGCATCGGGTTGTTGTTTCATTTTGTTATTGGGCCTATCAATGGCCGACCTAATAATTAGCTAATGGCTTAACATCTATTGTGGATATATGTAAGACTTATTCTTGGTCCCAATCGACATAAGATAGTGTGCCACATGGTTGGATTATCTTTAGAGAATCTTTTTATGAATTCGACAGATATCCTTTTGTAAAATATATGTTGCATCTAATTAGGCTAGCCTAATTGATGCTTGTGGATGTATCAAGTACATATATAGGATTGTTTGGAGATTATTGGAGATGAGAGAGTGTGTGTACAAAATAGAAGAATAGCGGATAGTTGAAGTGTGATGTGAATGCGAAGAAGAGCGAATATCAATTTGTCGGCATGAAAATTTCTTGAGCATCAAAGGAACTGAATCAACACTTGTGGTGTAACCCTATTAGTTCATACTCTAGTTGTGAAGCCATTTTTTTTACTATAATCTTTTGTAGGCAATGAGCCTTTTATCTTTTGGATAGTGAGTCCTACCTATAAGTAGTGAGCTTCTATATTTGGTAGTAAGCCTCTCTTGTATCCAATTTTGGAACTACTATATATTATGAGCTAATCCTCACCATGGTTTTTCCTTCATTGGGTTTTCCACGTAAAATTCTAGTGTTTATGTGTTGTGTGATTCCATGCTTTGTTCTTGCTCTTCTCTTTTATATGCATTAAAGTAAGTGATGGTGTTTGTTCAATGAGTTTATAAAGATACTAATTCACCCCCCTCTCTCATTATCTCGAATATTCAACAATTGGTATCAAAGATTTTTTTCCTTTGAGGAAGTCTAATAGCTTGAGGAAAATCCTACAGATTGAACAAATGGATAAAGAAGAGCTTCGGGTTGCTCTTGAAGATCTTCACAAGGCTGAAATTGAAAATCGAGATCTGAATGAAAATCTTGATGAAGCAAATGAATGCATCTAGAAATTGAAAGAGCAACTGAAGAAATTCAAAGAAAGACATAGAGAAGTGAGTGAGCAACTGAAACAAGTAAATGAAGAGATTACCAAATTAAAGGTGAAAGTGGATGCAAATAAGAGAGTTGAGGAGTGTCTAAATATAGTGGTACAAATTAATTTTGATGTATGCTCAAGGCTTGAATAGGAACTGATGAATCTGAAAGCATATCTAGAGAAAGCAAAGATCTGTGAAGACAAATTCAAGTCAAGCTCCACCAAGCTTGATGAATTGATAGCAAGACAAAGACCCTCTAAAGACAAAGGTGGATTGGGAAATGATGCTGGTGAAAATGTGCAAATCTCAAATCCTATGGATAATCAGAACACTCAAGAAAGGGGGAAGCAAAAAAGAAACCCAAGAAGAAGACCACCTATCAAACAACCAAATGCTCAAAGTGTATAGGATTGAATTTTCACCCCTAATGCCAATTCCCCTTTTACCCTTCTCCACATTAGAAAATAAAATTTGGAGGCTTAATTCCACATAATCCCATTGTTCTCCATCCACTTGGCACCTATTTTGAGCGTCGATAGAGGTGTTTCTTTCGAGGATGCCCACGTGGCGCGTAGACGTCCGTGCGGTGCGCTTATGTCCATGACAAATTCCTATGACTAGAGCTTGTAGAGGCGTTACATTTCCCATTGGGAGTCAACTTGTAATGCCCTCTTCGGCCGACTGACCCGAATATGGCCGTTTTCTTCAGTCTTCCCTTCAAATTCACTCATTCTCCTTCCATTTGGATCCTTCAACAATCACTTCACCATCTTGAGACTCTCCTCTTCCTTCCACAATCTCTTCACAAGCCCCAGGAAGATTCTTCACCATCTTTTCAACCTCAAGCAATACTTTACACTTCACAACAGCAACATCAACACTCCATCACTTCAGTAGAGCAAGTGTGGAACGAAACACCATGGCAACAAAGGCTTGAGTTCCTCTCATTTTATCCCCCACTAGCCTTGATTTCTTTGGGTGGAGGTGGGATTATTTCACTCCTCTCCTCTATTATTTGGTTGAGTAGCATAACACTATTTTGTAGTGCTTTACTACTCTTTACATCATTTCATACTTTTCTCTCTATCTATCTAGCTATCTGTGGAGGTGGGAACACCAAAATAGGGGTTTGACTAAGGCAAACCCCTATACATCCCCAAAAATTTCTATATCTCCTGTGTGCAGGTATTGAAGACATTAACGTTTTGGATCCTTCATCATTCGCATGGTAGTAAGCATTTCCTTTCCCTTCTTCTCCTTGTCTTTATCGTTTATATTTCTATTTATTTCAACTTTAACACTCTTTAGAAGTTCTCAGCAATCAGAGTAGAAGTAGTCCCTTAGCCATTCTTTGTGATAAACTTTCTCTCTAGTCTATATGATATGATTGTGCACCTCTAGGACACCAGTACGCCGCACTATCATTTGTGTTCTACGTTGTCTTCCTTTGGCCGAAAGCTTGGTGGTTTGTCCAAAGAATCTTTGTGACCTGCTCTTTCTAGTTCTAGAACTCGCGTCATTGTTCTTTGAGGTAGTTTAGGGCAATTCACCCTGTGAGGCTCTCTGAATGAAGATAACTCATGAGTAGCAAATCCCCCTTCTCTACATTTTTGTGAATCAAACGTGAATAACAGTATTCTTCGAAAACTAGGAATTTATTTACCCCTACTTGGTAGGGTCATAAATTTTGACTCGATGCTCAGAATTAATAACCGTTTGCACCGTTGGAAAGATCTTGTAGAGAACTAGTTCAATCCCTATAATAGTAGTGTGTTGAAAATAAAATTTTAGGGACCGATACAAGTTTCGAACCCAAATTTTTCTCCAAAGACCTTTAAAAATGCAAATTACTAAAACATAGAAAATACCAAAAAAATCATAATAAATTTAATATCTTATTTTATTAGCTCAATATCTAATTTTGTTCAAAATTTTAATGATATTCCATTTCATGCATGTGATAGTGACTTGGCTCTGCCCATGTCACTTTGTATCTTTGATCCTTCTCATGAGAGTCCTCTTGCTTCAGAGGATGTCTTGTTGCAAGAAGATGAAATCTTTGATACCTTTCTTAATGTTACTCTACCTTCTATTCATTCCAATGCACTCTCTTCTAGAGATGATACATTTTTGAATGATGAACCTCCTACTCATTCCAATGCACTCTCTTCTAGGGACATTGCATTTGTGAATGATGAATTTCTTATCTATTCCAATGCACTCTCCTCTAGAGATGATGCATTGGCACATGATGAGTCTACTTCCACATTTGATCATGTTTGGATTAATGTTGAGAATATTTCTTCAAACAATTATCCCACTAGTTGTGATGATTTTGTAAATGTAATCTATGTCTATTTTTCCCCTCAAAGGCCTTAGAGACTGGTCATTTACATGACTCTAACTAGTCCTTCTCCTTAAAGGGTTTGTTCTATTGATGGTGTTCCATTTGATAGTGACTCTCCTAATCTTTCTAAGGCTCCCTCTTATAGAGCGGTATCTCATAGCTATGATACTAGAATGAATAAACAAGTAAGCCTTCGTCAAGCACCTAAACCTATGACTAAAGAACCTGGAAATTATGATCTTGTTGAGTAACTCCAAGTTACTTCGGCTAAGATCTCACTATGGGACTTGCTTCAATCTGCTCTGATTTACCAAGGTATGCTTCAAGAATCCTTGTAAAATATCCTCTTGCCTTCTTCCGCTAGGCTGACAAATGATGTGTTGATAGCTCATATTCATGCGGATTCGCCGAATATTATATTCTATCTACAGGAACTCCCGCCTTTGGAAGTACAAAATCAAGCAAATCCTCTAATGATTATAGTTAATATTAATAAGATTGGTATTAGACATACTCTCATTGATGCGAGTTCGGTTCTTAATGTATGTAGCATTGATCTCTTGCCTAAGATTAATATCGATCCATCTTCTATTAATGCTTCTTTTGTTGACATTCGTGGGTTTGATAATGTTGGGTGAATAGCTCTAGGTATGATAGTATTACCTTTGCAGCTTGGACCCGTTACTATACCTACCATTGTATATGTTATGTCAAAGAAGTTACCTTATAACCTTCTTCTTGGTAGACCATGGATTCATGCTATGGGTGCAGTCCCGTCTACCTTGCATAAATCTATTAAGTTCATTTGAAATAATAAAGTAGTCATAGTTCAGGCTGACCCTGATGTTATGCACCTATGTGAGATGACAGCTGCTAATCAGGCTTTGGTTGTGCCTACTCTTATTCCTTCAATGTCTTCCTATGTGTCGATGTTTACTCCAGCAGTACCTACTACAAAGGATACGAGATAGATGTCCTTGAAGAAGAACCTTTTGAAGCAAGAAATACTAAGTCTTCTCCTTCTACCTCTTCTCAAAGGAATGCATGTCTTAGTGATCATTGGGTTCCCTTAGACTTTACAGATTCCTTCATTCAGGAATATAAAGTCAACCTGATCCACTTAGGCCTTTCGATGGAATCATTCACACCCACTATCAAAGATGGTTACTCTTTTGAGCCACAAGATAATGTGAATGTGAATTGTAATGTCCTTAGCATTGATCCTTCTTCTAAGGAAGATGATTACGCTTTTTCTAAGGAGGATAATGTTAATAGTCCTATCAAGAAGGATGATGATGATCATGTAGAAGAGTATGTTCCCCCTTACTGGAATAATGCTCTCTATGAGGATCCCCCATCTTCTCATGATTTGCAAACACGTTATGGCCCCAGATTTAAGCTTGTCTCTAAGTATGGCTATGAGCGTAAAGGTTATGGGCGTAATGAACAAGGCATATAGGTCCCTATAGAATTTGTACCTCATAAGAGTAACTTGGGGCTTGGTTTCTCGAATAAACAATCTGACCAAAAACCACGGTTGAATGTTGGCATGATGTCCACTCAACCTCATTCTCATGGATTGTTCTATCCTTCTTTATCTTCTATCTTTGTATATTCTTCTTGTGAGTAGTCAAGCTCTTCTCCACAAGAGAAAGGGTTGCTTCTTGCTCCTTATCCTTTATCTAAGCAAGAGTGTATTTTGTTGGGGCTTCTAAAAGCTTGCTTGATTACTCTTCCTCCTCCTACATGCCAAAAATCTCATAAACATGATAAATTAAAACATTATTTTTGTGCATACCATCTAGTGTTTGGCCATTCCACTAGCGAATGTAAGGCCTTGAAGAACAAAACACAACAACTTTGTGATTCAGGTGCCATCACTCATTTTTTTGTTGATGCACCTGCCTTTTCTCTCTCTATGTCTTTTTAACGTAGCATCCCTTGAGTGGACCCCATTTCCTTTTGAATGGTTCCCAAGGGACCTCTTTGAAAGTTTCTATCTCAAAATGAATCCTATGGCGTCTAAGTTGGGGGCACCCCGACTAGACCTATTTCATATCTTGGCGTCTAGCTTGGGGGCAGCCTGACTAGACCTCTCTTTTCAAACAATGTGTCCCTTGAGTGGACCCCTCATCCTTTTGAAGGGTTCTTGAGGGACCTCTTTGAAATTTTTCCAACTTGGCAATGGTCTACGTGACTGTCCTCTTACTTTCTCTGCAGGACCAAGAACTTGTAGAGCCTCTTTACATCTTTTACTCGGTGATACGGGTCTTCCTCCTTGAGCGAGGATTGCTTTTATCATTTTTACTCTATGATATAGGTTTTCCTCCTCGATCGAGGATTTCTTTTATCACTTTTACTTGTTTGTGCAAGTCTTCCTCCTCGAACGGGGATTGCTTTTATCACTTTTACTCTGTGATACGGGTTTTCCTTCTTGAGCAGGGATTTCTTTTATCACTCTTGCATCCTATCTTTCTCTTATCAATTGTATATACTGGATCTAAGATCTACACCTTCTTCATCCTGATTATATTATTTTCCTTTCTTCACCTTGACCTATAATCTCAGGTTTGTCAGACTATGATTTGCTTCCTTGACAGTTCAGGTATACATTTCCAACTCTATGTCTTCTTTGATCTACTTTACTGAAGAACTCATCAGTATTTGTTCTCACTAAAGTGGGGAAAAATGTATAGGAGCGAATTTGTACCCCTAATGCAAATTCCCCTTTTACCCTTCTCCACTTTAGAAAACCAAATTTGGAGGCTTAATTCTACATCATAAGTTTGATGTTCTCCATCCACTTGGCAACTGTTTTGAGCGTCAATAGAGGCATTTATTTCAAGGACACCCATGTGGTAGACATTCGTGCGATGCATAGACGTCTGTGTGGGGTGCTTACATCCCTAATAGATTATTGTGGTTGGAGCCTACAGAGGCATTACATCTTCCATTGGGACTCAACTTGTAACGCCCTCTTTGGCTGACCGACCCAAATATGGTCATTTTCTTCACTCTTCCCTTCAAATTCACTCATTCTCCTTCCATTTGGATCCTTTGACAATCACTTCACCATCTTGACACTCTCCTCTTCCTTCCACAATATCTTTACAAGCTCCAAGTAGATTCTTCACCATCTCTTCAACCTCAAGCAATACTTTACACTTCACAATAGCAACATCAACACTCCATCACTTCAGTAGAGCAAGTGTGGAATGAAATACCACAACAACAAAGGCTTGAGTTCCTCTCATTTTCTCCCCCACTAGTCTTGAGTGCTTTGGGTGGAGGTGGTAAGCTTTCACTCCTCTCCTCTATTATTTGGTTGAGTAGCATAACACTGTTTTTTAGTGCTTTAGTACTCTTTACTTCATTTCATACTTTTCTCTCTATCTATCTAGCTACTTGTGGAGGTGGGAACACCAAAATGGGGGTTTGACTGAGGCAAACCCCTATACAACCCCAAAAATTTCTCTATCTCTTGTGTGTAGGTATTGAATACATTCACATGCTAGAGGCTTCATCATTCACACAGTAGTAATCATTTCCTTTCCCTTCTTCTCCTTGTCTTTATCATTTCTATTTCTATCTATTTCAACTTTATCACTCTTTAGAAGTTCTCGGCAATCAAAGTAGAATTAGTCGCTTAGCCATTCTTTGTGATGAACTCACTCTCTGGTTTGTATGAGATGTCAGCGCACCTCTACGACGCCAGCACTTCATGTTGTTGTCTGTGTTCAGCGATGTCGTCCTTTGGTTGAAAGCTTGTCGATTTGTCCAGAGAATCTCTGTGACTTGCTCTTTCTGGTTCTAGAACTCTCACCATTGTTCTTTGAGGATGTTTAGGGCAGTTCGCCCTGTGAGGCTCTCTAAATGAAGAGAACTCATGAGTAGTGAATCCCCCTTCTCTACACAAAGGTGCCCATCATTCAATGGTACTTGTTTTCATGCAATAAATTTTGTCATAAGGCATCTGAGTGCAGGAATAGGATGAATCATCTTTCCGGTTCCTTCTCCAGATAGTGTTATACATGCAAGAAAATTGGACATAAAGCTATTGAATGCAAAGCACAACTAAGGATGATTAGTCGAGTGATGATGAATAGGTTTAATGGTGGTAGAATGAATCAATATTTTGATGGATATTGCTATAACTATAACAAGTTTGGACTTAAGGAAACTTAGTGCAGATTAGGTGTTAATGGAGGAAAAATAAGTCAGAGAAATTTAGTTTGCTACAATTGCAAAAAACTAGGACATATTTCAAAATTATGCAGAAAGCAGTCTGCTCCAGTAAAGGAAGATGAACCTATGAAGAAGATTGAAAAAGATGAGATCATGCAAGAAATGAACAAGATATGGAAGAAGAAAGAAGAACCAGAGATGGTAGATGCATTTGTGCCCTCATCTGTGCCCTAATCCAGTGCAGATGATTCCTCTGGGAATTAGACCTAGCATGGTCTTAGGGGGAGCCTTAGCAGAAAATTATTTGACACCCCTAGAAATATGGCGTGTCATATGTTGGCATGAGGATATGTTGTAAATATTGGATGGATAGAGGTTATGCAAAAGTAACTAGAAAAAAAAGTGCAAGAATGTTTGCTTGCGGAGTAAATTAGGGTTTCTTAGTGCAATGGAAGAAAGTTTTTTTATCAGATTTTTGCATTTAATGTGAATTAGGGTAAAAATGATTGTGTATAAAGAAAAATTTACAAGTCATTTTTTATCACCTATGCATTTGAAGGACTCAAGGAATGAATTGGAACAATCTTGGACTGATTCTGAAGCAAGTTAAAGCAATTCTAAGATATAATTATGAACATTCAAGAACAGTGTCAAAAGTTTTCTCGCAGCTACAGAAGAAGGTAGGAAAGAAGTTTCGATTATGTAAGAAAGAATTTGGATAAATTGAGTACTATGATGGAATCTATTAACAAAGGATCGAGTGGGAATATTCCATTGAGTCTAAAAGGAGTTGAACTAGAAGAATTTGATCATCGAAAGATAAAGAAAATGGAATTAGGGATAGAGCCAAACTATTTGTAGAATATAAAAACCCTAGGCTTGGATTTGTGGGGAGAATTTGCTTGGTTTACTGACAGAGAATTCATCTTGTTTCTTTTGAGTAAATTAAAGGATGGCAGCATTGTGTTGGACAAACCCTACCTTGTTACAAAGGAAGCGATTAAAGCTATCGCCAGGTTATGTTGTATTGGAGACCTCCCCGGGAAGAAAACCATAAAATAAAAATAAGTAGAGGAGCTAACAGGAATCAACAAAGACCCCCGAGCCTTATTGATAAACACTATTGTTGACCCTGTCGTAAGGTATGTTGCATATGGTGTTTCCTAAAAAAATTATTTCAAAAATTGAGATAGTTCCACTTCGGCTATTACCGTGTATCTAGCGCACAAAATGGTAAAGGAGAATAAGCAATTTGATCTATGTGGCTTGATTTTGGAAAATCTTACTGAAAATGTACGGATGTCGTTGGTCGAGGGATACCCTTTCCATTTTGGGTCGTTAATTACATGTCTGATATTTTACCTTTTGAACTCACTATCGGGAAAGGAAAATGTTAAATGGGAATCTGGGATTCCTATCGGAAAACAAATCCACAGATATTTGGAAGGCATTGAGGATAGTGCAAGTGTTTGTAAAGTCTTTTTCTTATCCATGCAGAAGGATATGTGCTCCAGTATGATTGTATCTAGTCAATTTGAGGAGGGTTCATCCTTTGGTGCAAAGGAATTGGAAGTAGTCATTGGTGATTCTCCTCTGGAATCGAAGAAAAGGAAAATTATCGCAAAAGATGTTGTTATTCCAAAGGAAAACGAAGAAGAATCTCAGCCTGGATCCAAATCTTCTGATCCAGATGATATCCAGTCAATGATAGTTAAAGGAAAGATGAATAAAATTGGAGAATTGTCAAATGCATCCTCTCTGGTGGACAGACTCAAGATTGATAATGCTCTAATAAATTATTTTCTTAGAAAAGGCGTTGATGTTACAAGTAATTTTGATTCTCTACCGGATAACTTAGTTGAAGTTGTTGAAGAAAGAATGCTATTGGAAGGTCTGAAATGATGTAATTTAGAAACCATGGTTGAAAATAGATGTGCCAAAGCTAAGTAGAGGTTATCTGAACATATCAATGAGACAAAGAAATGCATCAGAGAAATGTCACATATCTAGAAGTATTGTCTCTGGTGGCCTCCTACGGTGGACAATTTTAGAAGTAAGATTGATGAAATTGAGTCTGAAATGAACAACATTGGAAATAATTTTTATATCTTTGAAGACAAAGAAGGGAAACAAAGGATGAAATTTTTTGGATTACAAGAAGAATTGATCACTATTCAGAGACAAAGAGAATATGTGGTGAGATCCTTCTGGCTTGTTAAGGAAATTGTTGAGGTCTAGTTAGATCATCTCTCTGGAATACTTCATGATGTTGAAGATTGTGAAATTCGGTGCTCATCTATAGAATGGTCATCTTCATTTACATTATTGGGCTTGTTGGAGAGCATGTGTGTTCGAATGGATTCTACTGTGTTTTCCTAGAAGAAGATCCTTCCAGTTATGAAAGAAAGGTACAAAAAGGTGTTTCAGGTGAAAAGTGTTACCTGAGTTTCTGAATTTCTATTGGTTTTCTATTATGTCAAAAAGAAGGAAAAGGAAAAGTGAAAAAGGAATTCAAAACAAAATGAGAAAGAAAAGTTGGATTGTTAAACAAAGGGGGAGTTCTTAGAATTTTTTAAGCTTTGAAATTTTTTGGAAGTTTTATGTGTTTTGGAAGTGTTGGAGATTTGGGATTTTAAGAATACAATGCCACCATGTCACATACATTTACATTTTTTTTTTGTGGTCACCCTTTGCCATTGATGTCAAAGGGGGAGAGATTTGGAGATTTTGGAGAGACACAATTTTTTGTTTTTGGCACATCTTGCCATTAATGACAAAGGGGGAGATTGTTGGAAGAATGAAGAAGAATCAGTCTTTTTGTGTTTTCATTGATGTCATCATGTTTTTTGTGGTATTAGATGGGTCTGGTACTGTGAACCGGTATGAAGAACAAATTTATATCCTCTGGTGTTCTAGTTCGGTATTTTGGTCCTCATTTCCTCTCTGGTGATCATCATTTTTCAATATTATGGGAAAATATTTATGAATGTTGGAAGCGTGCTTGAATTCTTTTTCCATATGCTCATATGATCAGATGGTGAGTTGGCATCGGGTTGTTGTTGCATTTTGTTATTGGGTCTATCAATGGCTGACCTAATAATTAGCTAATGGCTTAACATGTATTGCGGATATATGTAAGACTTATTCTTGGTCCCAATTGACATAAGATAGTGTGTCACTTGATTGGATTATCTTTGGAGAGGTTTTGTATGAAGCTGACAAATATCATTTTGGAAAATATGTGTTGCATCCAATTAGGCTGACCTAGCTGATGCTTGCGGATGTGTCAAGTACATATACATGATTGTTTGGAGATTGTTGGAGATGAGAGAGTGTGTGTACATAATAGAAGAATAGAGGATAGTGGAAGTGTGATGTGAATGCGAAGAAGAGCGAATATTAGTTTGTTGGCATGTAAATTTCTTGAGCATCAAAGGAATTGAATCAACACTTATGGTGTAACCCTATCAGTTCATACTCTAGCTGTGAATCCATTTTGTTACTATAATCCTTTGTAGGTAGTAAGCCTCTATCTTTTGGATAGTGATTCCTACCTGTAAGCAGTGAACTTTTGTATTTGGCAGTGAGCCTCTTTTGTATCCATTTCTGGAACTACTATATATTGTGAGCTAATCCTCGCCATGGTTTTTTCCTCATTGGTTTTTCCACGTAAAATTTTGGTGTTTATTTGTTGTGTGATTTCATGATTTTTTCTTGCTCTTCTCTGTTATATGCATTAAAGTAAGTGATGGTGTTTGTTCAATGAGTTTGTGAAGATACCAATTCACCCCCCCTCTCAGTATCTTGAATACTCAACAATGAGTGCTACACAAATATTTCTCCATAATGTGCTAGCATCCCATGAATTTCTAAAAAATATCCCATGTAATTACTTGCCATCACTTTCTATAATGCCCATCTACTTAAAAATGTACCCTTCATTAGAATTTGACCCTTCAACTTCCAAGGAACCCTTTTGAAAACCTATCTTTGAATTTTTTTTCCTCTCCGAGAATAATAAATCTTTCTCTTCACTTGAATATATTTGGTTGTATACTCCATTGTTGAAGCTTGATCAAGCTACATGCTACTTGATTTTAATTGAAAACTTCATGCTCTCACTTATCTCTTCTATATCATGCTAGTAATGTTTCAATAAGACATCATTGTTACTCAAATAAATTCTATAGTTTTTGCTTATCATATTTTCTTCTATATTTCCTTTTTCAAATCTCTTGATGACTACCACCACCCTTAATCTAATCCCATACACACACTAGTTTACCAATACTTTAATACCTATGACTTTATATTCATATCTTTATTTTCATTTGTTGTTCTCAGTCCTAGATGAACTTAGGTTAAGTTCACATATGTATTTTCCTATTTATTGTATGACTATCAATGGAGGGATAAAGACCAAATCAGGGGATTGATCATTCTTGGAAAGATCTCATGTAGTCTCAATCTTTTTTCTTGTTCTAGTGGTTAGCATTTAGAAGAATACAAATGCATGAAGGTTTTTTTTCTCTCTCTTCCTTTCTCTTGTAATTTTATTATTTCATTTGTTCTAGCTAGTTTAACATATATTTTTTTATCATCTAGTCTCCTTTGTTTGCTACTTTTATTGTCCATATTTCTTATTGTATAGGTGGATTCAATTTTTTTGGGAAAACATTGAATTTTACAAAAACAATTGGATGACAACAAAAGACTTGGATGGCAATGCATAAGAAAGATGAAAATTCATCATGTGAACATTCACACATTACAATTTAGTATCCTAGACAAACAAATCCATATTTTTGTCACAAGTTAATTTCTTCCTACTATTTATAATTATAAATTCACTTTGTTTATTATGTATTTCAATTTCCTATAAATTAACATTTTATAACCTAACTCTATGTTTTAGCATGGTAAAATATATTATTTTTCAAATTGAAATATTTTAGAATTATTCAAGCATGATTTTCTACTTTTTAAAATAGAATAGTATAAAAATATTTCTTCCCAAAGCTTGTTTTATCTTATTGTAACATCTTAACTTAGGAAAAATACATTTTATTTTTTTTAAATGACATTACACACACCTGTTATGGTTAGAAAAAAGGCAAGACATTGCTAAAGTAGAGGGAATTCTAAGTTCATGGACACATGTAAAAAATAATGTTCAAGTACTTCAAGGGAACCTTGAATCATTTTTTATTTATCATGGTATTAATAATTTGGGGAATTGTTGAGTGTGCATATATTTTTTCATTCTAATTAGAATATAGATCTTGATAACTAAAGGTCTACAAGTGGACATTTAGAATATAGATCTTGATAACTAAAGTTCTACAAGTGGATATGTACTTATTCTATTTGGTGGAGCATAAAATTGAATCAGTAAGAGCTTAAAAATAGTTTCTTTGTCAACTACTAAAGAAATATATTATTAAAATAGATGTTTGTAAGGAAGTTGTGTGGTTGAAGATGTTAAGTAACAATATTAGTCTTGAGATTCAAACAATGTTAAAGTATGATTCATAGAGAACAATTTATTTGATCAAGAATCGTCTTTATTATGCAAGGATAAAACATATTCATGTACAATATAAATTTTTGAGGAAGATGGATGAGAATAGGAAATTCCAAATAGAGAAAATTGATACACATGTAAACACTATAATCTCTTTGAAAAAGTCTATAATTATTGCAAAATTCATGTGGTGTAGATATGAAATGGGTTTGTCTTATTCTTTGGCATGAGGTTAATATCTTGGGTTAAAATACTGTATTATCTCATATGGTAAGTATCAAGAGGAAGAATTTTAGGATTTATGATACATTTATGAGAATCCTTGTAAGATCTTATATAAATTCTTCTTTGTGGTAAAATGTGATAGAATATAATGAGCTTCTAGTATGATAGTGTAGCATTTTATGTTGGTTAACGTCCAATAATGATGTGTCAATGGTTTTGGTGCATCATACAAAAAATTTATATATATGGAGATGACATGAAAACTATAACAAAGTATCTAGAAAAAGAAATCATCATTGCACAACTATTTAGTTCTTGTTGGAAGCATGATTTGTAATATAGGTGCACTTTTAATAGAATTGGTGACTATGTGAGAATGATTTAAGGGTTGGAAAATATCTTGAAATATGATGCAAGGTACAAAAATAAATATAGAGTGAAGTTTTATTTGTATGTGTTATCACAGTAATGTAAGTTGGTAGTGGTGTTTAAACAAAAAAATATACTTGCATTGATAGTGTAAAGGTTTTAACTATTATTTTATCATGTATGGATTTTAGCAAATCTCATAATGATCTTTTCCACATGGAGAAATCTTACTTGATGATAAGTTTAATAAGCTAACATCATATATGTATAAAATATGATTGTATGGATCTTGGTAATTTGTGAGTTAGTTATATAGTTAGATGGTTGGTACCACCATGAATACGTCTATCTATAAAATTTTGTGAGTGTGCCAAGGTTACTCAAGGCTAGGAAATTATTGTAATATATATTGAATATCATTGTACATTGTTGGTGTGGAAATACTTGATAGATTACAAAAGGGTATGTAGTAGATTAAGACTTTGTATAAGGTTTTCATAAACCTTATTGTATAGAATTGATGTCAATTTTGAATAATGCTATTGTGAATGTATTTTGATGGTAGATTTTCTCTAATAAGAGTTTACCACATAAAAAATATTGATTTTTTCATACTATTCTATTAATTTCATGCATGTTGTATTTAGTTTTGGTGCATGTTGATTGTTAAATAAGCACATATTATTAATAGTTCATTATTCCACTTTTTCATCCTTTATAAGAAAGGTAAAATTTCCTAATAGATTTAAGTATATGGAAGATGAATTTGGAAATATTTGTTTTAAAAAATGTAATATTCACCATGCATCATTAGAAAATTAAAACACTAAAAATGGAAATATGACTATTTTGAAAATACATTTTTTAACTCATTTTTTTTAATTCCATGCAAAAAAAAACTTTATAAATCTGTAAAGTTGAAAGAAAATAGAGAATGAAAAAAATAGTGCCTCAAACATACTTGCAAAATAGACAAACAACAATAAAATGTGAAAATATTTAAACTGGAAAGCCTTTATCTTTAGGTGTTTCCTTTCTAGGAATTGTCATGTGAGTAATCTTTTATAAAAACCACATTTTACCATTTAGTTTAAATCCTTCTCCACTAGCTAGTTATAAATTTTGTGACCTAGCTCAAATTGCCTACTTAAAATTTTATAAATTCATTATTAGTAGTTGATAACAATAAACCATTAAAAAAATGTACAAACTATTAACAAAGAGATAAGATGTCAAAAAATAAATCTTAAATCAAAACAAAAAATTAATTCATCTAATTGATGATTTTATTCATATAATCATCCATAGATACTTCTAGAAAGATTGTCCGACCTTAACCTAGTGGTATTTGACATCAAGGGACATGACCTAGTAGTCCCTCACAACAAGAAAAAATGAAAAAAATAATGACGCATAGAACTTGAACTTAAGATTGGCCTCATCACTCTACATATCCACCTTGTATGTGTTTCCCTCTATTAAACATATCTTGTCATTATTAGATGTTTTGTTCACAATATGAACAATGTTGTTCAAGTTGAGAGCATATGTATCCTAGGTATTCACAATACTCAAGTTGAAAGTGCAAGGATATGTAGGCAGTATCATACTATTAGAAACAAATTTATACTTTAGTTACACTCTTTAGGGATCTAAATAGTCACATCACTCTTCATATGCACATGCCATTATATTTTATTTTACACAATAAAAAGATTTCATTTGTTTAGATGAATCTTACAAATTTTATAAAAACAATAAGATATATGATAATCTATTGGATAAATTAAATAATTAATTCTAATTAATTTTTAATGAATATAAAAATGACAATGTCTTGGTTGTTTTATATGACAATTTAAGAGTGATCCACACTCTATTTTTATTTTATATTCAACTACAATAAAACAAGCAATCATAAAAGTTGCAAAGAATCAAAAATATTGAATATGACTAAACAAAACATAAAATATCTTAATATGAAAAAATATTAACAAATATAACAAAGTATTTTCAATAATTATGCCTACTTACACAAACTCTTTTATTTATAATATATTAAACTAATTTATAATTTAATTTTCTCTAAGTAAGAAACAACACTCTAGTTATGAAAGAAGACAAATTTGAATGATAAATAATGGTTTCTCCTAACAATACTTATTATATTTAAATAAAATCACATGAATAGTGGTTGTCATAGGAGACCTTTGAACACATAGAACAAGAGACAAGCTTAACCTCCAAACCAAGCTACTTAATTTAAGTGTTCAACGTCATCTTATTTTGTCTATTTGCTTATCTATCTCTTTCTTAGTCAAACAAGTGGCATCTTTGAATTTCATTAAAACTATGAAAACTTAAAAGATAAGAAGGAAATAATAGATATTTGATTGCCTCCATGTGGCTCATTTTAAACTATAATAAAGACAATTAAGTGAAATTGTAAGTTATATGCTTGTCAACATAACTAATCTTTTAATTATATAATTTATTAATAATTAATAAATAAAAGTAGATTTATAAAATATAAAATATTTTTAAATATTTGTTAATAAAGAAATAAGGGTGAATAAAAAAATTGGTTTTTTAAATTCTAAAAACTTTTTTATTAACAATCTTTAAATAAAATAATTTTGATTATTAAAAAATCTAAATAAGTATATGTGATCATGAAGAATACTCATTCTCATTAAGTTAGACCATAAACATTGAACATTGTTGTGAAAGGTTGACTTTAGAAAAAATATAAAATATCTCATTAAACTAAAATGTATAAAGTCAGCCCTTTGCATTGTGTAGATTAAATGGATAATGGTGACCATGCCCACTATGATTCCCATAAAAATATGCAATTTTGAAAACTGCACGTTGAATTTTATTTTTTTAGTTTTTATGATTTTTTAAATATTTATTGTTGCTTTCATTACAAAGAAAAAGTAGATCCATAGATCTCCTAATTTGGTATTCATTGTATTCAAAGTCAGAGACCCCAACTCTCTCACCAAAAGATAAGATCCCTTTTTTTAAAGTAGTTGTCAACTTTAATTAGAAGGAATTTATACTCGTGTAATTGAGAGTGAGGTTTAATATATTTATATATTGATAAATGATATAATTTTATATGAATTGGATTTATTTTTTATGTTGTTATTCTTTCATTTATATATATTTTTACAATTTTTATTCATATTTTATATATATTTGTTCATATTTTCGAGTATTCTTCATTTAGTACATTTACCCATGCACTTATTTCCAAACATTTCATTCTCATCTTGATTTTGGCACTTTTTTGTCATGATGACCAAAAGATAGTTGAATTTTGTTTTGATCATAGCTTACGAACTATATCCAAGAATCACTTCTTATGTGCATTAGAAGCATAATGACGAAATATAAATTAGATCGCTCTCATAATTTGGTAGTTCAATCATCCGCACACATAATCAATCCCACACTTGTAGATCTAGCCCCACAATTTCACATTTTTAATTCAAATTTTTGTTCACTCATCCATTTCATTTCCACCTAGAGCCAATTAAAAACATGTTTGTATGATTGATTGTTATGTATGTATATTGAAAGGCATTCAATTGCATTCATTTGACATAATGATAATCATTCAAATATCAATTACATTCAAGGAGAAAATCGTGCTAGGAATCCTTCCATTAGTGCACTAAAATAAATTGTGATTTGTATATTCATCCTAGAGCATATGCAAGAGTAAAAATTATTATTTTCAATCATAGATACCACCATAAAGTTAATAATTTTTGAGGGGTTGACCCGGGAGAACATGTACCATAGTAATCCAACAACCCTCTAAAGCTACTTCTAAATACTATCAATATTCAAATAAAAGAAAAAAACAATTAATTTAGTGAAGCAAGAATCATGATTATGTACTATACCAAATCATTTTGATGAGCATATGTCAAATGTGTGTATATGAAAGTGAACCAAACATGTTGATTTGACCCCTCATATAGTTGATTGAGTATTTAAATCTCAAAGAAAGTTACAAACCAATGTCTTCTATTTTTTATCCTAAGGCACTCAAAAGTTAATGCCATATCAGGGTTATTCTTCACTCTCAAGCTTAGAGCTAAGTACTTTCATTTATCACATTAAATTTTATAGCTTAGCATTTAATTTTTCAATTATCACTCCCATAATTGTACAATTATTAATATAGGTAAATTTATGCTTATATGTATGCATCTTATCATATTAGCCTAGATTAAGTTTGGGCAATGTTTATTTTCCTTTACAAGTAGAACTATATGTTGGTTTATTTTTTGAGTTCCAACTAATTCTTGAAACTATCTAAATAATATCCAATTCTTATCCTCAAATGATTCAAGAGGTTGGCCAACAAATAGAAGAAGGATTTGACACTTTTCTACTTTGCACTTTAGGCTCTGCAAGACCTAGGAGGGTGATCCTTTACAATATCTAATGAAATTGCACATAATTCATATCAAGATATTGTTAAAATAGATATGTTCTCATAAAATGGCTAAGAATTACAGATAGAGCTAATTCAATTGGATAGATTCATGGAAACTATTGCTTACTAGCTCTGAGAACATAAGATAACATTAAGAAATAAGTTACAACATAAAAAGGAAATTTGTTTGACATTTAGTGACCATGGACATGTAACCAACATTCATACTTGGACCGGTGCCTTAGACTTGGGTTACAAAGTCAAGGATAAACGTAATTATATTTTTAATAACAAACTTTAAACAAATTTTGTGAAAGCTTGTATACCACTGCCTTACAATGATATCCTTGAGAATTTACAATCAATTCTTCTTAATAATCCTTGCATACATTCATAATGTTCAAGATCCATAATACATCAATTTAATCTTCTACTTGAATAGAAGTTATGTGAGAAATATCCATTTGCAGAAAAATGCAACGATGAACAAAAATGATCCTTGATCAATTTATATTCATAAGAGCAATGAAGTATACAATTTAGGAGACAATTGATTGTGAAATTATCACAATATTTTCATGTATTTTGAATTTTTATTGCAATACAAAAATGATAATTACATCTACATTTTTCCCTACAAGACCTAGACCGTACAAGTATAGACCTAGAGCATAAAAAAAATTCTTATTAAATCCAAGATCCTTTGCAAATGGCTTTGAATTCCATTTTATAGGAACAAGGGAGCAAAAATATTCAAGCCATGGACATATGACACATTTTCATCTGACAATCTTGTCCTTCCTAGATTAGAAACGAACTACTAAAGTTGTTTTGTAGAAGACAAAACACACACCACTAGAAGACAAAATCAGTGTAGATGTTGTTGGAAGAAGATATTTTTGATTATGCAATGATGTAACAAAATGGGAAAATCACATGATCATTATTTTGTACTACATACCCCATGGTGTAGACCTATCTTCTGAGAACATGTTGGAGTGATGGTGACTACAATAAAAGATAAAAAGAGGCAAAACTACAATATGCCTATGAACAACTAACTTCTTTAAAATTCCATGTCATTTTTTGAGTTAGATGTTGCATTAGAAAACTGATGACATAATAGAAAAATATTTATTATAATTTATTATATTTTTCATCCCATCGTACATATGTCCTTTTTGATGGCCATGGGAATGAAAGTGTCTTATCCAAATTGTGATTATACTTCAGATACTTTGCATCTAAAAGTGCTCTAGTTTCTTTACAAAATGTATCTAGACCCTGCACTTAAAGGAGATCAACTTATCTAAAGTGGAATTGAGAAAGTCTATATCCACATCATCACTAGCATAGATGAAAGTTGCAAGGGTAGGGGTCATAGTTTTGAAATGTGCCTACCACTAGTCTAACGATTTAATCTCTCCTTTATCATCCAGAATGCTTGGCATGACCTTCATTTCTAAGAACTCAAAATATTTGAATTTAGTCCTTACCTTTTGCACCAATTTGGTTATGTATGCTTTCATTTCTCATATTATCTTTGTAATATTCCAAGTAGGGAGGATATCAATTGGCATGTCATTTTCAAATATTTCACCTTTATAAATACCTTGCAAACTATCAATCTTGGGTACCCATTTATTCATTATATTCCCCAGCTTCTCTTGATCTTTTGCGATCTTGGCATAGGCATCCTTAAGATTGGAGTAAGCTTGATGGGAGTCCTCTAATTTTACCAAGACTTTGGATACCCTATATTTAATCACATCATTTACTAAGCTATTTTTCTTCTTACTCTGCTCTCCCTAAAGCATACTTTATATATACTTCAATATCCTTTATTTTTAGACTTAACTCTCCCTTCTATTTTATTAAGCTACTTGAAAAGCATGTTATTAAAGTACTTGTCATTTTTGTCCCTATTGGTGGAGATGATTTTGTTGGCTCTTGAAACTTTCGCTTGTTATAATCTATTGGCTCTCATTGGTAGTTTGACCCATGTGACATCATTAAAGCAAGGCTCGTGGCCAATAAGAATACTAGAAGTATAATTCAACATCAAAGTAAACCCTTGCTAAAAATATTGAAAAACAAAAAAATTTGGGATGAGATCAAAAAATTCTTGGAGGAAACTATTGTTAAGAAAGGTATTTATTTTGAGTAATTGTCAATAAAAATAATAGAACTGCGCCCATCGAGAATAGAAAATATTCCAATTAGGAGGTACAATTTTTTTATAAAAAAGTTGACTAGCCATCTACTTAAAAAAAATATAGATGAACTCTAAGAGAATCTTGTACATAAGAATAGTGTACAAAAACAAAAATAAATGACTTTTGGTCTATGAAGAAGGATTTAAGTGATCCAAAAACTACTATAGGTTTTGAAGAGATCCCAAAATATGTTGAGTTTAGCCATTTATGGAATATAGGGCATCCTTATAAAGAAACTAATGATCAATCTAGTGGTGATAGGAAATATCAACCCTTGGATACCATTCCTAGTGTAGACTATGCATATAAACATGAATTGAGTGAGACCACAAAACAATCATATACTTCATGGGAAACCATAGTAAAAAAAAATGGTTATGAAGGTACTTGTTTGTGGTCCAAATGACAAGGCAGCACTTGGATGCCAATATAGGTAGACCCTAGAAGACTTGGTGATTTTTGAGGCATTATAGTTGATAAAAAATTCCCAAGGGCATACAAGGATAGGTGGTACAATTCATTTTTTTATAACTTTAAATCTTGATAGATACAATCACAACCAAGATATGGAGAAGAATCTAGTGTTATTGGTGAGAATAATATGAGTAGTAGTACTGGTAGTGGTGAAAAACTGCTACAACAACAAATTACTCACAAGAGGCTATCAATAAAAGATAATATATAGAAACCTAGTGATCAAGGCATTCTAAAGAAGAAAAATATTACAACAAGTCCAATTCCAAGTCCAACTACTTCCATTTCCACCTCAAAGGAATTATTTCCACTTCTAGTAGACACCCCTCTAGTTGCTATTGTGACTCGGATAGGAATAGTTAATCCTCATCCTCAAATAATTAGGAAAAGGTGGAACTGAATGAACTAAAATAAAGGTTAGATGAAAGCATCAATAAATATGATGATGAAAGAGTCACTTTAGAAAAATTGAAAAAAATCTTGGTGAAATCCAATGCCTTAGAAAATACATTACAAGTCAAACAAGATGAATAGAAAGAAAGAGCATAATCGTGGGAACATAAAATGGAGGAAGAGAGAAGAAACACTGAAATTTTGATGTAGCGTTGAAGAAAGTAGAAAATGAAATAAAGTTTTCCAAAAATAGATTATCTACGTTTTGTAGAAAAATAATGAGACATAAAATAAAATATTTGGGAGGAAATAATACAAAGGATTGATCATTTGTGTCAATTGTTTGAATTGATTCATGGTTTGAAAATATAAAATAAGAAGCTCAGACAATACGTTGTTGACAAAAAAAAGCATGAATTCAAGAGAGAAAATTACAAATCAAATTTTGCAAATAGTCTACAGATCTAGTGATAATGAGTTGACATCCAAAGGAATTCATGATCGGATTGATGCCTCAATAAAATCATCATCTATATTCAAAAATGTTTGAAACTACTTGAAGTAAAGGAAGGTTTGGATTAGGCTACAAAAAAGATGTGAAAGCTACAGAAAAAGGTAGAGGAATTGATAGAGCTTGGTTTATCATTGGATTTTGACATAACAAGAAATACATTGGAAATTTTTCTTTCAAAAAGAAGATGGAGCTTGATAGAATGAGTTTTGATTTGGACCGATTTCCTCAAACCTCAAAAACATAAAACTTTTTGGATTTCATCAAACCATTGCTAACCTCAAATGTAACTTTGATTGAAACATTCAAGTCAACTTCCACTATTAGTTATGAATTGTAAACAAATTTGGAAGTCAAATACTATAAGGTAGAACAAATTTCACTTCCATCAAATGGAAAGCGGAGCATGCTACAAAAGTTGGTAGAATGAGTTGATAATATGAGTTTCTAACTTGGCTTTGTGTAGAGTTATTTTTGAGAAAGATTAGGTAATACTTCTATGTATTCCTTCATTTGAAAATAAATATAAAACTCAAATCCATTTATGTGTTTAAATTATGTCTACTATTTATTTAATTGTTTAATTCAAGAAAAATTGGGTTTGTAGATACACATTAAATATTTTCTAATGTTGTATATGTTGTTGTTGTTAGTAAGAATTTAGTTAAATTATTAAGTGCATCTATACTTATCAGTATCACACAATAAAATATGAATTTTATTTTTTTTTAGATAAAAGGCCAAGAGACCTATAATTATATTGATATATAATAAAAGAGTACAATAACATATTGTTTTTTCTATGCATCCTACTCAAATGTTTATTACATATCTGCAAACCAATATAAACATCTGAAAAATGTTGTAGATATTACAAAAAATCCACTATTCAGTATTTGAGCCGAAAAACATCGCCAACACATGCTCCAAGGACCACCTACAATACTGAATTTTACTTAGCAAAATCCATCTTCAGCAAAATGCTACTGACACGGCTTAGGGGCAGCTACTATTCTTCCATGCATTCTACACAGATTGAGTTCTCATCTTGGGCTTCAAAAGGACCAAGTGGAAGCAAATATTTGGCAAAGAAGTCAAAACCACCAACCAACACCTACACCTTCTCTATTTTTTCAGCATTGTCAGTTCGTGCCCTTACTATCAGACCCTGGTTCGCAGCTTTGGAGCTCTCAACAAAAGCTTGACCTTTCCTTCCCACAAATTCTTTAGAACCTAGAACAGATACCATTTTTTGCTTCGACTCATCAATAGAAAAATTAAATGGCAAGTGAGGCACATGATCATGAAGATGAGACACTGCATAATATTTTTCTTTGATATCAATGTCCATGGAGACACAAACCCTTCTGCAATTCTTCCTTAAGACCTTTAAAAGAAAGTGATCATTCCTATACTATAGGGCCATCCTAATGGCTTCAAAAATTTCTTCAAACCCCAGACACTGGTTGACATATTCCCTAGGGAACAAACCTCCCAGATACCCTTCCCCATTAAACAAATTATTTATAAATAAAAATTAAAAAATGAGTTTAATAAATCAAATTTTAAAACAATGTTTAAAATTTAGATTCTAAAATGGAACATTGGAAAATAGTAGTATGTTAATTTATTCCATAGGATTCATAGAAAATGGTCTAAAATACCATCAACGATTATTTGAAATATGATTCATGAAATATAGTATAGTTTCTAAATCTCTTCTATTTGTCAAATCATCTCCTCACTCTAACTTTGAGGTTGAGAGTCGTCATGATTTTTTTATTTGTTTTCTTTGCTCTAAGTATGCATGCATCCACTTAACTACTTCTCATCACTACCAATACAAGTGTTGTACACATCTAAAAATGGTCACGGTTAATCAAACCTGTTAATTAATTAAATATGAATTATTTAATTAATATTCTTAACTCATCTACATATAAATAAATTTAATTATTTATTTATATTGTTCATTTTCCAAATTCTTCTAATTTAATTAAATAAATAAAGTTTATTTAATTAATGCTACATTCCTCTTAATTAATTAAATAGATTTCACAATTTATTTACATTAATTATCACAAATTTAAATGATATTCTTCATTTCACATTTAATTAAATATTTTCAATATTTAATTAAAATATTTCCTAAATTCCTCACTCTTCTCACATAATTAAATATTTTCAATATTTAATTAAATTTTTTTTTCTCTTCTCACATAATTAAATATTTTCAATATTTAATTAAAACCTTTTCATTTCTCTCACACATAATTAAATGTTTATTTATTTAAATTATGAGAGACACCTTTCAATTATCTCTTCATTTTTCATCTGTCTCTTAAACTTCCATCTTCTTTTCGAATTCTCGATCTCTCACCATTCATTTTAACAGGTTTGAACTCAACCATCGATCTTGGCCAATTGAATTCTTGCCTTCGAAAATCTATAAATACAACCCTCTTATGAGTTGAAAAGGACCTCGAATCTTAGATTTTCATGCGTAGTTACTATAGTTACATTCTAGCATCATAGCATTTCAATTTCATAGCTTAAAGAATATTAGCAATGCACATGCATTTTCATTAATCTCATTCTCTCAAGCTGCCATTCTACAAGCTACTGTTTAAAACAACTGAGAGCTAGCAACTTGAAACGAATCCTTGGAGATAGAGGACAATGGGATGAATTTGAAGGAGTTGCTTGTGTTTAGAGTTTTTATTTTTCTTTCTTTAATCTAATGTTTCATTGGTGTATTAGTTTAGATTCATTTTGATTTGCACATTCTAATGTACACATTTTCGGCGCCCACCATGGGGCCAAGCCCCGCATTTAATATTTATTTTTGTAGATTTTTCTAGCAGGTGACAGACAAAAATCATGTCTTGGCGCATACGATTCTCGGTTCGGCACATACGAGGACTGTTTCAGCGCATTCATGAGATCTTTCGGCGCATACGTTAACTGTTTTAGCGCATCCATGACCTATTTCGGCACATAGACACTCTATTTCGGCACATTCCTATGAGATCTTTCAGCGCATACATGACCTGTTTCGACGCATAGACGACCTGTTTTGGTGCATACAGTTGTAAAAAATTTAAATTCTGATTCCAACACCATCCGCGGACAGGATTTTTCAAATTTTATTTTTTAACAGAATGAACCAATCCTAGGGTAGACATTTAAATCTGAATTAACCAATCCTAGGATAGTCACCAAACATAAATTTTCTTTTGGTTAAAATGAATCTCATGTTTTTAGTGAAGCAACATCTTCACTTATTATAGAGAATTTATCAATTTGGGGATTTAAAATTGAACCATTATTGTTTGTTGTGATTGTGGGTAATAGGTTTATTCTCTCCCCTTAACTAGGTGATCAGAACACCAAACTTACTTTTTATTTTCTACAATTTAATGCTTTATTACATCCTTTAGAAGGCCTGCTCTTGTGGGAAAAAGTACTCACCCAAGAGGAACGACCTAAGTGGGAACACCTAAAGCCAAGGTTTCCAACCCACTTTAATCAAAAGCAAGTTGTTGATGAAAATCCAACTTGACAGTAGTGTGTAGGATCACCATCCCCAAAACCTTTGTTCTAAATGTTGGGAGGTCTCTCGAGGGAGTATATCTATTTGCCACACTGAATAGATACCCTTACTACGAACCATAGTGTAGAAAGTCAGTCGTGTTAGTATCCAAACATCATCTTAATCACTGTGCAAGGGGAGGGAAGAATCTGCCCCCAAGACACTCACCATATAGTCACCACGGATTTTTTGCTCAAGGGATTCGGTATCCACTTTCGTCACTTTGAGTACGCACCTAGAAAAGACAAAAACACGGGCGCCCTCTAGGGGGTGACAAGGTTGTGTGAGTTGACATGATTTTAAGTTGTGGGTTATGATTACTATGATGACCTATTTGACAAATTAAGAGTGAGTCTGACTGAAGTGCTTATCTTGTTTAAAACCTGTGGAAATCTCAAGAACATACACTCTTTGTTTAGATTTTAGGATTAACAAAACAACTGTCTGTTTCTATGTTGTGTTTTTCACATTTAAATCAGATTAAGATCATCCAAAACAAGAAAATTTTATCAAACTGTCAAAACATGTCGGTCTCAGAAGTAATTTAGCGCATCCCGGGTCTGTTTCGGCGCATATGTGCTTTGTTTCAGTGCATTTGTGCTTTGTTTTAGCGCATTTGTGCTCTATTTCAGCGCATCTATGCTCTGTTTTGGCGCATCTGTGCTCTATTTCGACTCATCTGTGCTCTGTTTTGGCGCATTTGTGCTCTGTTTTGGTGCATCTGTGCTCTATTTTGGTGCATTTGTGCTATGTTCGACGCATATGTGCTCTATTTGGCACATTCAGTCTCTATTTTGGCACATTTATTTTCCGAGCCTAGGTGATTTTTTGGCTTTCAGAAATCAAGTCTTATCGGTCTAGTCTTTCCCATGCTTAGAGTTTGGAAGTCTACATTATTTGCTAAGAATTCCTTAGAAAGAAAGATTAGAAAGCCCAAGAAATCTCTCAGTTATAAGAAGGTATTGAAGAAGAGGAAATTTCTATATCAAAGTCGAAAGGTCCTACTTGAACACAAAACCTTTATTCATCGATATCACGACTATATTAGAGGTTTCACTGACGATTATGTTGTAGAACCCTTATACTCAAGAGATTTCTTTCAAAGAAGAGCCCTTTCTCAAAGGCATAACCACAGTCAACGTATTCATTCCTCTTATATTCCTCAACCTGCAATCACATACGCTACTCGTCCAAATCAAATTCTGCAATAGAGAACTCAAGCACATTAGCCATCTATTAAATTCATCTTTCTACAAAGCTAAGATCAAATCTCACAAAGTGCAAAATTATCTTTATTTTCGGTCTTTGGTTTAATTCTCGCAAATAGGATTTTCATCCTTTCAATCAGGGAATCACGAGCTAAAGATTAAAAATATTTTAAGTCATAGAATCTTCATTTTATCCCGACTTTCATCACCATTGCACTATTTCATTCCTTTGATCAAAGTTAGTAGGATTTGAGTAAAGCTTATGCCTGTTACCACGAGATCTCGAAAGCACATAGAAAAAGATGAAAGTACAGTGAGCAAAATGGGTGATAATAGTGAGAGGGAGGAAAACCTCTTTAACAATTCAATTACTAAAGAGCTAACGGAAGAAAAACTTCAAGAAGTAGAGCACGATCCTCAATTCCATACTCTTATGGAAAGGATTTTAGAACGAAACAAGGAGAGATACTTTCTTTCTTTAGCTAATCAAGGAGATAAGTTACTTGCCAATTTCGACACGGAAGGGATTAAAGAAAATCCTGAAACCCCTCTTAATGATTCTAGTGCCCTTACTCAACAGATCAAGGAATTACAAGGGCAAATAAAAGAAATACAAGGGGGAGCAACAAAGAAGTATGTTTTGGAGGAAATATGTCCTTATCCATTCGATAGAAATATTTGAATGATTCCTTTTCCAAAACATTGCGAAATCCCTAAGTTTGATAGGTATCATGGGAAAATTGACCCCATTGAGCATGTAAGGGATTTCTGAAATATGAGCTTAGAATTCACTCATGATGATACCTACTTAATGCGGTTGTTTCCATGAAGTCTGGGTGGACAATCCATGGAGTGGCTTTCAAAGATCACTCCCCCCATCAAAACCTTTGAAGAGTTGATAAATAAGTTTATATCACAATACTCTTACAACATCCAACACCAGATAACCATGCTTGATCTTTGTAAGATAAAACAAAAAGTAGGGGAATCTTTCACTACATTTTTGCAAAGATGGAGAAGGGTGTTTGCTAGATACTCTCGCCCTGTTCCTAAAAAGGAAAAGATGGAGATCTTCATCGATAGTCTTAATCAAGAAATGAGTTATAGACTAAACCTTCACTGTCCTCAATCATTTGAAAAATTGATTGAAAACATATTACTATTGAAGGTGCATTGATCAAGCATGGAGTTCTAAAAATTGATAAAGAGGGTTCAAATTCGTACAACAACAACAATAACCATAATAACAACAATGACAAGTCACGATTTTGGACTCGAAATAAAAATGTTGTGAATGATGGGGTAGTAGGTGCTAACAACGTGAATACAAAGTCTGTTGTCCTTAATGTGTCAGGTGTTCAACGTAACAATAATACCAGAAATTCTAGCACCCAAGGCAATGTTTCTAATCAAGGAAACACAACTAACACTCATGGAAATAACTTTGGCAATAATCAAAATTCAAATGTGCCCAGATCATCATATTTTTCAAGTCGATGGAGTTTCACTCCCTTGGGCCAATCTTTGGAATCCATTCTCAAAGAATTGTTGAATCAAAATGCTATTACATTGCCACCACAAAGAGACTATGAGCCTTGAGTTAAACCACCATCGTGGAATGACTCACAATTTTGTGATTATCATAGGTGCAAAGGTCATAAGACAAACAATTGCCAAGGGTTAAAGAATATTTTTCAAGATTTGATTGATAATCATACCATCATAGTTGAGGGACATAATGTCAATAATGATCACCAAGCATTCAAAAATCCACTCCCTAATTATCACAAAGGGGAATCCTCGAGTGACAAGGGCAAGAATGTTAATAACATCCACGACATTATTATCAATCATATCTATACTGATGATCCTCAAATCAACGCTATCCGAATTAAAGGTAAGCAAGAATATCGAGAGGTCAATGTTACGACAAGGGGACAAGCCAAGATCATTGTTAAAGGCAGCTCATCTAAAGCAACAATTCTCCCTCCAAGTCAATACAATTTGGTTAATCAACTGCAAAAAACATCAGCCCAAATTTCTATCCTGGAACTTTTAAAGTTATCACCTACACATAAGGACATTCTGGAAAATGCCCTTGTTGATACAACTGTATCTCTTGATCTGGATATCGATAAATTTCAAGCCATGGTGGGACACTTGTCCTCCTACACATGTTTATCTTTTTCTGAAAAAGATGATTCATCCATAACCCATCCGCATAATTCATCACTCTATTTAGAATTCATGGTTCACAAAGCCCGCATTAGACGTGTTCTCATAGATGGGGGAGCCGGATTAAACATTTATACTTTAAAATTAGTCCTAGCTTTGGGATATTCAGCAAACTCTATAGACCCATGGAGGAAAATTGCAATCAAGGCCTATGATGATGAGGAAAGGACTTCCAAAGGTCTCATCATGTTACCAATCAGAGTGGGACTTGTTGTGAAGAATACCTTTTGTCAGGTTCTCGATCGGTATCTAACTTATAACATACTATTGGGTCATCCATGGATCCATGACATGCAAGCTGTTCCATCTACTTATCATCAATGTTTGAAGTTTCCATATGATGGACAGGAAGTAACAATAGCCGCTGATCACATTAGTAGTCAAACTTGTTCTAACCTAAGAGCAACTCAGGACACCTTTGTCCCACATAATAGAGAGGCTTTGGCCATCTCTACCCCCAAAAACAAAGAACAAGCACAAGAAATGATAAGCAATTTTGGCACCAAGTTAAAATTGAAAGATAATGGGGTGGGAGAATATTCTTTATCTCTCTCTAATCTACCCCTATCCCCAAGATCCCATGGTCAGCCGTCAACATCTACACAACAAGTTGTGGCAGTTTTAGCCTCAACTTCAGCCCCCATCACCAAGTTTAATGGGATGTTTATCAAATAAACTGAAGGAGAAGATAGAGCTATTCTTGATTGGCTCTATAAAGATGAAGAAGAATCCGTATAGCATATCAAGTTACCCACACAACAATATGGAAAGGGTTATGCTATCATGCAACATATGGGTTATGAAGGAAATGGCCCTCTAGGTAAAAGAAAAGAAGGTATTGTTGAGCTTGTCCAATTAAAAACAATGCACCCAAAAGATAAGACTGGGTTAGGATATGGTGAAGATACTAATGAAAAGGTAACACAAAGGCCATCTAATGAGGAGTTAGCTAAATCAATTTTGAGAATTCAAGCAGATAATTATGAAACAGACTCAAATGAATATGAATGGGATGACTTCTCGGACGATACTTTCATCTTAGAGAAAAGGGTGGATTTCATACACAAATTCTCACCTGCATTCTTACAAGGAGAAAGCTCAAGACCTCCACTTGAATACGTCGTACAAAGCAATCATGACTCTAGTGAGACCAATTTGATTCAAAGTGAGATAGATCATTTTGAGGAGGATACCATCTTAGACTTCTCCCATGATAACGTTGACAATAACATCATGACCCTAACTTCCAATGACCTTACTCATCCTAATGATCCATTACCTTTGGTTCATTCTGAACTCATTGATTAGGAACAAGTTGCACCCATTGATGTTCCGACTTTTCCAAATGACGAAACCATAATAAACTTTCTTTGTTCATCCCATCCCGAAACAAGTTCCACCAGGGAATCACAAGATCAGAGTTTTCAACAGGAAAGTGCCAAGTTTCTCAACTATGAAATAAATAATATAAAAGAAAGATCTAATGGTGAAAACCTAACAAAGGCAGTATTAGATCAAGAAAAGAGGGTGAAAACCTAAAAAGGCGTATCAAGAAAAGAGGAAAATAAAAAGCGTATCCAATGGTGAAAACCTTTCAAAGGCACCAGAGGATGGGAAACTCGACACTCTTCTAGAATATTATTAGGAAAGATCTTCCATTCTAATTGAACCAACAGAGGCACTCAATATAGGTACTACATAAAAGCCTAAATTTTTGCAATTGGCTACATCTCTGACAGATGAAGAAGTACCTAGATTCATAGAATTTCTCAAAGATAATCAAATCAGTTTTGCATGGTCCTACACAGATATGCCTAGATTGGATCCAGATCTCATCATGCATCATCTATCTATTACACCGGGGGCAAAGCCTGTAAAACAAAAACTCAGAAAAATGCATCCACATGTTGCGTTGTTGGTTAAAGAGGAATTAAAGAAACTTTTAGATGTTGGATTCATCTAGTACATAGATTATGTGGAATGGATCTCCAATATCATGCCTGTATCAAAGCCAGACGGAATGATTAGAATTTGCACAGATTTTAGGGATTTGAACAAAGCATGTCCTAAAGATGACTTTCCCTTACCAAACATTGATATGATTGTGGATTTAACTATTGGACATGCGACGTACTCATTGATGGATGGATTTTCAGGATACAACCAGATAGAGATTGCACCAGAAGATCAGGATAAAATAGCATTTACATGTCCTTGGGGTACATATTTCTGGAATGTAATGCCATTTGGGTTGAAAAATGTAGGAGCTACATACCAACGGGCAATGACAATAATTTTTCACGATATGATGCATACATTCATGGAGGATTATGTTGATGATCTACTTTCCAAGTCTAACACTAGAGAAGGATACATCGATATCTTATCTAAAATTTTCAAAAGAATGGAACAATTCAAAGTAAGACTTAATCCAAAGAAATGTGTCTTTGGAGTGAAATCTGGAAAGTTATTAGGATACATTGTGTCGGAAAAGGGAATTGAAGTGGATCTAGCTAAAGTATAAGCAATTCTTGATATGCCACCACCAAGGAACATTAGTCAACTACGTTCTTTACAGGGACGGTTACAATCCATTCACAGATTCATTGCTCAACTGGCAGATAAAAGTTTACCATTTACACATCTCTTGCACAAGAATGTTCCATTCAAGTGGGAGTACAAATGCAAAGCAGGATTTGATCAAATAAAGCAGTATCTTATGAATCCACCAATGTTGACTCCACCAGTACAGGGTGTACCTCTCATATTATATATTGTTGCCACAAAAGTATCTTTAGGATCGTTATTGGCACAAGAAGACAACTCAGGAAAAGAACGAGCCATTTATTACATCAATCGAACCCTAACAAGTCATGAGCTAAATTATACCTTCATTGAAAAAAGCTTGTTTAGCAATGGTGTTCACTTCTCAAAAATTATGACACTACATGCTAACTCATATAGTAAAGCTTGTGGCTAAGATTGACCCACTCAAATATCTTCTAAGTAAGGCAACCTTAACTGGCAGGTTGGCTAAATGGGTTATGATCCTAAGCGAGTTTGATATTCATTATGTGGATCGAAAAGCTATAAAGGGACAAGTAATTGCAGATCAATTAGCAGAACACCCAATACATGTTGATTTTCCTGATGTTGATGTGTTCACAACAGATATCCAACAGTCATGGTCACTCTACTTTGATGGTTCTTACACTCAACATGGTTCAGGAGCAGGAATTATTTTTATTACACCTCAAGGACATACAATCCCAAAATCTTATCGGCTAATGTTTCCTTGCGCAAACAATATAGCTGAGTATGAGGCATTGATCATCGACATAAGGATTGCAATGGACTGGAAAATCACAGAACTTCAAGTTTTTGGCGATTCACAACTTGCTATAAATCAAATCAATGATGAATATCACACTAAAGATGAAAAGTTGATACCTTACAAAAGAATGGTGGAAGATCTCAAGAAATACTTTGTTAATATCAAGTTCATACAGATTCCATGGATTGATAATAAAGTAAAAGACGCTATGGCTACAATCACCTCTTTACTCCAATTGACAGAGAATCAAAAATGGTACGATTTCCTGGTGGAACAATTATTTTCTCCCACCCATGACAATCCTGAAACTCAAATTATTGGCCATCTGACGAGTTCTGACTCTTCCTTATATGGCCAAATTTATACTTACCTAAAAGATACTACTTTACCCTTAGGCTTGTCTAGGAATCAAAAATGAAATTTCATTCGTCAATCATCCCGTTACACCTTAATTGCTGACGTCTTATACCGGCGTGGTCTGGATGGTACCCTCCTTAGATGTCTTGAACGCGATGAATCGGAAAAGGCCTTACAAGAGGTCCATGGTGGAATTTGTGGGACACATTCCAGTGGACTAACCTTAGCAAAGAAACTTGTAAGATTAGGATACTATTGGCCAACCATGGAGAAAGAATCATTCACCTTTGTGAAGAAATGTGCAAAATGTCAGATTCATGGGAATATCATTCATGCTCCTACTCAGGAATTATAACCTTTCACCACAACATGGTCTTTCGCTCAGTGGGGATTGGATTTGGTTGGCAAGATACATCCATCATCTTCAAATGGACATAAATTTATTATTACAGCCACTGAATATTTCACTAAGTGGATTGAATTTGTTCCTCTAACAACTTTTATGGGCAAACAAATCTCTTCATTCATCTTGAATTATATCATTTGCAGATATGGCATTCCTAACTCCATTATCACAGATAATGGTAGACCCTTTAAAAATCAGGATGTTGATGAACTATGTGAAATATTTTGCATCCAACACAAGTTCTCTACACCTTATTATCCACAAAGGAATGGTCAAGCCGAAGCTTCAAACAAAACAATTTTAAAGATTTTGAAGAAAATGGTGAATGAAGCAGGCCATGATTGGCATGTCCAATTGAATCCAGCATTATGGGCCTACAGAACAAGCATTTGCACATCGACGGGAGCTACTCCTTATGCATTGGTCTATGGAGTAGAGGCTATTCTACCACTAGAAGTTGAGATTCCTTTACTTCAAGTATCACTCAAAGGGCTAATCAATGATGAAGATTATCGAGTATCAAGATTGCAAGAGCTAGAACTGCTTGATGAATAGTGTCAAACTGCGGTTAATCACTTGAACGGGTATCAACAAATTATGTCCCACAGCTACAATCACAGAGTCAAACCATGAAATTTCCAAGTGGGTGATTTGGTTCTCAGAGAAAACCCTCGAAATCAACAAGATCGGGAAAAGAAAGGCAAGTTTGAACCTAATTGGCTGGGCCCATTCATTATCGTTGCAGCATATGGATCGGGGGCATATCAGTTGTCAACAGCAGAAGGGGACCTGTTCGAAGATCCAACCAACAACATTCATCTAAAAAGGTTCTACACCTGAGAAAATATCAAAAACAATATAAAAAGTCCTGAAAAAAATAAAATAAAATAAAATTGCCTTGATGAAAACCTGGCAAACAGGCGTCTTGGTAATAACAAAAAAATCATAAAATCAAGAAAAAGTGCAATAAAAACAAACGGTGAAAACCTGGCAAACATGCATTTTTTGTGATTTTATTTGGCTCTCTCCTCTATTAGGATTCATTATGCATATACATTCTTTCATCAGCATCATGCGCACACCTCACCATCGCATTCACATTGCATCATTTTCCTTGGAATGATGAGGATCTCATCATGGCTTGATGATTTGAGGGTTATCCATCGCTACGGTTGTGTCTAGCAAGAGTCAGAATATAAGGTCACTAGGGGGCAGTTTGTTTCTTGAAGCTTTTCTAGCAGATAGTTGGCAGCGTGTGTCTAGCATCAGAATATAAGAAACAACAGTCTTGTCCAATTAAAATGAGCTTACATGATTATCTTTATAGATTATTTAAAACAAATTGGATGATCTTAATCTGAATAAAATGAATGACAAACTTAAAAGAAAAAGTTGCAAATTATTGTTTTGATACTTGATGACATCATAGCTTTGGAGTGGTTCAATGATGTACTGAACTAGAATCACAAGGAAGAAGTATGATTTTTCTTTGCTTACTATCTGTAAGTTAATCATTAGTATCGTGCAAATTGGTCGCGGGACATGCTCTACAACGTATCATTGATGACATTTCAGAATTTGCATAGGAAAATGGTTAACTTTTGTCTGTTTATGCAAACAATACTCAGGTCATCTGGGTTCAATTATACCTCGATGCTTGTATTAACTTGCTACATCAAACATTATGAAAGCAGTACTCAGGTCATCATTGGTGCTAACATACCCTTTGATGCTTGTACTAACTTTCAACATATCAAAAGGCTCAATGATGAAAACCAAGCACAACATGAAATGGCAACAAGGAGAATAGTTCATTACTGCATTTAGGACTGCATAGTTCATTATGGCATTTTAGGACTGCATAATTCATTTGCATTTCGAGGGTTGTTTAAATAGATTTTTGAACATTGGCTAAAATTCTTGGATATATTTTTAGACAACAATTGAGTACGATGGGACATTTGTTATATCTCATTTCATCATTATTCACATTATTTCACTATCACTCATTTAGGGTATTATCATCATTATTACATTTTTGCATAATCGTTTCATTATTAGTTCATCATATTCATATCATGTGCATAAGTCATTCATTTGATAATTCATCTCATATCACATTAGACATTTATATTTTGCATTCACATTCACATCATTTATCACATATATATACATTCATATTAAAATTGCATCCATATCATTCATTTCACATCATCATTTAGGTTATCATGTTCATTTACATTTTGCATCATTCTCATCATTATCATATTACATCATTATCCATGTCACGTGCATCTCATTCATTTAATATTACATCTTCATAAATCATATCCTTTATCCATTCATCTCATTCTAGTAGGTTCCATTTTAAATCGTTCATCATTACATCATATCATTTTCACATCATTAAAAAAATTCACCATTACATCTTACATCTTGCATTAATTACATACATTATAAAATAAAATCATTTTTAAATTGCATCATACATCATCATATTAGAAACATTTCATCACAACACATCTTGCATTCATTACATACATTATAAAAAGAAAATTATTTTTTTTGCATCATACATCATGACAATCATACACAACATAACATATAAAAATAAACATGCATTCATAACATAAGCATAAATCATTCATAACACATACCTAATCGAATCACCACTACATCTCATAAATCTCATCAAAGAAAATGTCTAGGAATACAAGGATATCAAATGTCTCAACAAGATATATCAAATACAATGGAATAATAATGTCAAAAATGCTCATCACTGAGGGGCATCTGGCTGTGGCACATGGTTGTTGCTACCTCCTGAGGTAGTGGGTCTCGATGGATCTCTGCTTCTAGAAGCTCTGAGCTCTCATCTAACTAGCTGACCCACGCTCCTGGTAACACTTCTGGAATGGTTGCGTGAATGAGTTCGAGACCGAGTACCCAACTGTGTGAAGGCAATCCTCCTCTTAGGTTGTACTGCCTCGAAATACCTCATCTTGTAATACTCGGCCTCTTGAGTAGTCTCCAAACCCTCTGCCACAACCTCCCCGATCGAGGTGCTCTCCACTGACCTGAGAAGTCTCTTAGCTACCCCCTCGGCCTGTACACATCTCTCTCTAAAGCTGTCCCTCTCAGCCATAAGCTATGCTACCTATGGGTCAAGAGGTGGTGGTTGTGCAACCTGTGCCTACAGCTGAATAATCATCCCCTGAGCTTGTGCTAACTGACTCTAAAGAGTCTGAACCTCTGCCTGTAATGCATCAATTTGTCCCTGTGAGGGAGCCCTGATAATAATCCGTGGAGCTGAAGTAATCGGCTGGTCCACCCCTCTTGATGTTCATGGCCACGTATTGAAGGGAACATCAAATAAATACCTCTATCCTCTACCCTCACCACCTCCGTCATCCCTGCTATCATCACTACTATCATCCTGGCTGCCGGAATCATCCTCCTTATCCCCCTCCTCATCAATATCCATGGCCACAACATCCTCTGCCCCGACGGGAGCCTCTCCTAGTGGTTTCCCTGCTACTTCCTGTACCTGTACCTACCCTCGCCCTCACTGAATCACTGGTCCTTCCATCAATGGGGCAGGCTCCTCCAGACTAGTAAACCTCAGAAAGGGATGTGTGTAAAATTATGTCGCATACTCATCTGTCATCCCTGCATCTGTAACCTCTAGATGCATAACCCATTGTACTAGTTGCAGCTCCATATACTATGCTTGGGCCACCTCAATGGTCATAGTAGGACCCCACTCTGGTATATCCTCCCGGCACCTGCCATAATGTGTCACACCCTACAACATTATCTTCACTAACCCTAGCTGCCTCAAGACCCTCATCACTAGAAACCACTCAATAATGTAGGGGGTGCATCCGATCAAATATTTGGATCTCATAATATAGGGAAACTCTAAATCATTTGTCTCCCACAGATCACAATCTACATACGGTCTCCAGATGACTATATCCAGATCATCTAACATGCATCGCCAATACTCGAACTTGCCCCGCCTCGGCTGGACAAGTGGCCCTATGTATGCATAGACATATGGGAACCTGAGGGGATGATCCCTCCATAGAATGGGACAAGTAATCATAAAATTCTCCCATGCGAATATCTGTAGAAGAGTCACTCCACATGAGAGACTCTTCCCATTGGTGTACATGACTTGATGAAGATCGTGGTATAGATGGGAAAGCATGCACGATCTCCATGCATATCTGGTCTGATGGAGAATCATATCCTCCAAAATTCTGCCCCAACAAACTGATAGTCCCTTTTCCCTGTGATCAGGACAAAGGAAACCACTGATCATACCTGCTAAAACCGATGATAGAGGGGCATATCTCTCCACCATCTCCTTCCAGGGAAGCTCATATTCAGAGACATGAGGATCCTGGAAGACTTGCCTAAGTGCATTGGTCCCTTTGATCTCCTTGTGATCATAGATCACAAGCTCACCAACCATAGGAATACCCAAGATCCTGTACACATCCTCTGGCATCACCATAATCTCTCTAGTGGGCATATTAAAGGTGTTATGCTCGCTATGCCATCTCTCAGCTAATGCAGTCAATAGCACCCTGTTGACCCAATACTGTGGGCTCCTCAACAATGGACCCAACCTACACTGATGTATAACCTCTAAACCACCTTGCGAAAGTCACAGAATCATCTCCCACGTCTGAGGAAATCTCTCTCTGATCTAGAGGAGGTTAAATTCCTCCTTTACAACATCATCAAGCAATCATACAAATCAATCAACAAGTAATCTCTAATCAAATCGGTACATTTAAAGCAAAATCTTTACAACATCAACAAGCAATCAGCTCAATCAAAATCAACATTTATTTGTTTTTCATATCGCATGGAAGCAAATCTATCTATCATTTCTACTATTTGTTTTTCATATCACATGGAAGAAAATTTATCAAACATTTTCATCTACTATTTGTTTTTCATATCGTAGGGAAACAAATTTAACAATCATATGACTCTACATCTATTTGATTTTCAATCGAGAAAGAAAATCTATCATTACTATTTGCCTTTCAAATAGGAAAGCAAATTTATCAGACTTATTTGTCCTTCAAGCACGAAGACAAGTTTTTCAAATCAAACTAATCTATTCTTGATGTTATCCAAACGCATAAATTCAGTTGGCTAATCTAGCAACAATCATCAAGCACTTATCAAATTTTCTTCAAAATTTGAAATTCGGGAAAAATCCCTGGATGCGCCAAAACAGGCCATCAATGCGCTAAACGCTAAATGCGCAACTTTAACCCCATATGCTCTAAAACAGAGCTACAATGTGCAAACTCCATCAATGTGCGACTCTATCTACTCGATGCGCTAAAATAGACCTTCGATGTGCCATTTCACCTATGTGCTATTCTATCAACCGAATGCACTAAAACAGTCACCCTATGCGCCACCTTACTCTATGCACCAATCTAGCATCCTACGTGGACAACATTTCTATATGCACTAAAACAGGGACCCTATGCGCCATTCTACGTTATGCGCGACTATTTCATCCCTATGTGCTAAACTGGGTGCGTGACTTTATCTACTGTATGCGCTATACTATGGCTTGTATGCACGAAACCAGAGACTTAAAAATCTAAAAAATGCAAAAAAATGCAAAAAATCATCAAAAAATTTACGAAGAGGCTCAAGTCGACTTATCGGAGGTCCATACGCAGCTGGTCTCTGATACTAATGGGCTTGCTCGAATCTATGATGTTCATAATGGATCAACATCTTGTTTTCACCTCTTAGAGATTTGACAATGACTTTTCACCTTTTAAGGGGGTCAAAGTGTGAAAATATTCAAATTTTTGCAACACAAAGCACTATTTCGAGAGCTAAATCACTAGTTTTCCTCTAAAAATCATTTTGATTCTTTCATCAGGTGATTTATCTCTCGAGGGGGCATATAGCACCAGTAATTTCAAAATTCTAGGGCAAAATTCTTTGAAGCAATGTGTAAAACACATCACTTCAAAGAGGGGCAAAATGTACACATCTAAAAATGGACACGGTTAACTAAACCTATTAATTAATTAAATATGAATTATTTAATTAATATTCTTAAGTCATCTACATATAAATAAATTTAATTATTTATTTATGTTGTTCATTTTCCAATTCTTCTAGTTTAATTAAATAAATAAGTTTATTTAATTATGGCTATCTTCCTCTTAATTAATTAAATAGATTTCACAATTTATTTATATTAATTATCACAAATTTAAATGATATTCTTCTTTTCTCCATAATTAAATATTTTTAATATTTAATTAAAACGCTTTCTTTCTAATTCTTTATTCTTTTCCACTTAATTAAATATTACAAAAATATTTAATTAAAGCGTTTTTTATCAGCTCTCACATGTAATTAAATAAACTTATTTATTTAATTATGGATTTTTCCTCAACTATGGATTTTTCCATCTTTCTCTCAACCTTCTATCTTTTTTTCAAACTTCTTGATCTATCACCATTCATCTTAACAGGTTTAATCTCAACCATTGATCCTTGCCAACTGGATTTTTGCCTTCGAAAATCTATAAATACAACCCTCTTGTGAGTTGAAAACACACCTCGAATCTTAGATTTTATACGCAGTTACTATAGTTGCATTCTAGCATATCAACATTTAGCAATAATCATAGCATTTCAATTTCATAGCTTAAATCATTTAATCATGCACATGCATATTCAATCAATCTCATTATCCTAAGATGCCATTTCAACAAGCTTCTGCTTACACAACTGAGAGCCAGCATCTTTAATCAAATCCTTGGAAATAGAGGATGATGGGACGAATTTCAAGAAGCTGTTAGAGTTTGCATTTATGCTTTCTAGTTTAGATTTCTTTGATATAATGTCTTATCAGTGTGTTAGTTTTCTATTTAATTAGTTCACATTTTCTAACAACATAGGTTCCTTTTATAAAGCATTTTGGACATGAAATATTTAAAATAAAAAATAACTTCATTTGAAAGTCTTGACATGGCATCATTTTTGAATGAAGGTTCTTCATTCAAAGGTCATGATGACATCACCTTCAAATGAAGGTTCTTCATTCAACTAGTATTTTGTAAGTTTGAATGTGTGATAATAATTTAGGGTTAAAAATAAATCCATTTGAGCCTTTTATAAATGAAAGGACATTTGATGCAATCATATGCCTTGTCAAACTTTTAACTTAATAGTAAGGGCATCATGAGTAGTTTGTTGGGCCAATTCAACAATCTTTGGTGCAAGGATTGAATTGTCTAGAATGTATCTACTATCAAGAAATCCAATTTGTTTACTTGTATGACTATACCTCAAGCAATAGGTTTAATTGTGATGGGAATGATATTGACAGATTTTGTAATCTAGGTGTTGAGAAGCATAATTGGCCACCATCCTAGGAAAGATTCTTCATTCTCACTTTTAGGTGTTAAAATTTAACAATACCTTGATTGATGAAAGATCCCAAAGAGCCTTTCTCCATGGTATCCAAGTACACATAGCAATGGTCTTCTCTTATATGGTTGGACATGATTTAAAGAACTTAGCTAGGAATTATTCATTTAACCTAAGGTTTTCTCATAATGCCATCATTGGAAAAGTATGATAAAATTATTCTATTATGAAGAATTGGTCTATGTGCCTCTAGTAATCACTATAAATGTTTGTAAGGATAAAATGACTAATTTCATCAAGTAGGAGAGAATCAAATTTGAGTTCTTCAAAGATTATATTCCTCTATTCATAATTTTTAAGGGTTGTGTGTGGAGTAGGTTATCACTACCAAGAAGGGAGGAGACCTTTCCTTGCATATGTTTGTGGTGGAGGTATTAAAGAAGAATTGTATGCCTCTATTTCCATTCATTAGATCTAGCTTAGCCTAGCATATACTTGGGATCCTTTGCCCCTATAAACTTCCATTTTTTTGAGTTTATGTTATCTAAGCGTAATTCCATGCTATGTTGAAATATAAGAGGTGGACGAGGCCAAAAGGAAATAACCCCTTTTTAGTTGTACCTTCAAATTTTTTCTTTTTTTTTATGTTTTTAGCAACTTTGTGGACATAAGATTTGAGGTAGGTCATACAACAAAGAATAACATGTTCCCACCAACAACCAAGATGAGGATAGATTATGGGATTTTTGCCAAGACCTAAGGCTGGTCGATAAAAATGTGAAAGACTAAGCTATTTTATTTTTTCTTCGATAAAAATGTGAAAGACTAAGCTATTTTATTTTTTCTATCTTATCTTATACCATTTTATGACAATGTACAAGAAGATCTTTGGAAACTAGGCATGAAAAATGCAGGTTAAAGAGAATGGGGGTGCCAAACTTATAGTACTCATTGTCCCTTGGTCGTCGATTTTCCCTGAGTGCCCCCAACCTCATCCTTGGCACTCGTATTGACCTTGTTTTCACACCTCCATACTCTTCCTCGATGTTGGTATTGACATTGTTTTCACTCCTCCAAACTCTTCGTCAGTGCTGGTATTGACCTTGTTTTAACTCCAAACTCTTCCTTGGCGCTGGTATTGACCTTGTTTTCACTCCTCCAAACTCTTCCTTAGTGCTGGTATTGACCTTTCACTTCTCCAATTTGATGAGCTACAACCTATTTTCATTAGGTTTTAGAGTATCTTAATTAAATTTGAAATTATGGTGCCATTTAGAGTAGTGAATATAAAGCAAGCCAAGCCTATTATAGTCATGAGGGAAATAATAAAACTCCTAGGATACTTTTTGAAACCATTTTCCTTGGTTAAAGGGAGGCCATAAAATATACCTTTGGATTTTTTTAATCTTCAAATATGAGGATTTGCAAGGTTCTTAGCAAGATGAGTAATGGAAATTTGTGTAACAAGAATTTTTGAACACACATGGAATCTCCTTGCAAAAGAAAGGGGCTTCATAATTTAATATGATAATTTTTCTCAGCTCTAGAAATGATATATTTCCTTAAAAGGGAAGGAGAAACCTAAAAGGAAAAAGAGATGCTTAGGAATCTCAACACTTCCTTATGATCAACCCCCTTCTATCCATAGTAATTGAACCAATTGGGCTTGTCTAAGAAGGATTTTCTATAACATTGAGTTTTATGCTACTATATATTTGACCTTAAAGCTTTCTAGAAAATATCTAGGCATTGAATATCCTAAATAATGTCACGTTTGTCCTCCAAGAGAGTGAGAAAGGAGTCATTAGAAAAATGACCATTGAATAGTTGGGCTATAGAGTTAGGAAAAGTAGAACCTTTAATAAGGTTTCATGAAATACTATTAGCCAAAATATATCTGGTGCAGGAGCACCCATGGGTCTAATGGACCTAGAATGTTTAGTTATGTTTTGTTTCTTATTTTTGTGTTAGAATAAGGTCCTAAGGACCATTTCAATGCTTTGTAATAGGTCTCCTAAGTTTTTGATGGAATTTTGGTCTTGGTGACCAACTCTTTGTATAAACAAGGTCTCCATCCTCCTTTGTAAGTCTAGTACATTTTGGAAAATTAACAAAATAAGGATGACTTGTTGTATCTAGACACTTGATGGGAGTCACCTTGCTTATTTTAGTTGGCTTGTATGCCTTTCACATATTTTGGAAGCATCTTTGTAGGCAAGTTGGTGAAAATTGTCTAAATTGCCTTAATTAGGCATTTATGTGTTCAAGTGAAGTCTAAATGTGTTTCCAATGACCAAATGATTAAAATGGAAGTTTTAGGAAGTTGGAGGGAGTTAGGAGGCTTCAAATATGCCTCTCTTGGTCGAGGAAAGGTTGTTGAAGAAGTTGAGAAGGAGTTTTCAAAGGAGAAATTGCTGTTTTTGAAGTTTTTCATCAAGAAACTGCTGATCCCGTGCATTGTACGGATTTTATATGTTGTTTCATGTTATAATCCTATAATGGTTGGATAGATAATTGAATCACCTTTCTTTTGGAGTTTGAATGGTGTGATTTCATTGAGAATTGAGTGAGATATTGCCATTTTACTACCGGGTGGTCTCAAACCCCATGTTTTCCTCTAGAATTTGTTGATCCCATACTTGGTACGATCTGTACATTCTGTTTTATGGTTGAAGGGTGTAATAGTTGTAAAGGTAATTGAATAAGATTTCTT
>CM021109.1:617113579-617153268 GCA_007115665.2 Sequoiadendron giganteum | reverse complement strand
ATATGTGCTCTATTTTAGTGCATCCGTGCTCTGTTTCAACGCATCTGTGCTCTGTTTCGGTGCATCTATTCTCTGTTTCGACACATCTGTGCTCTGTTTTAGCACATCTATGCTCTATTTCGGCGCATCTGTGCTTTGTTTTGGTGCATTTGGTTTCCCAGCCTAGGTGATTTTCTGGACTTCAGAAATCAAGTCTTATCGGTCTAGTCTTTCCCATGCTCAGAGTTTGGAAGTCTACAACATTTGCTAAGAAGTCCTTAGAAAGAAAGATTAGAAATCCCAAGAAGTCTCTCAGTTATAAGAAAGTATTGAAGAAGAGGAAATTTCTATATCAAATTCGAAAGGTCTTGCTTGAACACAAAACCTTTATTCCTCGATATCACGATTATATTAGAGGTTTCACTAACGATTATGTTGTAGAACCTTTATACTCAAGAGCTTTCTTTCAAAGAAGAGCCCTTTCTCAAAGGCATAACCACAGTCAGCGTATTCATTCCTCTTATATTCCCCAATCTGCAATCACATATGCTACTCGTCCAAATCAAATTCTGCAATAGAGAACTCAAGCACATTAGGCATCTATAAATTTCATCTTTCTACAAAGCTAAGATCAAACTTCACAAAGTGCAAAATCATCTTTATTTTCAATCTTTGGTTTAATTCCCGCAAACAGGATTTTCATCCTTTCAATCAGGGAATCACGAGCTAAAGATTAAAAATCTTTTAAGTTATAGAATCTTCATTCTATCCTGACTTACATCACCATTGCACTATTTCATTCCTTTGATCAAAGTTAGTAGGATTTGAGTAAAACTTATGCCTATTACCACGAGATCTCGAGAGCACATAGAAAAAGATGAAAGTACAGTGAGCAAAATGGGTGATAATAGTGAGGGGGAGGAAAACCTCTTTAATACATCGAATACTGAGGAATTAATGAAAGAAAAACTTCAAGAAGCATAACAAGATCCTCAATTCCATACTCTTATGGAAAGTATTTTAGAGAGAAACAAGGAAATATACTTTCTTTCAAGATTAGCTATTCAAGGAGCTAAGTTACTTGCCGATTTTGACACAGAAGGGATTAAAGAAAATCCTGAAACTCCTCTTAATGATTTTAGTGCCCTTACTCAATAGATCAAGGAATTACAAGGGAAAATAAAAGAAATGCAAGGGGGAGCAACAAAGAAGTATGTTTTGGAGGAAATATGTCCTTATCCATTCGATAGAAATCTTCGAATGATTCCTTTTCCAAAACATTGCGAAATCCCTAAGCTTGATAGATATAATGGGAAAACTCATCCCATTGAGCATGTAAGATATTTTCGAAATATGAGCTTAGAATTCGTTCATGACGATACCTACTTAATGCATTTGTTTCCATGAAGTCTGGGTGGACAATCTATGGAGTGGCTTTCAAAGATCACTCCCCCCATCAAAACCTTTGAAGAGTTGATAAATAAGTTTATATCACAATACTCTTACAACATCCAACACCAGATAACCATGCTTGATCTTTGTAAGATAAAACAAAAAGTAGGGGAATCTTTCACTACATTTTTGCAAAGATGGAGAAGGGTGTTTGCTAGATACTCTCGCCCTGTTCCTAAAAAGGAAAAGATGGAGATCTTCATCGATAGTCTTAATCAAGAAATGAGTTATAGACTAAACCTTCACTGTCCTCAATCATTTGAAAAATTGATTGAAAACATATTACTATTGAAGGTGCATTGATCAAGCATGGAGTTCTAAAAATTGATAAAGAGGGTTCAAATTCGTACAACAACAACAATAACCATAATAACAACAATGACAAGTCACGATTTTGGACTCGAAATAAAAATGTTGTGAATGATGGGGTAGTAGGTGCTAACAACGTGAATACAAAGTCTGTTGTCCTTAATGTGTCAGGTGTTCAACGTAACAATAATACCAGAAATTCTAGCACCCAAGGCAATGTTTCTAATCAAGGAAACACAACTAACACTCATGGAAATAACTTTGGCAATAATCAAAATTCAAATGTGCCCAGATCATCATATTTTTCAAGTCGATGGAGTTTCACTCCCTTGGGCCAATCTTTGGAATCCATTCTCAAAGAATTGTTGAATCAAAATGCTATTACATTGCCACCACAAAGAGACTATGAGCCTTGAGTTAAACCACCATCGTGGAATGACTCACAATTTTGTGATTATCATAGGTGCAAAGGTCATAAGACAAACAATTGCCAAGGGTTAAAGAATATTTTTCAAGATTTGATTGATAATCATACCATCATAGTTGAGGGACATAATGTCAATAATGATCACCAAGCATTCAAAAATCCACTCCCTAATTATCACAAAGGGGAATCCTCGAGTGACAAGGGCAAGAATGTTAATAACATCCACGACATTATTATCAATCATATCTATACTGATGATCCTCAAATCAACGCTATCCGAATTAAAGGTAAGCAAGAATATCGAGAGGTCAATGTTACGACAAGGGGACAAGCCAAGATCATTGTTAAAGGCAGCTCATCTAAAGCAACAATTCTCCCTCCAAGTCAATACAATTTGGTTAATCAACTGCAAAAAACATCAGCCCAAATTTCTATCCTGGAACTTTTAAAGTTATCACCTACACATAAGGACATTCTGGAAAATGCCCTTGTTGATACAACTGTATCTCTTGATCTGGATATCGATAAATTTCAAGCCATGGTGGGACACTTGTCCTCCTACACATGTTTATCTTTTTCTGAAAAAGATGATTCATCCATAACCCATCCGCATAATTCATCACTCTATTTAGAATTCATGGTTCACAAAGCCCGCATTAGACGTGTTCTCATAGATGGGGGAGCCGGATTAAACATTTATACTTTAAAATTAGTCCTAGCTTTGGGATATTCAGCAAACTCTATAGACCCATGGAGGAAAATTGCAATCAAGGCCTATGATGATGAGGAAAGGACTTCCAAAGGTCTCATCATGTTACCAATCAGAGTGGGACTTGTTGTGAAGAATACCTTTTGTCAGGTTCTCGATCGGTATCTAACTTATAACATACTATTGGGTCATCCATGGATCCATGACATGCAAGCTGTTCCATCTACTTATCATCAATGTTTGAAGTTTCCATATGATGGACAGGAAGTAACAATAGCCGCTGATCACATTAGTAGTCAAACTTGTTCTAACCTAAGAGCAACTCAGGACACCTTTGTCCCACATAATAGAGAGGCTTTGGCCATCTCTACCCCCAAAAACAAAGAACAAGCACAAGAAATGATAAGCAATTTTGGCACCAAGTTAAAATTGAAAGATAATGGGGTGGGAGAATATTCTTTATCTCTCTCTAATCTACCCCTATCCCCAAGATCCCATGGTCAGCCGTCAACATCTACACAACAAGTTGTGGCAGTTTTAGCCTCAACTTCAGCCCCCATCACCAAGTTTAATGGGATGTTTATCAAATAAACTGAAGGAGAAGATAGAGCTATTCTTGATTGGCTCTATAAAGATGAAGAAGAATCCGTATAGCATATCAAGTTACCCACACAACAATATGGAAAGGGTTATGCTATCATGCAACATATGGGTTATGAAGGAAATGGCCCTCTAGGTAAAAGAAAAGAAGGTATTGTTGAGCTTGTCCAATTAAAAACAATGCACCCAAAAGATAAGACTGGGTTAGGATATGGTGAAGATACTAATGAAAAGGTAACACAAAGGCCATCTAATGAGGAGTTAGCTAAATCAATTTTGAGAATTCAAGCAGATAATTATGAAACAGACTCAAATGAATATGAATGGGATGACTTCTCGGACGATACTTTCATCTTAGAGAAAAGGGTGGATTTCATACACAAATTCTCACCTGCATTCTTACAAGGAGAAAGCTCAAGACCTCCACTTGAATACGTCGTACAAAGCAATCATGACTCTAGTGAGACCAATTTGATTCAAAGTGAGATAGATCATTTTGAGGAGGATACCATCTTAGACTTCTCCCATGATAACGTTGACAATAACATCATGACCCTAACTTCCAATGACCTTACTCATCCTAATGATCCATTACCTTTGGTTCATTCTGAACTCATTGATTAGGAACAAGTTGCACCCATTGATGTTCCGACTTTTCCAAATGACGAAACCATAATAAACTTTCTTTGTTCATCCCATCCCGAAACAAGTTCCACCAGGGAATCACAAGATCAGAGTTTTCAACAGGAAAGTGCCAAGTTTCTCAACTATGAAATAAATAATATAAAAGAAAGATCTAATGGTGAAAACCTAACAAAGGCAGTATTAGATCAAGAAAAGAGGAAAATAAAAAGCGTATCCAATGGTGAAAACCTTTCAAAGGCACCAGAGGATGGGAAACTCGACACTCTTCTAGAATATTATTAGGAAAGATCTTCCATTCTAATTGAACCAACAGAGGCACTCAATATAGGTACTACATAAAAGCCTAAATTTTTGCAATTGGCTACATCTCTGACAGATGAAGAAGTACCTAGATTCATAGAATTTCTCAAAGATAATCAAATCAGTTTTGCATGGTCCTACACAGATATGCCTAGATTGGATCCAGATCTCATCATGCATCATCTATCTATTACACCGGGGGCAAAGCCTGTAAAACAAAAACTCAGAAAAATGCATCCACATGTTGCGTTGTTGGTTAAAGAGGAATTAAAGAAACTTTTAGATGTTGGATTCATCTAGTACATAGATTATGTGGAATGGATCTCCAATATCATGCCTGTATCAAAGCCAGACGGAATGATTAGAATTTGCACAGATTTTAGGGATTTGAACAAAGCATGTCCTAAAGATGACTTTCCCTTACCAAACATTGATATGATTGTGGATTTAACTATTGGACATGCGACGTACTCATTGATGGATGGATTTTCAGGATACAACCAGATAGAGATTGCACCAGAAGATCAGGATAAAATAGCATTTACATGTCCTTGGGGTACATATTTCTGGAATGTAATGCCATTTGGGTTGAAAAATGTAGGAGCTACATACCAACGGGCAATGACAATAATTTTTCACGATATGATGCATACATTCATGGAGGATTATGTTGATGATCTACTTTCCAAGTCTAACACTAGAGAAGGATACATCGATATCTTATCTAAAATTTTCAAAAGAATGGAACAATTCAAAGTAAGACTTAATCCAAAGAAATGTGTCTTTGGAGTGAAATCTGGAAAGTTATTAGGATACATTGTGTCGGAAAAGGGAATTGAAGTGGATCTAGCTAAAGTATAAGCAATTCTTGATATGCCACCACCAAGGAACATTAGTCAACTACGTTCTTTACAGGGACGGTTACAATCCATTCACAGATTCATTGCTCAACTGGCAGATAAAAGTTTACCATTTACACATCTCTTGCACAAGAATGTTCCATTCAAGTGGGAGTACAAATGCAAAGCAGGATTTGATCAAATAAAGCAGTATCTTATGAATCCACCAATGTTGACTCCACCAGTACAGGGTGTACCTCTCATATTATATATTGTTGCCACAAAAGTATCTTTAGGATCGTTATTGGCACAAGAAGACAACTCAGGAAAAGAACGAGCCATTTATTACATCAATCGAACCCTAACAAGTCATGAGCTAAATTATACCTTCATTGAAAAAAGCTTGTTTAGCAATGGTGTTCACTTCTCAAAAATTATGACACTACATGCTAACTCATATAGTAAAGCTTGTGGCTAAGATTGACCCACTCAAATATCTTCTAAGTAAGGCAACCTTAACTGGCAGGTTGGCTAAATGGGTTATGATCCTAAGCGAGTTTGATATTCATTATGTGGATCGAAAAGCTATAAAGGGACAAGTAATTGCAGATCAATTAGCAGAACACCCAATACATGTTGATTTTCCTGATGTTGATGTGTTCACAACAGATATCCAACAGTCATGGTCACTCTACTTTGATGGTTCTTACACTCAACATGGTTCAGGAGCAGGAATTATTTTTATTACACCTCAAGGACATACAATCCCAAAATCTTATCGGCTAATGTTTCCTTGCGCAAACAATATAGCTGAGTATGAGGCATTGATCATCGACATAAGGATTGCAATGGACTGGAAAATCACAGAACTTCAAGTTTTTGGCGATTCACAACTTGCTATAAATCAAATCAATGATGAATATCACACTAAAGATGAAAAGTTGATACCTTACAAAAGAATGGTGGAAGATCTCAAGAAATACTTTGTTAATATCAAGTTCATACAGATTCCATGGATTGATAATAAAGTAAAAGACGCTATGGCTACAATCACCTCTTTACTCCAATTGACAGAGAATCAAAAATGGTACGATTTCCTGGTGGAACAATTATTTTCTCCCACCCATGACAATCCTGAAACTCAAATTATTGGCCATCTGACGAGTTCTGACTCTTCCTTATATGGCCAAATTTATACTTACCTAAAAGATACTACTTTACCCTTAGGCTTGTCTAGGAATCAAAAATGAAATTTCATTCGTCAATCATCCCGTTACACCTTAATTGCTGACGTCTTATACCGGCGTGGTCTGGATGGTACCCTCCTTAGATGTCTTGAACGCGATGAATCGGAAAAGGCCTTACAAGAGGTCCATGGTGGAATTTGTGGGACACATTCAAGTGGACTAACCTTAGCAAAGAAACTTGTAAGATTAGGATACTACTGGCCAACCATGGAGAAAGAATCATTCGCCTTTGTGAAGAAATGTGCAAAATGTCAGATTCATGGGAATATCATTCATGCTCCTGCTCAGGAATTACAACCCTTCACCACAACATGGTCCTTTCGCTCAGTGGGGATTGGATTTGGTTGGCAAGATACATCCATCATCTTCAAATGGACATAAATTTATTATTACAGCCACTGAGTATTTCACTAAATGGATTGAAGTTGTTCCTCTAACAACTTTTATGGGCAAACAAATCTCTTCATTCATCTTGAATTATATCATTTGCAGATATGGCATTCCTAACTCCATTATCACAGATAATGGTAGACCCTTTAAAAATCAGGATGTTGATGAACTATGTGAAATATTTTGCATCCAACACAAGTTCTCTACACCTTATTATCCACAAAGGAATGGTCAAGCCGAAGCTTCAAACAAAACAATTTTAAAGATTTTGAAGAAAATGGTGAATGAAGCAGGCCATGATTGGCATGTCCAATTGAATCCAGCATTATGGGCCTACAGAACAAGCATTTGCACATCGACGGGAGCTACTCCTTATGCATTGGTCTATGGAGTAGAGGCTATTCTACCACTAGAAGTTGAGATTCCTTTACTTCAAGTATCACTCAAAGGGCTAATCAATGATGAAGATTATCGAGTATCAAGATTGCAAGAGCTAGAACTGCTTGATGAATAGTGTCAAACTGCGGTTAATCACTTGAACGGGTATCAACAAATTATGTCCCACAGCTACAATCACAGAGTCAAACCATGAAATTTCCAAGTGGGTGATTTGGTTCTCAGAGAAAACCCTCGAAATCAACAAGATCGGGAAAAGAAAGGCAAGTTTGAACCTAATTGGCTGGGCCCATTCATTATCGTTGCAGCATATGGATCGGGGGCATATCAGTTGTCAACAGCAGAAGGGGACCTGTTCGAAGATCCAACCAACAACATTCATCTAAAAAGGTTCTACACCTGAGAAAATATCAAAAACAATATAAAAAGTCCTGAAAAAAATAAAATAAAATAAAATTGCCTTGATGAAAACCTGGCAAACAGGCGTCTTGGTAATAACAAAAAAATCATAAAATCAAGAAAAAGTGCAATAAAAACAAACGGTGAAAACCTGGCAAACATGCATTTTTTGTGATTTTATTTGGCTCTCTCCTCTATTAGGATTCATTATGCATATACATTCTTTCATCAGCATCATGCGCACACCTCACCATCGCATTCACATTGCATCATTTTCCTTGGAATGATGAGGATCTCATCATGGCTTGATGATTTGAGGGTTATCCATCGCTACGGTTGTGTCTAGCAAGAGTCAGAATATAAGGTCACTAGGGGGCAGTTTGTTTCTTGAAGCTTTTCTAGCAGATAGTTGGCAGCGTGTGTCTAGCATCAGAATATAAGAAACAACAGTCTTGTCCAATTAAAATGAGCTTACATGATTATCTTTATAGATTATTTAAAACAAATTGGATGATCTTAATCTGAATAAAATGAATGACAAACTTAAAAGAAAAAGTTGCAAATTATTGTTTTGATACTTGATGACATCATAGCTTTGGAGTGGTTCAATGATGTACTGAACTAGAATCACAAGGAAGAAGTATGATTTTTCTTTGCTTACTATCTGTAAGTTAATCATTAGTATCGTGCAAATTGGTCGCGGGACATGCTCTACAACGTATCATTGATGACATTTCAGAATTTGCATAGGAAAATGGTTAACTTTTGTCTGTTTATGCAAACAATACTCAGGTCATCTGGGTTCAATTATACCTCGATGCTTGTATTAACTTGCTACATCAAACATTATGAAAGCAGTACTCAGGTCATCATTGGTGCTAACATACCCTTTGATGCTTGTACTAACTTTCAACATATCAAAAGGCTCAATGATGACAACTAAACTCAGTAGGAAATGGCAACAAGGAGAATGGTTCATTATTTCATTTAGGATTGCATAATTCATTATTAGGACTGCATAATGCATTTGCATTTCGAGGGCCTTTTTAAATAGATTTTTTAAGGTTGATCACGTTCTTGAATATCTTTTTCAGACAATGGTTGAGTATGACTGGACATTTGTTACATCTCATTTTCATTATCATTCACATGCATTTCAAATCATTTTTCATTATCATTATCATTGCACTTGCATACTTACATCATCATCTCATTTCATTATCACATTCATTATCATCTCATTTTTTATCCATCATTACACATCATATGCATGGTCGTTATTTTTCATTAATCATTCATTAACATATACATTTGCATATTTCACACACATTCGTAAATAAAATTACATCCATGTCATTCTTTTCACATCATCATTATTATCATGTTCATTTACATCATATATCATAAGTTCATTACATAAGTGCATTTCCATTACATCATTATTATCATTCATCTTACATCATAAATCATATCTTCTCATTTCATCTAAAGCATTTACATCTTGCATCATACATTCATTGCATACATCAGAAAGAAAGGAAAAAAATCATTTAGATTATATCATATCATTATTGCATCATCATACACGACATAGCATATAAAAATCAAAAGCATACATCCATAACATGTGCATAAATCATCCATAACACGTACATAATCAAATCACCACTGCATCTCATAGATCACATCAAAACAAATATCTAGGAATACAAGGATATCAAATGTTTCAAAAAGATATATCGAATACAATGGCATAAAGGTGTACAAAATGCTCATCATTGAGGGGCATCTCATCATGGAACATGACTACTACTGCCTCCGGAGGTAGTAGGTCTCTACGGATCTCTGCTTCCAGAAGCTCTGAGCTCTCATCTGACCGACTGACCCACACTCTTGGTCACACTCCTAGAGTGACTACGTGAATGGGTCCGAGTCCGAGTACCTAACTGTGTAAATGCTATCCGCCGCTCAAGTGGCACTGCCTCAAAATACCTCATCCTATAGTACTCGGCCTTTCGAGCAGTATCTAGCCCCTCTGCTACAACCTCTCCAATAGAGGTGCTCTCAACTGATCTCAGCAGTCTCTTGACTACCCCCTCAGCCTATATGCATGGCTCTCTGAAGTTGTCTCTCTCAGTTGCAAGCTGAGCTATCTGTGGGTCAGGAGGTAGTGGTTGTGCGATCTGTACCTATAGCATACTAATGGTCACCTGTGCCTGTGTCAACTGACTCCGAAGAGTCTGAACCTCAGCCTGCAAAGCATCCACATGTCCCTGTGACGAAGCCCTGATAGTAATCCACGGCGCTGAAGTGCTAGCTTGACCCACCACTCTGGATGTTTGTGGCCTCGTGCTAAAGGGAACATCAAAGAAAAATCTTTGTCTCGCACCATCCTCGTCATCCCCACTATCTGAGTCATCTGACTCCTCATCCACCCCCTCCTCCTTTGAGCTCTCATCATCCACGTCCATAGCCACTCCGTCGATATCCTCGACGTGATCTGCCTGTACCCCTCCCTATGCTAGTACCTGTGCCTGACCCTATGACTGCCCTACTGCTGGAGGTCCCTAGGGCTACTGTCGCCCCATCTGTACAAATGCCCCTCCAATCAATGGGGAAGGCTCATCAAGACTGGTAAATCACAGGAAGGGATGTGTGTAAAAATAAGTTGTGTAATTATCCGTCATCCCTGCATTAGTAACCTCTAGATGCATGGCCCACTGAGCTGGCTGCAACTCAAAGTACTCCACCCTGGCTACCTCAATGGTCACAAAGGGACCCCACTCTGATACATCCTCACGGCGTCTGGCATAATGTGCCACACCCTGCAGTATCATTTGAACCAACCCTAACTGTCTCAGCACTCTCGTCACCAAAAATCGCTCGATGATGAAGGGGTCCTCCCAAGCAAGTATCTGGATCTGGTCATGTATGGTAGCTCTATATCATCGGCCTCCCATGGGTTGCAGTCCACATATGATCACTAGATGACAGTATCTAAATCATAAAGTACTCACCGCCAGTACTCTAATTTTCCCAGCCTCGGCTAAACAAGGGGCCCTGTATATGCATAAACTTATGGAAATCTAATGGGGCAATCTCTTTGGACAATGGGGTGTGTAATCGCAAAGTGCTCCCATGCGAATATTTGTAAAAGAGTCACCCCACAAGAGAGACTCTTCCCATCTGTGTACACGACCTAATGAAGATCATGGTACAGATGGGCAAGCATGCATGACCCCCATGCATATCTAGTGCGGTGGAGAAGCATGTCCTCCAAGATCCTACCCCACCCAACTGATAGTCCCTTTGCCCTATGATCAGGACAAAGGAAACCACCGATCATACCTGCTAAAACCGAAGGCAGTGGGCCATATCTCTCCGTCATCTCCTTCTAGGGAAGCTCATATCTGGAGACATGAGGATCCTGGAAGACTCGTCTCAAAGAATTTGTCCCTCCGATCTCCTTGTGATCATAAATCACAAGCTCTCCAACCACAGGAATACCCAGAATCTTGTAAACATCCTCTGGAGTCACCATGATCTCTCATGTCGGAAAATGGAAGGTGTTGTGCTCGTTGTGCCACCTCTTCGCTAAGGAAGTCAACAATGCCTTGTTGACCTGATACTGCGGGATACTCAACAAAGATCTCAAACCACACTGATCTATCACTCCTAAATCCTCATGGGACAGTCGGGAAATCATCTCCCACATCTATGGAAATCTCTCTTTGATCTGGAGGAGGTTAAATTCCTCCTTTACAATATCATCAAGTAATCATGCAAATCAATCAGCAATGGATATCATCAATCAATCAATACATCAAGCAAGTTCAAATCAGTTTCTATTTGTTTTTCATATCACATGGAAATAAATTTAACAGTCATCATGACTCAAAATCTATCTATTTGACTTTGAATTGAGAAAGAAAATCTATCAATACTATTTGTTTTTTATATCGCATGGAAACAAATTTAACAGTCATCATGACTCAATATCTATCTATTTGACTTTCAATCTAGAAAGAAAATCTATCATTTCTATTTGTTTTCATATCACATGGAAGCAAATTTATCAAACCTATTTGTTCTTCAAGCATGAAGACAAATTTATCAAATCTAATCATTGATGATATTCAAAAGCATACAATATGTTGTATAATCTAGCAACAATCGTCAAGCATGCATCAATTTTTCTTCAAAAATTGAAATTCAGCAAAAATCCATGGATGCCCCAAAACATTCAATCAATGCGCTAAAACCATGGATGCGCAACTTTACTCCATGGATGCGCTAAAATAGACTATGGATGCGCAATTTCATGAATGCGCTATTTTATCAAGCAAATGCGCTAAAACAGTTCATCTATGTGTTAATCTATCATCCTCCATAGGAGAATTTCATGGATGCGCAATTTGATCTATCATATGTGCTAATTCACCTATGCGCAACTATTTTGCATCTATGTGCGACTATTTTTCACCTATGTGCCACTTTGGATGCGCTGATTTATCTAATCTATGCGCTAAACTACGGCTCGTATGCGCTAAAATAGAATTTTTAAAATCAAAAAAATTCAAAAAAGCATCCGAAAATCATTAAAAATTTCACAGAGAGGTTTTGATCGACTTACCAGAGGTCCATACGTAGGTGGTCTCTGATGACGGCGACCTCGCTCAAATCTGTGGCACTCATAAGGGATCGGCATCGCTAATATCTCTCTTAGAGCTCCAAAATTCTCAAAGGTTACTGTTCAAATGAAAATGACTTCTCACCTTTTTCACCTTTTAAAGGGGTAAAAATGGCATTTTTTTTACTATGCAAAGTGCTATTTCGAGAGTTAAATCACCAATTTTCTCTGAAATCATCTGAAAATCTTCCAAATCAATCTCATAATCATTCTCATCACGCGATTTATCTCTCGAGGGGGCATATAGCATCATCAGTAAATTTTTCAAAATCAAGGGCAAATTCTTTGAAGCAATGCATAAAACACATCACTTCAAAGAGGGGCAAAATGTACACATCTAAAAATGGTCACGGTTAATCAAACCTATTAATTAATTAAATATGAATTATTTAATTAATATTCTTAACTCATCTACATATAAATAAATTTAATTATTTATTTATATTGTTCATTTTCCAAATTCTTCTAATTTAATTAAATAAATAAAGTTTATTTAATTAATGCTACCTTCCTATTAATTAATTAAATAGATTTCACAATTTATTTACATTAATTATCACAAATTTAAATGATATTCTTCATTTCACATTTAATTAAATATTTTCAGTATTTAATTAAAACATTTCCTAAATTCCTCACTCTTCTCACATAATTAAATATTTTCAATATTTAATTAAAAAGCTTTTTTTCTTCTCACATAATTAAATATTTTCAATATTTAATTAAAACCTTTTCATTTCTCTCACACATAATTAAATATTTATTTATTTAAATTATGAGAGACACCTTTCAATTATCTCTTCATTTTTCATCTGTCTTTTAAACTTCCATCTTCTTTTTGAATTCTCGATCTCTCACCGTTCATTTTAACAGGTTTGAACTCAACCGTCGATCTTGGCCAATTGAATTCTTGCCTTCGAAAATCTATAAATACAACCCTCTTATGAGTTGAAAATGACCTCGAATCTTAGATTTTCATGCATAGTTACTGTAGTTACATTCTAGCATCATAGCATTTCAATTTCATAGCTTAAAGCATATTAGCAATGCACATGCATTTTCATTTATCTCATTCTCTCGAGCTGCCATTCTACAAGCTGTTGTTTAAAACAACTGAGAGCCAGCAACTTGAAACGAATCCTTGGAGATAGAGGACAATGGGACGAATTTGAAGGAGCTGCTTGTGTTTAGAGTTTGCATTTTGCTTTCTTTAATTTAGTTTCTTTAATATAATGTTTCATTGGTGTATTAGTTTAGATTCATTTTGATTTGCACATTCTAACGTACACAAGTGTTATTCATTGACTCACTATCATTTGTGCCAAGTTATGGTTTAAAGTGTTGTGCAAGCCCCTTTCTTTCACATATGATCCTTCAAATTGTGAGTGCCCTTTCAAAAGGAAAAGTTCAAATATTGTACATATTTGTATACATTCTCAAATAATCTTCCAAATTCTTGTCTAGTTTGTTTTTTATCTTTGATTTTAAGAACCCCAATTCACTAAAAAACATCTCATCTTCCACCAACCCCAATATCATGGTTTGACATGAATCCATAAGTTTGAAATATTTTGATATTGAATCACACAATATTTTACTTTGAATTAATTTTGACCAAAGCTTTGTTATTGATCCATCTTAGAAGGGACTCTATACGATTTTAAATCGTTCCATCATTGTTGTTGCTAAACAAGTTGACTTATCTATAATAATAGATTTATTTATAAGTCCTATTGTTGTTCATTGAATTTTGAAATTCTAAAAAAAATATTAATCAAGGTCTTTATCTTGTTATGAAAATTATTTGGTTGATACTTGACCCAATATTGAGGATACACAATAGACATGGCTTCAAAAAATTCATCACAAGGGAATCATTCTCTAATCTTTGAGGAAAGAGATGTTTCAGTACTTTTTAAAGTACTACTTTAAAGAGATGTTTCCTTTGTAACCTTTACTTCTCTAATAGTGTGTCTAATTATGGTATAATAGTGCATTGGTATCTCATAGGTCTCCGTACAGATACACATAAATCCAAGCTTGCATTAAATTGTATAAAATTAGCAAGATTGTTTAAATTTGTCATCAAGTGTCAGCCACGTTCAAAATTTTGGACTTGTAAATGATTGATCTAATAGATATAGAGTATCGAGGGTGATGCATATCATTTTACATGGTTTACTATATTATGAAATGTACATAGTTATTTATTGGAGTTTTTTCCAAGAATGTTTATTTCCTTCAACATGGGGAGAGTAAAAAATTTAAGTTAAGAGTGCCTCGATGTCACTTAACCTATGTAAGAGGTCAAAAGCTTTGTCTACTATGTGGCAATGTTCATATATTACTCCAATCAAGGATTGATATTCTGAAAAAACTTGTTGCACTAGTGCATACAAGGAGATCCATCTAGTATCAACATCCTTAAGAAGATTGTTTCCTATTGTTATTCCTTTAGTCAATTTTTTTTTAATTCCATGAACCATTTGGGACTTTAGCAAAAGTATGAGTAGAGTTTGTGGACTAGATCTTCAAATTTTGATACTACAAAAAACTTGCTCACAATTTTAATTGTTAAATTCATTCTATGGGTCATATAGTGAATGGAAATCATGTATGGTGAAGAAGTATTTTGTAGCTTTATGCAAAGACCATTCCTATTGTAGACACTGAAAAATGTCTTGGTCTGCGAGCATCATTTTTTCGCATCGTCCTGTCTTCTTCCTTGCATAATTAAACAATTTTAATTATTTAATTATTGTCTTTGATCACATTCCTCTATTAGTTAAATAATTTTAATTATTTAATTAATTTAATTCTTGGTCTTTATTCTCCTCTAATCGATTAAATAAATTAGATATTTATTTAATTGTGTCACTAACACACTTTCCTTCTATAATTAAATAAATTATCATTTATTTAATTATTTTCTTTTCATTATTCGTCTATAGATAAATAATTTTTTTTAATTTTTTAACTATTCATTAATCTTTTTTGTTCTTCTATGGTTAAATAATTATTGAAATTATTTGGCTCTCTCTCTTACCACTATTCCACTATTAAGTAATTAATCTGATTTAATTATTTAATCCCCTTCTCTATTGCCTCTAGATTTAATTTAATGGTTTGACGATCATTTTAAATTAAATATTCATATTCCCTTTCTCTTAAATAAATAATCATTTTGATTATTTATTCCTCCATATCTTTTACCAAATTAAATAATGTGGTCAAATATTCCTCTTGAATTAAATAATTTTATTATTTAATTCCTCCACTACTTTCCCTCCACTCTCTTCTTTCAAATATGGATTGTTGATTGCCTTTGGTCTCCAAAGAATCTTGATCATCTATCCTTATCCATCCTTAGCCCACTACGTTTTGGTCCATGAATCCTCCACTGTTGATCTTGGCATCTTCTAGAAGATCGATATCGTTCATCCATTTGAAATGCTTTTCTATAAAAGAAGGCTTTCTTCTCCATTTTGGCTTTACCACCACATTCTCCAGCATTCATGCTACCATATCATTGTCACTTGCAAGTATTTGTGCAGCAAAAAATGAGGGAAAGTTTATAAAAGTATATTTGAGGAGAGGTAGGGAAGATGAACCAACTTTGATAGGGGAGTTTTTGTTTATGCTTTCATGTTTGTTCGATTCCCTCTTTCATTTGTACTGTTTTTGTTTGGATTTGGATTCTTGGTTTAGATTTTAATTAGAGTGGTTTCTACTTGATCTTTACCTCCTTTTAATTTGAACTTCCACATCCTTACACCTATTACCTTGCATTATTTAAGCTTCATCAAACCCTACACCCACCATCTATTTGGCAATTATGTAGTCATCTATACCTCTAATTTCATTCAATATTTCTTACCTAGTTCAAATAGATTTTTTGATGTCACTATTTTTCATTTTACAAATAGAGAGTAGATGAGGTTGGTGAATTTTTTGTCTAAAATATACGCATGCATGCATATCCAAGAATTATTATCTACCATTGTAACTTCATCTAAAGATAATGCAATAAAGGTTTACTCTCTTTTTTTCATATAAATCTTGTTTTTCCACCTCAACAAGACTACTTTCCCATTCCCATCCATTATTTATTGACTAATGTGTGTTAGGAAAGTCGAGAAGGTCCATAAAAATAAACTATTGTATTTTAGGTAATTTTTCATAAGATTCCTTTTGGTCAAAATATAAAAACAACACTTAAGTTGAATTTTATTTTTCATTTGTGCTTCTCACATAATATTTCCAAATTGAGCTTCAATTTTACCTCCACATGTAGCAAGATTCTCCTTTATTTGCATATACACATCATATTTGAGTGCATTCTTAACATTAAGACATTCTTCTTTTCTTTTCAATCTTATCGCCGATTTTTTCTTTCCATCTATTATTTGTTTTCATAAATTTTACCAATATTTTTTTCCATAGTTCAACTTGTAGCTACAACTTAATGTCCCTGCCATATTTCCAACTACAAATATTATGCCTGTATTTTATATGAGGTTCATCTTTTTTTGCATTCTCCACTAGTTCAATGAATGGGTGTTTTGACACCCAATCAATATAAAAAAATATTTGTCATATCCCACTCACACCTCATTTTTTATTTGGATTTTATTTTCTCCTTCCATGCAGAATATCCATATTCCTTATCACTTGTTGAGGTTGATTTATTACAGCTACCCTTGGTATCACCTAGAATGTCATATGTGAGTACGACATTGTCATCCAAATCAATTAACTCATTCAGTCATATTTTGAAGTATTTCCTTATTCGTTAATATCTAGTGCAAGCGTTGATTTTGTAACTCCATCTTGATATGATGGAATGCAAACACTTCCAAAGTATGACATTATGGTTATGCATTTTTATGAGCTCCCTTCACCACTTTCAGGAAACTTGTCAGTACTCAACATCTCTCATGAAATAAAAGCTACAAAAAATGTATTTTTATTTAAGAAGGAAACATAGAATATAGATCCATAGGCCTGAGATTTCTCTCTACTAGATATCATCTATAAAAATGAAGTAAAAATAGTGAAGAGATAAATAACATTATAAAACTATTAAAAATCATCACTTCCTTTAGGTTTTCACTTACTCACTAATGCAAAAATGCCTATAGTTGGAACTTGCCTATGATCCAAATCTGGATCTTGAAATCAAAAAAAATATTCAAAATATTAATCAAAATTTTATTGTATTTATATTAACCCATATCTAACAAATTGTGTGGGATTTTTAAATGTATAGTAATAATTTAGCAAATCCCACATGATTATAAAATAGTATATAGAAATGGTGGGAAAATCAGACCTCGATAAATACATACTTTATAATTTTCAAGGAAATCATGGACCTAAGATTACCATGGAGCTATAATGGTATTGGAAAAATGGGTCCTCATACATAGTGAACTTTAAATGGTATTGGTGAAATGGGTCCTCATAAGCGATGAAATTTTAATGGTATTAGAACATATGTATGTTAGTATAGGTTTTTTTATTTTTCCTTATGTTAGGGGTATTTCTTTTTTCCTTCACATATTATTTAAGCTTGCTTAAGCTTATTAGGTGTGGTCAATATGAGGACACGTCATGAATTACATCAGCTACATGTGTCACTCTCTCCCACACATATGTAGTTGAGTTACACATCATTTTTTGGCTTGTTTTTCCACCTCTCATAACCACTATTTTGTTTTTACCTAGGTAGGTTAATGAGTAGTTGTGTTTCTCACCCTCTTTTGGCTTTATGTGTTACCTCCTTTTTGTCTTCACCTAAGGAGGTTATGTCATATGTTTTGTCATTTATCAAGTAGGTGATAACCTTCCACCTTTTATGGGTAGTAGGATTTAACGCACCTCTTGGATGCATTTGCCCTTATTTTTCTATATATTGAGTACTCTCCTCTCACCCTCACTAGTTCAGATTGTTTGGTGATCTCTCGGTGAGAGTAATGAGAGTATTTTGCAATTTCTCTTGCCTTGTCTCTATTTTTCTCTCATTTCATATTTCTCTTCATTCTACTATTTTGATCTTCAATCATTTGTTGAGCGAAGTTGCATGTAATCTACAATCAACATCGGATCCTGGCTCGGTTCTTGCTTCTCACATAATCTAACATGGTATTAGAGTCGTGTTGTCTCGTATAGCTCATTATTTTTCTAGTTTTTTTAGAGATTTGAGACTAATAGAAAGCTAATAAATTTCCTCAAAAACTAAGTATTCTCTTCTCCTGCATCCTCGTATGACCTAGAGAATCAAAATAGTTTAAAGGAAAAATAAGCATGTATTTAATTTGGTTTACATATATTTGTTCGTATGAGATTTGGGAGATTTGTAGCTTTCTGGTAATATTAGAGGCTTTTTCAACATTTCTAGAGAGTCCAAAAGGTTTGAGAAAGTAAAAATTGACTTTCATTTCACCAAATTTGAGATTGGAGGACATAGTAAAAATCTAGAGTTAAAAATAATAATAATAATTTACCGGAGCCATTTTCATTTTGGCTTCATAAATCTAGCTTTCTCTCCTTTCGAAGAAAAACGATTTATGGGTTTTGTTTTAAGGGTTGAAAAACCATTTGGGAATTCATTAGTTTTTGCATACAGTTGATAAATTTTGCCGAAATCAAATTAGAAGGAGGTGTGATTCATTCATCATAGGCAAATTTTGCATTTTTTTTCGAAAGTGAATAACTTTTGCCTCAGGTGTCAAATTTTCACAAACGAGTACTTGGCAGAAAGCTGGAAATGAGAACTTTCCATCCACGAAGGTTTTAATAAAAAAAAAGTCCCTTTTCCTCTCAAATATTGCAGGTTGAATCTACTGAATTTTTTATCTTCAATAAGTCATATCTTTCACTTTTGTAATCTATTTTTAAAAAACGAAAAGGTGTTAGAAAGATATTGAAGATTAAAACACAACTGCAAGGTTATATTTTTCAGTTTTTATTTAAAAATTAATTTGTATCAAATATTGTAATTTTAGCCATTAAGGGCCTTAAAAGCCTTGTAAAAGCACTAATCATAAAGTGCCAACATTGTAATATCTAGGGGTGATTTTTGAGACTAGTGGAAAGGGGGGGTGTCTCGTGTGTCTTATTTCTTTGCACTTTTCTTTCTTCTTTGCAATCTTATTTTCTACTCTCATGGATGCATCTATAGTTCCATTTTTAACTTCATATAATTATTTTGAATGGAAATATAAGTTGGTAATATATCTGAAAATACATGGATATCATCGTGTAACAATAGGACTGGAAACTAAACCACAAGATAATGCAAAAAAGATTAAATTGTTTAGAAAATGTGATGAAGCTTTCCGTACTTTGTGTATGCCAGTATCTATAGACCTAATTTTTCATATTGAGTTTGCTAAAAAAATGAATGAAGTGTGGACCACTTTGGAAACACTTTTTGGTAAGAAAGATGAGTTAAGAGGTCATCAATTGGAGAATGAACTCATAGGGTTGATTCCTTGTAATTTTGACACCCTACAAGACTTCTTCACAAAATTCAAAATTGTTAGATTGCAATTAGAATAGTGTGGAATCAGAAAGGATGATAAGAAACTGATCTTGAGTATTCTTTCAAAGCTTGGTCCTAATTATTCTATATTTGTTTCTACATTCTATGCAAAAAAATGTGCCCTAGGTTCCACATATAAAATTCCTTCTCTAGATGAGTTTGTTGCAGAACTCACTAGGGAGAAGGAAAAATTATTTCTAATGGGTACAATTAAACCCTATAAGTCACATGCCTTGACTATAAATCAAGGCACAAAAGAAAAAAAAAAAAGGCTCTAATAAGCAAGATAAGAAACAAAATAACCAAGGAGAGAAGAAGAAAGATCAAAAAAAATCTACTTCAAAAGTAGATAATCGAACCTCTTCATCAAAAGGTGAACAAGTTAAGAAGGATAAGTTCAAGTGTTCTTATTGTAAGAGGCTTGGCCATGATAAACATAAAGTTTAAAGAAAAAAATTGACCACCTTTCACATCTTCTAGAAAAGAATAATATCAAGGTGCATGATTCAGTCAAACAGAGTTCATCATAAGGTCCTTCTAAGGACACAAAAAAAAAGTAAGGGGAAAGAAAGCGAAAGGCCCTAGTTGTTGCTACTTCACAACTAGAGTCTTGGATCATTGACTCAGGTGCTTTGCACCACATGGCCTCATCAGAGGATAATTTTACATCTTTGGAGCCATGTTTTATGCCTACCATACTTATGGGTGATGACACTCTTGTTGAAGTGCATGGGAGAGGGTATGTTGATGTGGGTGAAGGGAAATTTGAGGATGTTCTTTGTGTTCCATTGTTTTCAACTAATCTCCTATCTATTTTTTATTACATAAGCAGGGAAGGGCCATGATCCCATGGTTACAATAGTAGAAAAAAAGAAACAAAGAGAAGGTGGGAAACAACACCACCAACAAACCAAAAAATAGCACCAGTATAAGTTTGTAGGCCAGCATTATCCTTAGTAACCATGGACCAACTAGTACTAATCAAAAATATTAAAATACTAGAAGCATACTTAGATCTATGTAAACCGCTAATTAAGTCCATAGTGTCCCAGGTGGTATTCCACCATAACATAACCATTAAAACAGAGCAGTCTAAAAGATTATAGCTATACGACAAAAAAATAATCAAAAAACAACAAAGCAGCACCAAGAGGCATTATTTGCCTTTATTCAACAGGTCCCCATACTCTCCCATGAGAGCAATATAATCTCTCCAGTCAGGTCCCTCTATCTCATCCAAAGTCTTCAGGGCATCCGGTTTCCCCTGTTTCCTCATCTTCTTGGCGATTTTGCATTCTCCAGAAGTCGCACCCAGCATAGCCCGCCTCATTAGTCTGTTTGTAACCCTCATGAGAGTAACTAGATCCTTCTCCATGTCTTCAAATTGAACCTGCATGAGAGTTAGTCTACTCTTTAAAACTTCAATGCTTGAGTCCTTTCTCGTATCCAAATCCTCAGTTTCCTATACATTTTCTTCCTCTTTCTTATCATCCTCAAATTGTTTAGCTTGTTCTTCCTCTTCCTCCTCTAAGCCTTCTTCTCTCATCTCATAAGTCATATTCTCAAAATCTAGATCCTCAGAGTCATCATCAGCTTGGGCTTCAAAATATTTGTACCCCAGATCCTCCTCTTCACTCACAGACATTTTTTGTTTCCCTTTTTTATCCTTCAAGGCCACTTTTGCGAGCCGAGCCAACTGTCTTCCTCCACTCCCTCCACTTCCTTGTCCCTGCAGAGACTCTTTCTCCTCCTCATTTTGAGTCCCTTCCTCCGTAATATTTATGACATCCCCAAGGTTTAAGTCACATTTTGGTTTCTTCGCCTTGGGAAGCTCAAGCAGTAGAGGCGAATGTTTCCTTTTTTTAGGCATGCCTTTTATAAGCTCAATTTCAAAGGTTCTATTCTCCTCACATTTCTACGACATAGGGGAAGAAGGGTTGGAAACATTGGCAATCGGAGATTAAATTTTAGTAGTGATAAGCAATCTTCTAGTGACAACAGCAGGAGGCACACAGCGAATAGGTTCCTCGGCCAGGATTTCAATCGCTACAGGGTTTTCATCCATAGGTTGTTCCTAATTAACCGCATCAAAACGGCCAAGATTTTCATTTTTTCCCACAAAAGGATTTCCATGGGGATTCAACGTCAAAGTATACTTGTAAAGGGCTAGCATAAGGACTTGGTGGAGAGGAGGGTTGGCACCTTTCTCTATATGGAGTTGCAGGGAGGACAACAAAAAAAAAAAGGAAAATTGACTCTCTCACCATGTCAAATGTGGTTTAGTAGGGGAAAATGGTATGCATGTATCGACATATACCTTCCCTCCAGAGTAAAATATCTCATAATAAACAGACTAAGTCAAAGGGAGGAGGAAGTTCCAATCTTTCATACCCATTTTGGAACCTTTTGAGCTTCTCACCTTCATGAAGAAATTTGTCAATAAACATCTGGCAGTCCACCCGAATTTTTTTAGCAACTTTGGTACCTTGGTTCTATAGCCCTATAGCTTTAGCGATAAATTTTGTTGTCACTTCAAACTTCACAGCTCCAATGGTGACATTTTCATTCCATCAGGAGTTAGTGAATTTAGACATGAGGTTCTCATTGTATCTCTTCAGGGATTGGAAAACCATATCAGCGTCCACGAACATTTTCAATAAATCCATGTAATGTTATAGGGCTTGACAATTTGGCAACTTCGTTATCTTCCTAGGACCTCCCATTTTTCTCTTCTACAAATTCTTTAGCTTCTTTGAACCTTTCTTCATAATCTCCCAGACCTTCTTCTTGTTCTTCATAATGCAGAAATCACTCTTATGTCGAAAGACACAAAGAGCAAATGAATAATTATCAATCGAGAAGTTACTTTTAGAAACCTCCCACAACACATTCCCTAGAGAAAAATACCCATCATTATTCTTACAAATATTAATCTTCACATTAATTTTCCTTCCCTTCACCACATTAGAAATGCAAGAATAGTTGACACAAGGCAAATCTGCACGCATAGACATGACAACCCTTAACAAGATGAAAATCTTCATGTGATATTTGGTATCCTTCATGACAGAAAAATAATTAATATTTCTATTAGCCAAGATCCTACGATACATCACCGTACAACCCATATCATCATTACACAAAAATCCCAAAAGCACCGCTTGGTACTCTTTTATCTGGCCAAACAGGGATTTTTTATTTCTGCATATTGTACTCATGTTCAAATTTTTCCTTTAGGATTAATTCTTTTAAAGTCTCTAGCATATTCCCATAGGTCCATCTGGTCAAACCCCTACATCTCAGTGCCACATTGGCAATGCAATCGACCGCTTTATTTCCTTCTCTATAAACATGTTGCACTCTACAGTTAGCAAAAGATTTTTTAATGACTTGACATTTATCAATTATTATTTTTAATTCCCATGGTGGAGCAGCCTCTTCATTTAGGATATCCACAATAAGCTTAGATTCCCCTTCTATTATGACATTTTTATAACCTAGCTCCTTTAGAATATTAAAGCCCCCCAAATAAGTTATAACTCTCACTTTATTATTGGAGAAAACTCCCATATTCACCCCATAGCTCACAATACACTCACTTTTATGGTTCCTTAATAGACCCCCAACACTAGCTTGTCCTGGGTTGCCTTTTGAGAGCCCATCAAAGTTGCACTTAACTCAATCCTTCTGTGAAGTGTTCCACATCGTATCCAATCTAGTTAGCATCTTAGAGCAATTAAGTTTGGTTAAATCCTTACCAATTCCCCAGTTTTGCTTTATCCTCATTTCTTTGTAATTAGGCCATTTTGACTGATAAATAGCCAAAAGAGCAACCTTTCCAAATCCACTCATCTTCCCTATCTCTATCAAACCACTTAGCCTCCCCTATCAAACCATGCAATCTAGTTAGGATAGGGTCCCAATTCACCTGTCTTTGACCTCTTAGGTTGTCCCTTCTTAGTAACATTTTTAACTCCTTCCATTTAGGTTCCTCCAACTCCCAATTAATGTAGTCAGAAACCTTTTTACCACAGATCCTATTAAGGCTTTGTTTAAGAGGATTCAAGTCTTCTGAGGAGGACAAAGTAGAAGACTTTATCCAAGGGTCCTTCCAAAATTTTGTACTATTCCCATTCCCAATTCTCTTTCTAACCCCCAGCTTCAACAAATTTCTCAATTTAATAAGATGATTCCATAGAGCAGAGCTACTTGGCAGATCTGAAACTGATAGATAATAGCTAGGGTTCTTGTTCCTCATGTATTTAGCTTGGAAAATTTTAACCTAGTCTTTAGTGCCTTCAAGGATATTCCAACCAATTTTAGTCGTTAAGGATTTTTTAAGCATAGATATTATTCTTAATCCCAAGCCCCTCTCCTTTTAGGGGTACACACTTTTTCCCAGCCAACTAGAGACATTTTGTTTGTTTCTTCAGTTCTTGACCATAAGAATTTTCTATGTATTTTTTCTATATTTTCCCCTACATAGGCAAGGATTTTAAAGAGGGAAAGGTAGTATATAGGAATATTCTAAAGGGAAGCATTAAGAAGTTGAATCTTTCCCACCAAACTCGGAAGCTTCCCCTTCCATCTAGCAAGTTTTTTTTGAGTCCTTTCAATCAGGTGATTCCAGTAAGTGTTTTCCAGCTTCTTAGAGATCAAAGGTAGGCCCAAATAAGCATCAGGTAATTTAGCTTCCTTACAACCCAATATTTTTATCACCCTCTCCTTAATTTTTTGATCAGTATTAAAGAAGTATTTTTTTCTTTTCTCATAGTTGATACACTGACCAGCAATAACAGTATAGTTATTGAGCACCTATTTCCAGAGACCAGCTTCCCCCATCGATGCTTCCCCAAACACTAGAGTATCATTGACAAAATATTGGTGGGAGTGAGGCATAAGAGATGAAGCAGCTTTAACACAATTGGGAGCTTTTGAGTCCACCAATTTTTTAATATTCCTACCAAGGACTTCAGCAACAATGATAAAAATATAGTGAGAGAGGGGGTCACCTTTCCTAAGCCCATGACCACAAAAGACAAAGCCTTGAGGAACACCATTAACTAGAACATAACACATGGGGGAGGTAAAATGGGCAAAGATCAACTTTAGGAATCTTCCATCTATTCCAAAATTTATGAGGACAGTAAAGAGGAAAGGCCAAGAGACTCTATCATAAGCCTTAGAAATATCAATTTTGAAGGCCATCCCCAAATTTTTAGAGTGATCCATAGAATGAATGATTTCATCGGTGGATATAACAACATCTAGGATATTTCTACTTTGGATAAAACCTTTTTGGTTAGGGGCAATCATTTTACCAAGCACTGGTTTGAGTCTAAGCACTAGGATTTTAGAGAAAATTTTATAGACTATATTGCAGAGACTAATGGGTCTATAATATTTCATAGCTAAGGCATCAAAAAATTTGGGAATAAGGGCTATGAAAGTATCATTTAGCTAGTTCAACAGTCCACCCGATCTAAAGAAATCCCTAGCAGCATTGAAAAGATCATTTTTTAACAATATCCCAGAAGGTCTAAAAAAAATGGGGGGGAATCCATCAAGGCTAGGAGCTTTATAGGCTCTAAAGGAAAACTCGACCTTTTTAACTTCATCCATAGAAATAGCATCAGTCATCATTTTTTAAGTCTATATCAGAAATAGCATTAGGGATCACATCAATAAAGTCAACATATACCTGATTATCAATGTCAAGAGCCCTGTGTTGGTTAGAGAAGAATCTAACAGCTTCCCTCACAAAATTTTTTCATTGGTCACCATAGAGCCATCCTCCTTCACAATTGATCTAATTTTGTTTCTACTTTTGTGTTCCTATCCCCTTTAGCCATTGAACCCTTGAATTTTGTTTCCAGTAGATTTCCTCCTTTTTGTTTATCCTATACCATTGAGATCTGAGATCTCTTTCCTTAGCAAAAATATCCTCATCCACCCTACCAGCCTCCATTATATCCTGAACCTCTTTTATGCTCTTTCCCAGAGAATCCTTTATCTCAAATATATTGCCAAGAGTCACCTTATTCCACCCTTTAACTTTTCTCTTTATTCTACTTAATTTCTCAGCCAAGCAATACATCAGAGTACCAATTGCAGGTTCCTCCCACCAGGATTTAACCAAATCAGCAAAATCTGGGTGGAGACACCACATAGCTTCAAATTTGAATGGGAAAGGACCTTTATTATGATCTACATTACTTTTCAACACCAAGGCATTATGATCTGAGCCAAACCTAAGAAGGGCAGAGAGAGATATCCCAATTGGCAGAGATCAAGAATCTATCTAGTTTAACTTGGATTAGGTGATTTCTAGCTCTTTTGTTTGACCAAGTAAACTTGGTTCCTTGGAGGGGGGTATCCATAAGACCTATTGAATTTAAGAACTTCGCCAACTCTATCATACTGTCGGAATAATCATCCTGCCCTCTAGACTTTTCTAAAGGAAGGAAAGGAGAGTTAAAATATCCTCCCAACATCTAGTGGTCATCATTCCTTAGAGAAATAGCATTACTTAATTGTTCCCAAAGAAAAACTTTGTCCTTGCTTAGATTCGGAGCATAGATATTTATTAGGTTCCATTTCTCTTGGGAGACAATATCCTCCAGAGTGATCATCAGACTATTCTTAAAAGTGGAATATAGTGTCCCCTTTAATTTTGAAGGATTCCATAGGGTAGCAATGCCTCTTGAAACACCATCTGCCTCACTAACAAAATAATTTGCACTAGCCCAAATATTCATGATGGCTTTATCAAGTGTCTCCTTCATCTTTGTTTCTTGAAGGAGGAGGACATCCACTTTATTATCAAGAATACAAGATTTCACCAAAAATTGTTTGTACAAGCTATTGAGGCCCCTTATATTATAGGAGAGGTACTTCATTAGAAAATAATTTAACAACTCCACCTCCAACCCAAAGAAGCAGTATAAACTACTTCTTCTTGGACTTCGATTCTACGATTGAATCCAAGGTTCTTTTTTTTCCAACTGCCACATCCCTTGCAGTGTCTTTGGTTCTGGAATCCTTTTAGGAAGGCCTTCCCACCTTATTTTCTCCTCCCACATCTAGTTTATTTTTTATTTTTAGGTTTTAAGGAGCTTGGGACCATCCCTCCTCTTCTTGTCACTTGAACCATTAGGGAATCCAAGAAGAGACATCGAGTCACTCAAGTTTCTAGCACCAATTTGGGAAAAGGATTGTATATCTTCTAGATACAAGTTATTTTTTACTAGAACATATTCTCCTTCTTCTAGTTCATCCTCCACACCTTGAGCTTGAGCCTTTACACCAAAATCTAGCACATTACGCTCCTTTAGGGAGTCCTCAAAAGGGATATTCTCCTTATTTGCATCACCCCCTCCCTGCAAAACCATTTCAGCCTTTGATGGGAATCTTGGGGTTGGGAAGGTGGCAGCAAGGGCAGCCAAAGTTAATTTCAAGAGTTCTGAATCATTCACTTCAACAATAGTAGTAGAAACAAACTTACTGGGCAAGTTGGGGTTATCCTTAAGGAGAGGAATAGACACATCCTACATAGGAATAGTAGGAGACTGCATTGTAGATGTCATATCATTACCAGGGTGAGCCTCCTCAAGAAATTTATCATTAGCCTTTGGGTCCTCACCCTGCTTTAACCCATAGGAATCACTGAGATGACTAAACTTCTTGCTCAGCTAGCAAAAGAGGTGGGAATTTTCATATTCTAAGTGTTGAGTCCAGTTGCCAAACTTAGACTTAAGAAGGATTGAGGAAGGAAGGATCGTATTCATAGCCACATTAACATAGATACGGGCGAACACCAGTCTAGATCTCTCCTGAGTAATTTTATCAATATCCAATAGACTCCCAAAGGAGTTGGCTATGCCTTGCAAGATTCCTTTCTCCAATAATTCTAGAGAGAGGCCCGGCAGGCAAACCTAGTTTGGCGTTGAGGCTCCCAAATCAGCCGATGGGTCAAAACCCAGCTTCCACTTGTAGAGAGATATAATTTTTTTGAATCCCGAGTCAAAAGGCCAAGGGCCGCTAGTTAGAACCTTCAACATATCTTCATACACCACAAAAGAAAAATACCTCTAGGCATCACATTTATGGTGACGCTGCCTTTGAGGTTCCAAGTGGAAGCAGCCCACTGATGAACCAATTAAATATTTGGCCTGTACGCCAAAAAATTTCCAACAAGAGCCATTTTAAGGTTGTCCATCGCCTTCAACATCAGAGCCTCTGGAATATCAACTTCCCAACCAATGACCGAGCAGGAAGGAAAATCCAAAGGCCTTTTACTCAAGACGGGCGAGTCAAACCACACCAGTTTATCCATGTAGGAAGTCAGGGCTTCCTCAGAGAAGAAAGAGTTGAGCCCCAAAGTTGGAGAATTGGGTGACTTCCTAGAGATTCCCTTCATATTTTCCCCAAGGGAAAGGACTAAAGTACAAGGAGGAGACATCAGACTAGGAACTGCTAGACTGGTTGTTGCCACCACAGGCACATCGCCAGAAAAGAGGAAAGCATCCTTGGAATGGGAAGCCTTTTCAGGCCCCCCTCCCAACTAACCCATCAAGCGTTCAAATCACAATAGTGGTCGAAAATTCAAAAAAATAGCCTGAGTGGGAACTTCAGAGCAAAGTAGAGCCAAGTTTCAATCTCCAACTTTGTTACTAATCTCCTATTAGTTTATCAGATCACTCACACTAGTTCTAGTAAGTGAGTTGAATTCACTCCAGATATAGTAGTAATCAGTGAAATGTATAATGGGTCTATAGTTGTCGTGAGAAAAGAAGATCATTGGTCTAGACTATATCATTTTTCTCACTTTTTTCTTCACTCTCCTTCGATAGTAATACTCACTCATGCAGATGAGGTGAGTTGTTTAAGGCATCAATAGTTTGGCCACTTGAACTACTATTACTTGTAGCAGCTCAATCAACATGAAAGGGTTTTAGCTTTGCCTTCTATTTGATTTTGTGATGGAGTTTGCTAGGGATGCATTCTTGGTAAGCATCCTGGGGAGAAATATGATAAAGGAAAAGTATGGAAAGCTAAAAATCTATTGGAGTTGGTACATAATGACTTGGCATAACCATTTCCACAACCATCTTTCAATAGGGCTAGATATTTCTTGACATTTATTGATGACTTTTCTAGACACACTTGGGTTTATTTTCTCAAATAGAAGTTTGAGGTCTTTGATCATTTTCTAGATTTCAAAGCTTTTGTAGAGAAACAATCTGGGAAGTTTATCAAGATTATGCATATAGATAATGGGGGAGAATATGTTAATAATCAGTTTGAACAGTTTTGTGCCTCAAAATCTATCAACATGCAACACACAGTTCCATATAGTCCTCAGCAGAATGGCATTGTAGAACACAAGAATATATCCTTGAAGGAGATGGCCAATTGTATGATTCACTCCAAATATTTGGCACCTCAGTATTGGGCAAAGGCCATCAACTATGTGTGTTACATCTAGAATCGAGTTCCTCACAAATTTGTGAAGGGGGTAACTCCTTTTCAAGCTTGGATTGGTTGGAAACCCACAACTAAGCACTTTCAAGTGTTTGGTTCTCTTGCATGGGCCCATATTCTAGCAGAGAAATGTAAGGCTATGGATCCACAGAGCAATCCTTGCATATTTTTTGGGTATCTAGATGATGCCAAAGGTTAAAAGCTTCCCCATCCCACCACTCAAGAGTTGTTCATTGAGAGGAGTGTTCATTTTGAGAAGATATCTTCCAGTTCTTCTCCTATCACTTCTCCATCTACCATCATATTGGAGACTTTGTAAAATGATGACAGTTTTTCACAGGATCTTAATCCTCCTAATATTGATGAGGAGTCTTCTTCCTCTACTTTAGATGGTGGTAGTGATGATGAGGATTCGCATTCCTCTTCCAGTCATCATTTAGAGGTTGATGTGTCTCCTCTAAATTCTCCATCCTCGACACCTCTTTGGGCTAGACAGACATTGGAGTCAACAAGCGATTGGGTTGGTGATCCATAGACACAAGAAGAACACGATCTCAGTTTTAGCAAGCTCCACATCTCTTTGTTACTTCAGCTTTTCATCCATAGTCTTTTCAAGAAGCTTATGGTATTATCGAGTGGGATGTTGCAATACAAGAAGAGTTCAATTCCTTAGAGAGGAATCACAACTGGGATTTAGTCCCTCTTCCTAAGGGAAGAAATTTTTTTTAATGCAAGTGGATCTATCAGATAAAATTTGTAGCAAATGGGTTGGTTGATAAGCATAAGGCTTGCTTGGTAGCAAAATTATTCTCTCAGGTTCTTGAGATTGACTACTCTGAAACTTTTTCACCAGTTGCTAAGATGAATTCCATATGACTTGTCCTTTCTATAGCTGCAACACATCATTGGAAAGTTCATCAGATGGATGTGAAGAGTGCCTTTCTTCATGGTCACCTTCAAGAGTAAATCTACATGGATTATCCACAAGGGTTTGTGCAGGAGCCTTCACTTGTGTGGAGACTTTGAAAGTCTCTATATGGCCTCAAATAGGCTCCTCGAGCTTGGTATGCCAAGATGAACTCTTTCCTTCTAATATTTGGGTTTGAACGATGCCATTCTGATCCAAACATATAAATTCTACAATAGGATGACACTCTCACATTCTTGGTTCTCTATGTTGATGACTTATTAATCATAGGGAGTCACTTGCCCATAATCAAGGTGGTGAAAATTGCTCTACATGACAGATTTTTGATGTCTAACTTGGGTCTTTTGCATTTCTTCTTGGGGATTGAGATCACTCAATCATCCTCAAGAATAATCCTTGGACAACCCAAGTATGCACTTGATATGCTCTCCAAATTTCACATTGTTGACTGTAAGCCTGCACCGACTCCATTTCTATCAGGGGTCAAACTTGAGGTCGTGTTCTTCACCCTTGGTTGATAGCACTTTGTACTGACAACTTTTTGGGAGTCTCATCTACTTGACTCATACAAGACCCACCATTTCATATGTTATGGGTATGGTCTCTCAATTCATATAGGAGCCACATGAGTTGTATTAGAAAGCAACTAAGCAGATCCTTCACTAAATTTAGGGTACTCACGACTATGGGATTCAATATGCAGTGAACATGGGTATTGACTTGGTGGGACACATAGATTCAGATTGGACGAGAAATTCTCAAGATCGAAAGTCTAATTCAGGGTATTTATTCTCACTTGGTTCTGGTCCAATTTGTTGGTCGAACAAGAAACAACCTGCAATTTCTCTTTCATCTATAGAAGCTAAGTATCGAGGGTTAGTTAATGCCACCATTGAGGCTATTTGGCTTCAAAATATTCTCACTAAGTTCAGTATTTCAATTAGAAATCCTATTGTCATATTTTGTGATAATCAAAGTGCAATATAGATCTCAAGGAATCCAATTCATCATTAGAGGACAAAACGCATTAAGATCCATATGCAGTACATTCAGGAGTTGATTCAAGAAGGCATCATTGATCTTAAGTATTGTTCTACATTGGAGCAAACTACAGACATCTTCACCAAACCCTTTAGAGAAAGCAAGTTCCTTCATCTATGAGCTTTGCTTGGGGTATGATTATTGTCTACTCCAAGAGGGGATTCTTAGTCCTTCATTTTTCTCTCTCTATTTGGGGGGTTTGTTCCTCTTATGGGGGGCTTATTCTTATGGGGGGATCTCTATGTACATGGGTACCTCCATGGCTTCATTTTTCGGGACCCATATTTTTCACCCACCTAAGCTATGCTTAAGGGAGGTTGTTAGTGCAGGCTTTTTATTTTTCCTTATGTTAGGGGTTTTATTTTTTCCTACACATTATTTAAGCTTTCATAGGTTTATTAGGTATGGTTAATATGAGGGCACGTGGTGAATTACATCAACTACGTGTGTCACTCTCTCCCACACATGGGTAGTTGAGTTACAAATCCTTTTTTGGCTTGTTGTGCCATCTCTCATAACCACTATTTTGTTCTTACCTATGTAGGTTATGGGGTAGTTGTGTTTCTCACCCTCTTTTGGCTTTATGTACTACCTCCTTTTTGTCTTCACCTAAGGAGGTTATGCGACATGTTTTTTCATTTACCAAGTAGGTGATAACCTCCCACCTTTTATGGGTGTGTACGTTAGAATGTGTCAATTAAATTGAATCTAATCTAATACACCAATGAAACATTAGATTGAAGAAAAATTAAATAAAATAAAGTAAATGCAAACTCTTGACAGCAGCTTCTTCAAATCGTTCCATTGTCCTCTATCTCCAAGGATTCGCTTCAATATGTTTGCTCTCAGTTGTGCAAACACAGGTTATAGAATGACATTTGAGAGAATGACATTATTATGAATGCATATGCATCTACAAGATTGAACTATTGAATTAAAATGCTATGAATTGCTAAGATTGCGACTATAATAACTACGTATGAAAGTATGAGATTCGAGGTCCTCTTTTAGCTCATAAAAGGGTTGTATTTATAGATTTTTGAAGGTAGGAATTTGATTGGCCAAGATCGACGGTCGAGTTCAAACCTGTTGGAATGAACGGTGAGAGATCAAGAATTCAAAAAAGAGGTGGAATTCTAAGAGACAGAAAATGAAGAGACAATTTGAAAGGTGTCTCTCATAATTAAATAAATAAATATTTAATTATGTGTGAAAGAAATATGAAAAGGTTTTAATTAAATATTACAAATATTTAATTATGTGAGAAAAGGAAAAGCCTTTTAATTAAATGTTAAGAATATTTAATTTTGTGAGAGAAGTGGGAATTTGGAAAATAATTTAATTAAATATCAAAAAGTATTTAATTACATGTGGCGGGAAGAAAATCATTTAAATTTAGAATTTAAACTTTGATAAGTAATGTAAATAAATTGTAAAATTTATTTAATTAATTAAGAGGAAGGTAGCATTAATTAAATAAACTTATTTATTTAATTAAATTAGAAGAATTAGAAAATGAACAATATAAATAAATAATTAAATTTATTTATATGTAGAAGACTTAAGAAACATTAATTAAATAATTCATATTTAATTAATTAACAGGTTCAATCGACCGTGACCATTTTTAGATGTGTACATTTTTCCCCTCTTTGAAGTGATGTGTTTCACGCATTGCTTCAAAGAAATTTCCCCTGACTTTGAAAAATTGTTGATGATGCTATATGCCCCCTCGAGAGATAAATCACATGATGAGAATGATTATGAGATTGATTTGAAAGATTTTCAGATGATTTCGGAGAAAAATTAGCGATTTAACTCTCGAAATAGCTCTTTGCAAAGTAATAAATGCTATTTTTACCCCTTTAAAAGGTGAAAAAGGTGAAATGTCACTTTCATTTGAACAGTAACCTTTGAGGAAATTTGGAGCTCTGAGAGAGATAAAAGCAATGCCGATCCCATATGAGCACCACAGATTTGAGCGAGGTCACCGTCATCAGAGACCACCTACGTATGGACCTCCGGTAAGTCAATCCAAACCTCTCTGTGAAGTTTTTATGCATTTTTGGATGCTTTTTCAAATTTTTTCAAATTTTAAAATTCTATTTTAGCGCATGCGATAGGTCTTTTAGCGCATATGGTAGATAGTTTAGCGCATCCAAAGTGGCGCATAGGGATAGAACAGTCATGCATAGGATAGATAAAATGGCGCATCTATGAAACCTGCCTGCCGAAGATGATAGATTAGCGCATATGAGATTTAGCACATCCATGAACTATTATAGCACATATGATTGATGAAATAGTGCATTCATGAAATCGTGCATCCATAGACTATTTTAGCGCATCCATGGTTTTAGCGCATTGATTGACTGTTTTAGCGAATCCATGGATTTTTGCCGAATTTCCATTTTTGAAGAAAAAAATGATGCATGCTTGATGATTGTTGCTAGATTAGACAACAAATTTTACGCATTTGGAATATCATCGATGAATAGATTTGATAATTTTGTCTTCATGCTTGAAGAACAAATAAATTTGATAAATTTTGCTTCCATACGATATGAAAAACAAAATAGAAATGATAATTTGCTTTCCTAATTTGAAAGTCAAATAGATTAAGTCACGATGACTCTTAAATTTGTTTCCATGTGATATGAAAAACAAAATAGATGATAGATTTGCTTTCCTATTTGAAAGTCAAATTAAGTCATGATGACTATTAAATTTGTTTTCATGCGATATGAAAAACAAATAGTATGATAGATTTAAACTTGTTTGATGTACTGATTGAGTGATGATATTCATTTGCTACTTGATTTTGCATGCTTGCCTGATAATTTTTGTAAAGGAGGATTTTGGCCTCCTTCAGATCAGAGAGAGATTTCCACAGACATGGGAGATGATTCCCCGACTGTCCTAGGATGATTTGGGAGTGATAGACCAGTGTGGTTTGAGAGCTCTGTTGAGTATCCCGCAGTATCGAGTCAACAGGGGACTGTTGATTGCCTTAGTAGAGCGGTGGCACAACAAGCACAACACCTTCCGCTTACTGATAGGAGAGATTACAGTGGCTTCAGAGGATGTCTACAGGATTTTGGGTATTCCTGTGGTTGGAGAGCTTGTGATTTATGATCACAAGGACATTGGGGGTACAGATGCTCTGAGGCGGGTCTTCCAGGATCCTCATATCTGTGGATATGAGATTGCCTGGAAGGAGATGACGGAGAGATATGCCCCACTGCCTTCGGTTTTAGTAGGGATGATTGGTGGTTTCCTTTGTCCTGATCGCAGGTCAAAGGGACTCTCCATTGGGTGGGGTAGGATTTTGGAGGACATGCTTCTCCACCATACCAGATATGCATGGGGATCATGCATGCTTACCCATCTGTACCATGACCTTTATCAAGTCGTGTACACAGATGGGAAGAGTCTCTCATGCGGAGTGACTCTTCTACAGATATTCGTGTGGGAGCACTTCGCGATTACCCGCTCCATTGTCAAGAGAGAGCGCCCCCTCGGATTCCCATATGTTTATGCGTATACAGGGCCTCTTGTCCAACCGAGGCTAGGCAAATTGGAGTACTGGCGACGGGTATTGGATGATTTGGACACGGTCATCTGGTGCCCGTATGTGGATTGCGACCCATGGCAGATAGATGACAGAGAGTTGCCATATGTTACGAGGCCCAGATATTTGATTGGACACACCCCCTTCATTATCGAGAGATTTTTGGGTCGGAGGGTTCTGAGGTAGTATGGATGGTTTCAGATGATGCCTCAGGGGACGACACAGTATGCCAAGCATCGGGGAGATGTACTAGAGTGGGGGCCAGTTTTGACTATTGAGGCTACCCGAGAGGAGTACTCTGAGCTACAGTCGGAGGATTGGACCATTTGACCAGAGGTCACAGATGTAGGAATGACGGATGACTATGCCGCATATTTCTACAAACATCCCTTTCCTCATTTCACTAGTCCAGATGAGCCTACCCCATTGATGGGAGGTCCAGTTATCCAAACAGGGTTGCAGCAGCCACAAGGACATCCAGTAGTAGGGCAGCCACAAGATTAGGGATAGGTACAGGCATAGCAGGTGGCAGATATCGACGGGGTAGCCATGGAGGTAGATGATGAGAGCTCTGAGGCAAAGGAGACAGATGAGGAGATAGATGACTCCGATGATGGGGATGATGGGGGTGGTGGGAGACAGAGACTCTTTTTTTGATATTCCCTTCAAGACGAGGCCACAGATAGCTAGAGTAGTGGGTCAGGCCAGTACTTCAGTGTCGCGGATCACCATTAGGGATCCATCACAGGGCTAGTTAGATTCCTTGTAGACAGAGGTTCAGACTCTTAGGAGTTAGCTAGCACAGGCCCAGACGACCATCAATCAGTTGCAGGGACAGATAGCACAACCACCACCTCTCGACCCATAGATAGCGCAGCTTATGACTGAGAGGGACAGTTTTTGGGAGAGATGTGTACAGGTCGAGGGGGTAGCTGAGAGGCTACTGAGATCAGTGAAGAGCACCTCTATTGGAGACGTTGTGGTAGAGGGATTAGAGACTGCTTGAGAGGTCGAGTATTATAGGATGCGCTATTTTGAGGCAGTGCCACCTGAGCGACGGATAGCCTTCACTCAATCAGGTACTCGGACTCGGACTCACTCACGCAGTCACTCTAGGAGTGTAGGCCAGCCGGTTAGACGAGAGATCAAAGGTTCTGGGAGTAGAGATCTAGCGAGACCCGCTACATCCAGCGGCAGCAATAGCCATGATCCATGGCCAGATGCCCCTCAATGATGAGCATTTTATTATACACATTGATGCCATTGTATGATATATCTTTTTGAAACATTTGATATCCTTGCATTTTCGGACATTTGTTTTGATGAGATCTATGATATGTAGTGGCAATTTTGATTATGCACATGTTATGGATGATTTAATTTTTATATGCTATGTCGTGTATGATGATGCAATGATGATATGATCCAAATTTTTTCTTTTCTCTTATGATGTATGCAATGAATGCAAAATGCAAGATGTAAATGATTTATGATTTATGATGATGATGATGATGTAATGAGAATGCACTCATGTAATGATCTTATGATATATGATGTGAAAAATATGAATTTTTATTTCTTTTATTTTTATGAATGTGTGAAATATGTAGATGATGCTAATCAATGATGAATGATAACCATGCTTATGATGTAATGAATGCCTATGACGTAATGATGGAAAATAATATGATAAGGAATATGATAATGATATGAAATGATGATGATGAGATGTAACAAATGTCCAATCTTACTCAACCATTGTCGAAAAAGATATTTAAGAATGTGATCCACCCTCAAAAATCTATTTTTAAAAAGAACCTCAAAATGCAAATGAGTTATGCAGTCCTAAATGAATTATGCAACAGTAAATGAAATAATGAATCATTCTCCTTGTTGCCATTTCTTGTTGTGTTTAGTTGTCATCATTCAGCCTTTTGATATGTTGAAAGTTAGTACAAGCATCAAAGGGTATGTTAGCACCAATGATGACCTGAGTACTACTTCCATAATGTTTAATGTAGCAAGTTCATACAAGCATTGATGGTATAATTGAACCAAGATTGACCTGAACATTGCTTGCATAAACAGACAAAAGTTAATCAAATTCTGAAATGTCATCAATGATCCATTATAGAACATGTCCCATGACCAAATTTGCATCATACTAATGATTAACTTGCAGACAACAATCAAAGAAAAATCATACTTCTTCCTTGTGATTCTAGTTCAGTACATTATTGAACCACTCCAAAGATATGATGTCTTTAAATATCAAAACAATAATTTGCAACTTTTGCTTTTAAGTTTTATCATTTCATTTTATTCAGATTAAGATCATCCAATTTGTTTTTAAATTATCTGTCAAGATAACCATGTAAGCTCAAAGAACTTATTGTTTCAGACATTCTGACGTTAGACACATGTTGCTGACTACCTCCTAGAAAAGTGAATTGCCCCCTAGTGACCTTGTACTCTGACTCTTGCTAAACACAACTGTTGCGATGAATAAACCTCAAATCATCAAGCTATGATGAGACCCCTGTCATTCCAAGGAAAATGATGCGAATACGATAGTGAGGTGTGTGCGATGCTGATGCGAGGATGCATATGCAGAATGAATCCTAATAGATGAGAGAGCTAAATGAAATCACAAACGATGCCTGTTTGTCAGGTTTTCATTGTCTATTTTTATTGCACTTTTTCCTGATTTCCTGATTTTTTTGCTATTACCAAGACGCCTATTTGCCAGGTTTTCATCAGGGCAATGTTTTTGATTTTTGATTTTTTTTTTTTTTTAGGACTTTTTATATTGTTTTTGATTTTTTCAGGTGTAGAACCTTTTCAGATGAATGGTGTTGATCGAGTCTTCAAATAGGTCCCCTTCTACTGTTGACAACTAATATGCCCCCGATCTGTAGGCTGCCACAATAACGAATGGGCCTAACTAGTTAGGTTTGAATTTCCCTTTCTTTTCTCGATCTTGTTGATTTCGAGGGTTTTCTCTGAGGACCAAATCACCCACTTGAAAACTGTGTGGTTTGACTCTGTGATTATAACTGTGAGACATGATTTGTTGGTATCCCTTCAAGTGATTAACCAAAGTTTGACGTCTTTCATGAAGCAGTTCCAACTCTTGCAATCTTGATACTCTGTAGTCTTCATCATTGATTAATCCTTTGAGTGATACTCGAAGCGATGAAATCTCAACTTCAAGTGGAAAAATAGCTTATGCTCCATAGACCAAAGCATAAGGAGTAACTCCTACTGATGTGTGAATGCTTGTTCGATAGGCCCATAATGCTGGATTTAATTGGACATGCGAATCATGACTTGCTCCATTCATTGTTTTCTTCAAAATTTTCAGAATTGTTTTGTTTGAAGCTTCAGCTTGACCATTCCCCTACGGATAATAAGGTGTGGAGTATCTGTGTTGGATGTGAAACCTTTCACATAGTTCATTAACATCTTGATTTTTAAAGGGTCTACCATTATCCGTGATGATGGAGTTAGGAATGCCATATCTACAAATGATATAATTCAAGATGAATGAAGAGATTTGTTTACCTGTAACAGTTGTTAAAGGAACAACTTCAATCCATTTAGTGAAATATTCAGTGGTTGTAATAATAAATTTGTGTCCATTTGAAGATGATGGATGTATCTTACCAACCAAGTCCAATCCCCACCAGGCAAAAGGCCATGTTGTGGTAAAAGGTTGTAATTCCTGAGTAGGAGCGTGAATGAGATTCCCATGAATTTGACATTTTGCACATTTCTTCACAAAGGACGAAAGATTCTTTCTCCATAGTTGGCCAGTAGTATCCTAATCTTACAAGTTTCTTTGCTAAGGTTAGTCCACTTGAATGTGTCCCACAAATCCCACCATGGACCTCTTGTAAGGCTGTTTTCGATTCATCGCGTTCAAGACACCTAAGGAGGGTACCATCTAGACCACGCCTATATAGGACGTCAACAATTAAGGTATAACGGTATGATTGATGAATGAAATTCTGTTTTTGATTCCTAGACAAACCTAAGGGTAAAGTAGTATCTTTCAAGTAAGTGTAGATTTTGTCATATAAGAGTCGGAACTTGTTAGATGGAAAATGATTTGTGTTTCAGGATTGTCATGGGTGGGGGAAAACAATTGTTCCACCAGGAAATCATACCGCTTTTGATTCTCTGGCAATTGGAGTAGAGAGGCAATTGTAGCCATGGTGTCTATTGCTTTGTTATCAATGCGTGGAATCTGTTCGAACTTTATATTAACAAATTATTTCTTGAAATCATCCACCATTCTTTTGTAAGGTATCAATTTGTCATCTTTAGTGTGGTACTCATCATTGATTTGATTTATGACAAGTTGCGAATAGCTGAAAACTTGAAGTTCTGCGATTTTCCAATTTACTGTAATCTTCATGCCGATTATCAATGCCTCATATTTAGCTATGTTGTTTGTGCAAGGAAACATTAGCCAATAAGATTTTGGAATTGTATGTCCTTGAGGTGTAATGAAAAGAATTCCTGCTCCTGAACCATGTTGAGTGTAAGAACCATCAAAGTAAAGTGACCATGATTGTTGGATTTCTGCTGTGAAAATATCGGCATCAAGAAAATCAACATGTATTGGATATTCTGCTGGCCTCAGTGCTTTTGCTAATTGATCTGCAATTACTTGTCCTTTTATAGCTTTTCGATCCACATACTGAATATCAAACTCGCTTAAGATCATAACCCA